>JAQGEP010000024.1:0-332324 GCA_028476805.1 Acrocalymma vagum
CCCCTTCCTTCCCTGTCGTCCGTCCAGCAACACTAGGCACTAGGGTGGTGCGCACATTTGCCGCGTCCGCCTAAGCTGTGGTCTGGACCGGGCGCGACCGTGCCCATGGACGCAACACTCACGCTCTGCACCTGCGAGGTCAGCCGTGACCAATGCCCCAAGTGTCTCCCTCCCCTCACAATGCCTCGCGCCCGCGATGTAGACAAAGTATCAATATATGTTTCAGGGCATCATAGATCGGTCGGAGCACCAAAGTTTAATTCATTCATGTGTCCATGTATGCACGACGCTGTTGGTACCAGCCGTACTGTTATAACTGGCTGCTCGGCTTTGTCCGTCCACCCAGGGTGACTTCAGATGCGGGTTTGCAGACAACTTGTTGTTTGTTAATGCAGGGTGCAAGGCCAAGATAGAGCCCTGACACGTGGAATTCAGAGAGAGGATCATGTCCCGATTGTGGCCTTGTTTGGGTTACTCTCTGCCTGGTTTTTTCGCGATACTTTGCAAGCCTGCTCACTCCTGGCCAACAGGCCCACCCAACAGATGGAAAACACCAAAGACTCAAGTCATGTGTGCTGCTATTTGCGTCCTCCACCGACTTCGCAATCCCCACAACCTCCGTATAGGGTTAAAGCTTTGTGGCAATGCCATCCACGGCGCTCCTTGTTGACCCAAAACTCTCCTTGATCTTCCGGTTGCAATCCTGACCCAGTTTTTGTGTTCCTCAATCACTAGTGCTTCCACCAAGCAAGGCAGAAAGTAGCCCGACACTGTCCGTCCAAAATGATTGGCTTGTGAACAGAAGATATCGAACTATCCGGCCTGGGAGGTGATGAGTATCCGAGACAAGAAACGAATGCTACTGGCAACTAGATGTTGATACGCAAAAGAAATGGACCTGCAAAAGCTATAAGGGGAAACGATGCGGTTTATTATTACACTACACGCATGTTGATGCTTCCAAAATGGAGAAACCCTACAAACCTTGATGCATAACATATTATTACATTGCCAGCGGAAAACAAAGGGGTAATAGGGACGGTCGCATGAGCAAACTGCGCGTAGTCGTTGGTCGATATTCGGCCTCAACCTCCCCCGTCCGTGTGAGTGTGGCATCCAAATCATCTCATCTCCATCTAATCGTTGCTTCATCGAACGTCATCTCAGCCGAGTAAACGTGGACTGATAAAAAGAAAAACAGAGACGCTGAAACCTGCCCGGCAGGATAGAGACTGAATCACCTTCTTCAGCTATTCTTCAGTTTAATATCATAATGAGAAATAGGCGGCTGACAAATGGGTTGATCCATACAGAATGCTATGCAACGCTTTCTCAAACGCCCAGAGGCTATGCAGAATGAAAGACAATGCAAGTGCATCAAAACGGCCTCATGTGTGGCCCACCTAGTTGAGGGGGTGGCATCATGGGGGCTGCGGTGCTCGAGGGACCTAGACGGTGGAACATTTGGACCAAACGTTCGCCGACACTGGGCTCAAGCTCCGTCCCATCCCTCGCAATCTTGACTTCGCGGTTTGCATTCCAAGGATTGCGAAGCCCGCGTGTGCGGTAAAAGGGTAGTCGGTTTGTGGAGATCCATTCCACTTTGAAAGGCTTACCCCAGCTTTGAGCAACGGTAGACTGATCGCCGTCTACCTGTGGGTCCTCCTTTTCGGTATTCTCGTCTTCACCTTCTGATTCAGTGAGCTCTGCTTCCCAGAAAATAGTTCCGCGTGCGGAGTCGTCGATAATTCTCCCTTTGGGAGCGAATTCCGTGGCAGGCGTGGGAATTGACTTTGGGACATCGGGAGAGTCTATAACATTATCAGGCTTCGGAAACGAAGCCATCAGGTGAGATGCATCTTCGAGGATGGGTGAGGCCATGCGAGCGTAGCCAAAATACTCGCCGGATTTGTTCGCAGAGAAAATGAGGTAGACGTTGTCAGCGGACTGTTTTAAGTTAGTATTTGGAATCCAGCTAGACACGTAAGGAACCGCAAATCTGAACGTACATTGTAAGCCTTGTTCAACGCCTCTTCATTATGTGATTGGGTAGCCCAAATGCCATTGCGCACGCTGGATTCTAAATCTTGTAGAGTAAGGCTCTTCACAATGAAGTACTTCTCAGAGGCTGTCGTTGCTGTTGCGGGAACCGGAGGATCCTCTTCTCCTTTTTTGCGCGTTGGCGACTCAACAGGGGCCTCTTCCTGCTCATCTATAGCTTCATTTTCTGGCGGCGGGGATTCAGGCGAAGGGGTTTGCGCGGACTGGCTTCCCACCATAGCAGATGGTCCAGTTGGTACTCCGGAGGCTGGTGTTGAACTACGGCGCAGCCGACAGACTAAACGAACGCCATTGAAGCGCGAATCATGGAATCTGTGCATAGCAGCCGTGCAGGAGGCCTCGGTACGATAGTTCACGAAGGCGCAGTTGCTCTTCGAGATGAGAAACAGGCTTTGAATGTCTTTGGTTGCATCTCGCGAGAAATGATCTTTGAGTGCTACAACTGTTGTGCCAGGTGGCAAATTTCCAACCCAAAGGGCGTGTCCTGATTGCTTCGGTTTTCGAGGAGGCCCGCGTGGAATCGAGCTTACAGGCCCTTGACGATGAACACCTAGAACGATTACTTGATTAGCACGAGTTTGAAAGAGACTGTGTTTCTGCCACAGAAGAGAAGAGACAGCTCGCATTGAACATCCCAGAGTCGACTTACCTGGAGCTTGACCAAAAGAGGGGCCAAAAGTAGAGCCCATGACACCAGGTTCTGCATGCAAGCCTGTGACATCCATACCTTGCCCAGGCATACCCAATGCTGTGTTATTCAAACTGGGTCTCCTGCCCCCAAACATCGCTTGTTGCTGCTGCTGTCCTTGTGAACCTTGCGCAGGGAAGCCAGGAGGATATTGTCCTTGATGTCCGTATGGCGCTGGATAGTACATGTATTGTTGAGGTTGTGGATAGTTTTGATACGGTCCGGAGATAGAAGCTGGACCTCCTGGTAGGCGATGTTGGGCCCCAGGGTAAGCTTGGGGAGGCATCACATTCTGTTGGTATTGACCTGGAACAAAGCCAGGCCCGTACCCAGAATGGGACCCAGGGGCGGGTCCTGGCATTTGTAGGTTTTGTTGGAGCTGGTATACGAGTGCAGAGGTCGATGCACCTGACAGCGGCCTCTGGCCGGACTGCGGCGCATGTGGATTGCCTTGAGCGGATTCTATGGTACCGTATTCTGGGAGTGCGCCGACCATCAAGCCCATGTTAAGAGGCGATGCGCCATGCTCTTGCGGTGGATAGTGTGAGGGTGTTGAGTGAGTAGGAGAGCGCATGTCGCCGCGGACCTGGCCCTGCGAAACTGGACTCAATTGTGAATGAAAAGGTACATTATGGCCAGAGGGACGGATATGTAGTGAAGATGATGTGGGTTGGTGCTGATCGGTCGCAAGACCGGCCATCGTAGGGTCCAAGGGTGTTGGGCCGGATCCAGGAGGTAGGTCGCCCATTTGTTCTTCAACAACGACGGGGAGAGCAATCCACTGCTGTACCCAAACGAATGCCATGTCAGTCCATATTTGTAGCCCAATTAACGAACGAAAAGAGACCAAGCGAGTGACAGCAGAAACAAGCCCTTTACGGGAGTGTTGATCGAATCGCAAAGCCAGAGTGTTCCATAAGGAATATGCACGCAAACATAGGGATACTGAAAGGAATAACGTACCTCGTTCTATATCAAAGAATGTGCCAACTATAAAAATGGGGTAGAGTTTGGAGTCTCCTTGAGTGGCGAGCCCGGAAGGAACAAGTACCGAAACGAGGGAGACCTGTGAAAGCAGAAGACAGTTGGTAGTATACCAATGAGAAGACGAAACAGCGAGCTGATCGTGTGTAAAAAAAGAAGGGCTGAACCGCAGTAAGAAGAGAAGCCCGTATAAGGGAAGAGATTAACGAGCTTGGATCAAAATAATGACCTGGGACGAGGAGGGGGAGGCTCGCTTGGAGCGGAACGAAGTTGCTGATCAGAAGTAGGTGGCCACTTAGGCGGCAGAATGGGAGTCTTTACGCCTTATGAAGCTTGACGTCGCAACGGGGCATCAACGATGAGAAAGGAAAGGCGTACAGTGGTAGACGGGATGGTGAGAGGCCGTACAGGCGAGCGTGGGCGTTTAGGAAGGGTTCTCGGGGTGGGCCAGTCTAGGCGGGAATGGCACACGAAGGTTTTTGCACACGGCCTCTGCCTCAATTGCCTCTGGGTGCAGTGGCTCACGGCGGTGTGATTGGGTCGAGAGCGGCAAGCTGTGGCTGTAGGAATGGCTGCAGCGTAACCAGGTGCGAACCGATAGACTGGAGGCGAAACCGATCCCCAGAGTCAAGAACAGGGCGAGAATTGATTGGGGGTACTGGCCTTGCTGGCAAGCCCAAGAGGAATGGGAGTCAGAAGGGTTCGGAATGGAGGACAGTGTGTTGTGTAGACGAGTGTGGCGAGTGAATGCTGGTTTCTAGATTTCCATGGGCCGATGGCGCGGATCCTGGACCATCTGTGCAAAGCTTAGCGGACCCTTTCCTGCCCTACGTGGGGATGAGCTAAGATGAACAGTGGAGTGTCAGAGCAGCTGGCGGGAGACCGTGAGTGGCTAAAACCTCTAGGGTGCGGAAATGGGAGCACGGGATGGAGGTTTTCTAGAAATTGCAGGAAAGGCATTGGGGATGGTGCGTTCTACACAGAGAGACCCTTGGAGGCTAAACGCATCTTTTGTGGCCCTATATCCTCCCCTGGTCCCGGGGTGTTTTTTTTTTTTTTTTTTGGCATGGAAGCCAAAACTCAGGAAGTAATTCCAAGAAGCTTCTTTCGCACGCGTCCCATATGCCCTTGGATGGCAGCGTGGTCGGCTGACCAATTGAAGCAACGGTAACAGTGGTTGCAGTGGGACGCGGCGGACGGAGCATGAGCGGACCAGGCCGCCCAGAGGACGTTCAGTCGACTCGGGGCGCATAGCGGCAGACTTGATTATGCCACATTTATGACATGGCGTGCAAGGGGAGACAGTCGCAGGCGTAGCGTAGCCAGCCGGCGAGCGAGCAATTGGCCGTTGCAGGGGAGAGTGCGAGGCTCTGGGAACGAAGTGGAGAGGGCCGGTTGCACACGCACTGCGATTAGCTTGCCCTGGGCGACGCGGGCCTAGCAGAGCCTAAGCACACCTAGGACATTGGTCGCAAACGAGCAACGGTAGGAGCAGCAGCCGGTAGACGGATATGATGGGCAGGCCAGAGAGCCCGAGGGGCGTGAGAGGGATACCTGGAGCCTGTACCCTCTAGCCTCTGGGGGGATATCATAGGTGCGAGGGTCGTCTGGGAACCGACCTGCCGGCCCAACGCCACAGATGGCAGCGGAGGGCAGTGGAGTCTGGCGCAGCTTTTACAGCAGTGCTTCTTGGTTAGAGCCACCATTGGCGCAAATAATCATGCCAGGCGATGTGCCCATTCTGCTCCAGGTGGTGCTCTGCGTCTGTGTCTGCGTAGTCGCTCGGCAGTCGCTCGGCAGGCTCCTGCAACCACGCACGCTGTCCGCGACCGTTTCGACAGGTGTGCCAGGACGGGAGCCATGGCAGCCAATGGCCTGCAGAGGCCCTCTGGTCCTGTCCGTTGTCTGTCGCCACAGTCGGACTGCCCGCACGCAAAACACCTTCCACGCCCTCAGTCCCAGGGCGTGCCCGCCGTGGTGTGTCCGGGCGATCGACAGAGCACAGCCGCAGTGCTCCCGCGGGGTGAAGATCTTGCGCAAACGACAACGTCAGAGAGGCGCGCGAGGCCTCTTTGCGGCGGCAACAGCTGGGCACGGCGGCTTCAAGTGAGCCCAAGGTCACCAGACTGCTCCAGTGGGCTCCAGTGGGCTCCAGTGGGCTCCAGTGGGCTCCATGGCCCTGCCTGTAGCTGTTGTCGTCGACGGGCGCGCGGGACCGAGTCGTGGACCAGTGCAACGTGCCTCCACGGGCGATTTGTCCATGAGCGTCGCCATGGGAATCTGCCATCGAAGAATGATTTTGCTGGTTGCAGGCGACATGGGAAACACAAGCTTTGCAGGCCGTCCCCCTGCCGCAATCGTCGACAGTGGCGCGAGCTAGCCGACCGACTGGCGGGGGGGAGGAGCCCTGGAGGGGCTTTCCACTCTAGCTGTTCCCACCTGCCCTGCCAACTTTCCAGGGTCCAACACTTTTTGGCCCGTCTTGTGCACACAACCAGCAGTCACCCACCCGCAAAACAGAGCTCATCCAGAGGCCCAGAGCAGAGCCTCTCCAGATCCCTTGTCCATCGTCGCCACTCCCACGGGCCTGTCAGTGTCAGGCGTTGCTATACCCTTGTGCATCTGGCCGGCCGGCTGGCTGGCCGTCTGTTCGCGTCTTTGCCTGTCGCTGTCTCGCCCGCTATCAGCTTCTCCAGGCATTCGACGGGGATAAAATGAGGCGCGCCCCAGTAGCATCCCTCACTCGAAGGAGATCCCCGCCGACATCCTTTAAGCCTTTCGTGGCGTCATCCGGCTCTCATGACTATCTTCCCACTTTGCTGCCTCATAGAAAATATCGTTTGCGTCATAGTGTCAAGCCACACTTGTTTCAACACGCGCATTTGCCACAATAGATCGGCACTCGAGATGGCAAACCACTCAACCTACAGCTCCCCCGATCGCCATGCCGCCATGCTTCATCGTGCCTCATAATTCTCGCAGCTGTCATCTCTACGGTAATTGTCCGACGACGCGTCCCCTGCCGATCGGGTAGCCCCACGTCTCAGGAGCACCTGCAGCTGTTGGTTTGACTCAATGGACCCTGGTGATGTGATATGATCCAAGTATAGTATGTGCTTGCCGTCAATGGCGGCGGGGATGGACGTGGCCTTGCGAGACTTGGTAAACGGGGGTAGTGGTGATAGGCCTTTTCCAAAACCCAATATCTGCATTTGTAAGGCCTACAGACCACTTTCCGGGTAGGTATCTTCAGATCAATTTCCTGTCATGGGCACTTGCAAATACTCTGGCTGATCTTGCGCCACACTCCCAACGTTTACGTTCTAGGCGCTTGTCTTGGCGAACCGCTGTGCTCCCCGTGCTACTCTACCGTACCATGGACGGACAAAGCTTGGGCTCCCGTTCTGCCCACTCATGTTTCCTCTCCTTTTGGTTGAGGGGGATTTCGACAGCTCTTAACAGTAATGGCTTGTTGGTAGTAGATTCGTTGGCGGCTACTTCCACGATACAAGGGTCTAGCAACAATGTCGCCACCGGTTTTCCCTTCTCAGCTTTTTGCGTTGCGGAACGGCGGAAAGGAGACGAGATGTGAAGCTATTGTATTCCTTTGTTTCCTTTCATTAGGGAATGCCATTTTAGGTCCTGCACACGAGTACTTATTTGAATCCTTTCTTGGTATATTAAGGTGGTCGAAGCCGGCAAACTGGCTCCGGATTTCGCTGATGACCCCTAGGGTGTGTCGCCTGTTCAAGGCTTTCGCTACTTCTGTCCCATTTCTTCCGCAATGTGAGAGACATTGTAGCTCATGGGCTACATTTTGCCTCGTCCAAGGGACGAACAAGTTGCACATACATTTAAGAGTGGCTATTCGATTCCCTTTCTTGCTTCCTTCACCGAGCCACCTGCTTTGTCAAGAAGTCCTCGATATAATGGAAATATCCGGGTTCCGCGACCGTGTCGTTATGATTCCCCTCTGGAAACTCCCTCCATATCTTCGGTTCCGATCGACAAACTTGGTACAACCTCCTCATATGCGATGCACTAGGACAAGCAATTAGTATAGACAAATGGGAAAAGGATGGGGATGATGGGTAGCTCACGGGATGATCTCATCCTTTAGTCCGCTGAGAAAGAGTATCGGAACGTCTGTGATTTGCGGAAGGGTCTCTTCCGATGGCCAGATTTGATGACATAGCGGTGCTAGAAATCGAGCTGGAGGGAACGCACTAATGCAAGTTAGAGAAAGGTGATTATAGTTGCTTGCATGTAAGTGTGTACCTTGGAATCAACTTTCTCATCGAGGTGAACGTGTTTTCTAGGATGATCCCAGCGACGTCGCCGTGCTTGAGATTCCGAGCAGCTAATCCGATCGCGACGGCACCACCAATACTTTGCCCATAGATGACAATCTTTGTTCCCCGCAGCTCATGACGTTGTCGAATGTAGTCGAGGCCAGTCTGGGCATCAATCATGAGTCCTTTCTCATTGGGTGTACCTGAAGACAGGCCATAGCCACGATATTGCAGCATGAGGACGTTACATGAAAGCTCGTTCTCAAGTATTCTGGCGATGGGCAATCGATAGCCTATATTGCCGGCATTTCCATGGAACATCAGGATCGTGATGTTGCGCGCGTGCTGCTTGTTTGCTCGAATGTAAAAGGCGCTGAGGGATTCACCGTCTGGTGTGGGAATGAACAGCTCCTCGAAATCTTGTATACCAAACTGCGATGGTCGCGGTACATTCGTTCGTGCGTCGGGAGGGAAGTTTCGAGGATAGATGATCTCACTGTGGAAAGTTAACATGCTGCCAACTGAAACTCCACAGCATGTGAAGTGACGTGAGGCTGTTCCCTACTTTTGTTTAAAATACAATAGACCACTCAGAACAGCGGCTATTCCAGAGGACGCGAGAAGTGGAAGTCGCAGGTACGACATGAACGACTGGAGAGAGGAAGTCATGATAGAGCTCTAGATGGCCCCTGCAAGATGTGACTAAAGGAGTGTGAGTATTTCTGTCCGGGCAGAATCAGAAGCTGGATGTTTCGCGTAGCAAGAGGACGAGTTTTCTTGAGAAAGCGACTCAGATACGTTGAAGTAAAAACTGGCTGCCTGGAGCTCGTAGGTTGTTTGGGACGATGCGTGTTAAGAGGGATGTGGAAGAAGCGACCCAGAAATGTCGCGCGCTGTTTCGGCAGGCGTCAATGGCGTATCGCTCAAGTACGAGCCAGGGAAGATGATCGCACCTTGGCCTGGCAGATTTCTCTCTTCTCGAAAATATCGAGATCATTTCGGGAAATCATTTTATGGAATCATGAAGACCAGTTAAATCAAGCCTGGAGGAGAATGAATTGTCTCATGGATCCGGCGTGGTGTTACCTAACCTTGGCACAAATCGGGTCACGTGTTCAGATAGCTTGAAGCTCCGACCACCAACTTGCGTAGCTGCGCTGCCTGCGTGTATTGACGACCTCAATTACCTCCCGCCAACCACCTTTTTGCTCCCGCTCCGTCCGAACGTATAGTATACTTCACACCATCTTTTCTCCACGATTTTAGCAAAGATAGACTGGTCATCATGATGTCCACCGGCATGCTGGGGGAAGGTAAGTGCTCCGTCGATTTGGAGTGACCTGAAGCTCACTCAATGCAGATGGTATCCACGTCGACATGAACCACCTTAAAAAGGGAGAAGTCAAGTATGTAAGACTCTACTGCAATTTACCGATATTATGCTAACTTGTTCTCCTAGCCTTGGTACCTCCATGTTCGTCTCTGGATCCACCCTCCCCCGCCGTATTGATTCACTGACATCCCACATAGCATGGCCATCAACTTCAAGGACGGCGTAATATTAGGCGCAGACAGTAGGACAACAACAGGAGCGTATATTGCGAACCGAGTGACAGACAAACTCACACAAGTGCACGATACAATCTGGTGTTGTCGCTCGGGTTCGGCAGCAGATACACAGGCTGTTGCAGACATTGTCCACTATCACCTGGGCATGTACGGCATCACAAATGATGAGCCACCAACTACACAAACCGCTGCCGCTATATTCCAGGAGCTCTGCTACTCCAACAAGGACCAACTCTCGTAAGTGTATCTGCATGGAATAGGGCGGCTAGGTACAGCTAACGGAAGGCTAATAGAGCCGGTATGATTATCGCTGGATACGATCATCGCCACGGAGGCCAGGTGTATTCCATTCCGCTCGGTGGTTCCCTTCACAAACAGGCGTACGCAATCGGCGGGTCTGGATCGACGTACATATATGGATATTGCGACGCCAACTGGAGGGAGAACATGACAGAGGATGAGGGAGTGAAGTTCGTCAAGGGTGCTTTGCAGGAGGCAATCAAATGGGATGGAAGTTCGGGTGGTGTTATTCGCATGGTAGTGCTGACTGCCCGAGGCGCACAGCGGCACCTGTACCTGCCCGATGTCAACTACCAAGGGCCAGGCAGGCAGTAGACTGCGTAGAGTGGTGGAGATGGGGGAGGATAAAGGCGGTGAAGGAGTGGACGAGTGCACATGTGTACTGTACAATATAGGGCCTCAAGTAAGGGCTCTTTAGCGGGCTCATGCAGAGGCATTGCAGCAATGAAAGCCTGGCTAGTCGTAAAAGACGTGCCGTGGGCGAATTAGCAAAAGAGAATAGCGCAGCTCCCACGCGTTCCACGTTCACCCGAGAAGCTTGGAGTAGGCTTTTGCAGCTAGCATCATCAAAGGTGGGCGGCCGCCAGCCAATTAGCAGGCTGTGTTGATAGCGTGGGCCATTTGGTCGCGTCCTTGCTTGTTTTGTCGGCGGATGAAAATAGCCAGACAGACAGACGACGACGACGACGACGACGACGTGGAGAGCGAACAAGTGAAGCTGAGGAGTCTTTGATTTTATCTAGATAGATAGGGGTGTGCAGAATGTCTTTCCCCCTCCCCACGCAGGGTCCTCCCTCTACCACTTAGACAGTACATACGCTCCCTAGATCCCTAGGCTCCCAAGCCTCGAGGGGCAGATGAGTTGGGCTCTAAAAGTACCGTATCAAGCGGCGATCGTTCGTCATAAAATAGCGCTTTGAACCCTGGCCGAGTCAACCCACACCACACCCACCACCGTCTGGTCTGGCTTCTAGCCTTTCACCTCAACACCGCCCGACCACTTCTTCTCATTCTCCGCTCTGCCCACCTGTGCTCCTCGTCCCCCTCCCCCTCCCCCTCCGTCTCGCTCGCACCAACGTGTCGCCGTCCAATTCACTTTGGTCACGGCCTGCAGGACGGGGCATGCTCTGCTGCTACTAAGTCAAACAGCGCGAGCGTGCCAAATCCGGTCGTCGTGGACTCTCTCTTATCGCAGTTGCACAACCTTGCAGCAACGCAACGCCAGCACGTCAACACCACCGACCACCGACCACCAACCCTCCCCTCTCCTTCACCCCCAACCCCCAACGTCGCCTTCACGCGCCTGCTCGCCTATTAGACCTGCTATCGCGCTGCCATCGTGCCCGTCCCGACTTCGTCTGTCGCTGCTTGCTTCCTGCCGCCCCGGTAAGCTCCCACGCCGCCCCTGCATCTCGACATCATCCGTAGCCAGGACGTCTTTCGCAACACTTCTTTGCGGACTTTTATCCACCTCCTGCCACCCACTGGCACCTGGAGTATTGATATTTCCAAGCCTCAGAGCGCGCCCACTATCGCGGAATGGGATCGATTGTGGTGAGCGACTTCGGTGGAAACCACTTTCACAACACCATGTTTGGCGGTGGCAGCGGGCATCAACAGACGCAGGAATCACCCGCTGTCCATCACACCCCGGTGCGGCCCTCGTCCTCCGTCAACGCCAACCCGCCCGTGCGAATAGTAACGCCTTCGGCCGACATTCCCATGGCCGATTCGGGTGCCCCACCATCGAGCTCAACAACATCATCTCAGCGGTCCCAGCACCAGAACTCTTCAGGGCCAACCCCCCAAGAAGCCAACGCTCAAGTGCCTCCACCTAGCCCTTATCCACGACCACAGTCGCAACAGCCTACGCCGTCCGATGCTCAGGCCGCCGAAAATGCGTCTGCACAACCAGCCCGCCCAACGCCCTCTTCGTCTACACCCGTGTCTGCACAGCAGTCGCCCATACACTCGCTCCGATCGCCGCTAGATTCATCTTCGGCATCGCCTCGACGGATCAAAGTCAAAAGCTTGTCTCATATTCAAAGCTTCGCGACGGACGAGTCCAGTCCTTTCTCTCAGACACGGTCTCTGTCACGACGGCAGCGGCGAGACCCAGCGGATGTCGGGCCCCAGTACGAAATCAGCGAGATGCCTGTCTCAGATATCATCGAAATGGTAGCAGGGCTCTTGACCAAAATCACTACCACCAATGACCGCCAGCACGAGCACCTGCATCGCCAGATTCCTCCACCTGAGGGTACATCAGGGCTTAGCCAGCAAACCACAAGCGTCCTAGCATTCCACGGCAAAAATGTACCCAGTATCTCGATCCTCAGCTATTTGAGCCGTATTCATAAATACTGCCCCACCACATATGAAGTTTTTCTCAGCCTTCTTGTCTATTTTGACAGAATGACGGAACGGGTGAACGCCGGCCCTATGCTGAGTCTTCGTCAAGCTAATCAGCAATCTTTGGAGCGTGCGAATGCCGAAAGTGCTACATCTACGAGACCTCCAACCAGCGCAGTTTCACAGCCCTTATCTACACCAGCCCAAGCAGCAGCTACCCCGCCTCCGTCAGGTTCTTTAGGTAAACCAGCTGAGACACACAGACAGGGCCCACAGCCTCCTTCACCGCCACAGCAGGAACTTGGGTCTGATCCGTACAACCTATCACACTTCTTCGTGGTTGACAGCTTTAATATCCATCGACTGGTGATAGCTGGCGTGACCTGTGCAAGCAAATTCTTTTCTGATGTCTTCTACACTAATTCAAGATATGCAAAGGCATGTATTGTCAATTTCTCCCGACATGTGTATTCTGTTAACTTTTACCCAAATAGGTTGGTGGCTTACCATTGGTTGAGCTTAATCATTTGGAACTACAATTCCTCCTTTTAAATGACTTCCGTCTTGCGGTGCCATTAGAAGAGATGGAAGCATATGGGACAATGCTCGTTGAGTTCTACGCTCGAGAGGTTGCAGAGCAACACGAACGACAATCTGGAGGGAGACACTGAGCGAACAATTTCATCACCCACGTCAGATTGTATTGTCCAAGAAAACAAACAAAACATCATAATGGGCCCTGAAATGAATAGAAAGGGGGAGCGATTGAGATACCAAGAGCAAGCGGCGGGTACATTTCGGTCTTGGCGGATTCTGTGTTGGTCGAGAGATCCATATAGGTCTTCAGACTTCATCGGGGGACGGAATCAGGAATATCAATTTACTACACAAAGGCTACCTTTAGGAGTTGAGTCTCCAGGTTTGGGCGACAGGGGGATAGATACCACATACTTCGGAAGTTCCCTTTTTTTGGGCTCGGCCATTTTTGAGCTTTGTTAATGGGGCGGTTCGGTGAGCATGAGATTCTGCCCGGAATTGTCTTTCACATATTGGTGGAATAGATGGACGTTTAAACCTGTGGACGACCTTTTGGTTCTTTGGAGAGGCGCTTGAGGCTGATGGCTTATTGTTTGTTGTTTCTGCCTTCACCTTGCAGCTTTTATTCGGGGTAGCTTTTATGAGAGGCTCTACATCTTAGGTCGGCGTTGATAGAGGTGTAATGGGTGGGAACTTGAGTTACATGGGTAAATCCACAATTATCTCTAAGCTCTACGACCCTTCCTTCGAATTAGTGATGTGATGTCTTTACTGCACTGTACGTGTTTTCTCGGTACTCTGAGCCGAGCGGGTAGGCCCTATAGGTAAGACATCAAACCCCGGCTGGGTACCACCTCGATCATTAACTTGACGACATACGCACCGGGGCGGCTCTCATTGGCAGTACCAGGGGTTGCAGGGTACTAGACGGGAATGAGATGAGTCCCACGATGAACTGGAGGGGCACCTATGTTCATCTTTAGCTTTGTCATCACCGTATCTTGGGCCAAAAAACCCTGAATATTTGGTTCGGCCCCTCCACCCCCTCGTCCGGCACTGCAATGTCGCGCCAGGGGGGGTGAGATTTTTTGGTCGTACCCCTTCCAAACCAAAAACGTGCATAGGCCACCTGCCTAGTATAGAGTAGAAACAAGTCTATTTCGGATAAAGCAGCACCCACGTGATTTTAATCGCAGAAACCGTTTTTTCCTTCTTGGTTGTGAGTGGGGTCCGACGGTCGGGTCGGGTCCCTCGTAAAAGGGGAACGCAATAAAGCTGGGCCTGATCGTCGTTTTATTTTACCCCCTTTGCGCACCATTGTTCGGCAGCCTTGTTTTCTTGTTTCCTTCTTGCTAAGTCTTCTGTCGTTGTCTGCCGTTTTGTTCTAGGTGCTTTTGCTGGATCTCGTTTTTGAACGGACGGACGGACGGCGGTGCGCATGATGCCGTCTCCTGCTTCGTCTTCGTCTTCGTCTTTGTCATTGGGCGCAGTTGTTCAGTATGCGTTTCTAGCGGTGCTGGCTTATGTTTTAGCGGGTGCGCCTTTGCTGTCCATTGTATCGCCATCAGCCTCGTCGACCACATCACGCAATTCGGCAGCACGTTTCGAAGCCGCGTCTTCAAATGCGCCGAGTCCTGATAAATTGGAGAGCCTGGTGATTCCGGAGAAGAATCTATCGTGCAAACCGCACTCGTATGGCGGTGTCCATGTGCTGGCGAGAGACCCGCTCGTCGTTTACATCGAGGGGTTCCTGAGCGACGAAGAAGTCAGCCATGTGGTTCAAATAAGGTATGTATAAGTCACGTGGATTCAGTATTCACTTCCATGCTCACAAGCCCCCACTTTTACCCTGGATTCTCGTATCGCGCACGTTTTCTGCGGAATCTGGCGGAATCGTGCGGATCGTGGGTTTCTTGCCGCATCTGGTATTCGCTAATCGGCGCTTCTAGCGAGCCTAAATTCACGCCTTCTACTGTGTGGACTTCTGGGACGGAGCGTCTGGATCCCAGCGTGCGACTCTCGGAGAAGGCTCCTGTGGACCGCGATCAAACAGTCAAGTGTATTGAAGACCGAGCGCGTGCATTTCAGGGCTGGCGGCCGCATGTTTTCGTGGAGAAGTTGTGGGCGCAGCGGTATGGGGTTGGGGGGCATTATACATACCATTACGATTGGAGCTCGGCCACTAAGGTATCGGGCCGCGTCAGCAGCTTCATGGTGTATCTTGGGGCCAACTGTACGGGAGGGGGAACGCATTTTCCCCGGTTGGAGGTGCCCGATGATCTGAAGAAGGGAGAATGGTGTCGATTTGTCGAATGTAATCAGGATGGACTGGAAGACGATGGAGAGGAGATGAGGCCAACAACGGGTGTTACGTTCAAGCCTGTCAAAGGTAATGCCGTGTTCTGGGAGAACATGAGGACAGATGGTTCCGGAATGGGATACAGAGAAAGCTGGCATGCTGGGCTGGCGGTTGAATCTGGAGAGAAGATAGGATTGAATATCTGGAGCTGGTGGCAGGATGGTTATGTACCGTAGCCATACCAGCATGCACGAGCGTTTCGCGCATATAATCTAAACATGAATCAAATATTAGTACTTTGAAGATCTCACGGTGGACTTGATTTAAATTTCTCGCCGCCCACGGATAACACTGTCTCAGATTGCTGGTTGCGCTATCCTCGGGAGGCTGCGGATTACGGAAGAGGTGAATTCCAGAGACACTCTAGCAAGTGCGAGTATCTCCTATAGTAGAAGTCTGTAAGTGACCAAGCCCGAGGCTATAGAAAAAACTTTGTACATCTTCAGTGCGCAAACCAGGTTGCCGGCACCAAGCCGGACGAAGGTAGAAATAACGACGAGCTTGCACGGAGGCTGCACGTCTGGTCATGCCGAAATAGGCCAACATCTCCAAACTACCAATCCCGACATCGCCTGACGAGTACGAGAGCTCTGTATATTCCCTCTACATCCAGACGAACGTCTGCGCTTCTAATTTGAGCCTCGCATCCGTATTCGTTGCCTTTGCACATATTATCCACATCCCTGTACACTATGTGTCGATATTGCACTCTGCGTACCCGAACTTCTTCCTGCCACGCAACTTCTAGAATCGTACAAAACATTTGCTCTGTAGCATGCTCAGCATACGCGTTCACTATAGCATCACTTTGTTGGTACCTCGGACGGATCTGTGGCTCGGTTCTGGAACTCCATGACGTCTGCGCTATAAACTACCACAGGTACCCTTTAAACTAACGAACGACTCTTCTCTCCAATCACTGTAGGATCGTGGCTCTTTACTGTTTCTTTCCTTTCTTTATGTTGGTTGCTAGAGAGAAACGGGCAGTTTGACATGTCGATTCTGCTGCCGTTGTACATTTATCCATGGCCAGGGGCCTGGGATCCCTTACATTGGGCGTATGTATCCTTTTCTCAATATCCGGCTCTTCTTCACTCAGATTTTCTCATCTTTTCCATAGGTAAGCAGCTGGGAGAAAACCGTGATCTGACTTTTACCAGAGCATGGAACCATCCCAACATCAACTTCACAGTCATTGTAAATCCCTGCTCCGGGCCTTGCATCGACACCATTCCACAGGCCGACTATCTTGCTGAAATCCCCAAACTCAAGGATCATTCAAATGTCAAGACTCTAGGATACGTTGCCACCACATATGCTAACAAGCCTATCGATGATGTGCTAGCGGAGATCAGGAGATATGACAACTACACCAAGCTATTGGGTAACGAAAAAATGGGCGTCGACGGCATTTTCTTCGACGAAACCCCGGGAGCCTATCACTGGATGAAATATGCCTTCCTTGAAACAGCAATGCACGAAGTCAAGAACGCAACTGGGCTAGGCGAGAGGATTATTGGTAAGGCCCAGTCGCTTCTCACTATCTTATACGAGTGGTGGTTAACATATATCGTAGTTCACAACCCTGGAGTTTTACCTGATCATACTTGGAATTATCTCCCTTTGGCCGACCACACCGTAATTTTCGAAGACACCTTCGCAAACCTCATTAATGCGGATAAATTCAACGCACTCAAAAATTTCCCCACAGTATCGAATCATTCGAAAAACGATTTCTCCATTATGGTGCATAGCTTAGGAAATGTGCCGGATGAACTGATAGAGTGGACTGCGGATGCGCTGAAAGAATTGACAGATTGGAACTTTGCCAGCAGCGTGACACAGGCGGGAGAATATTGGCATAGCTTTTCGTCACTATTTGAGAAATTCATGGCATACTATGCAGAGGACGGCGGAGTGAACTGTAAGAAATGAGTGTTTTTTTCCATTTTGCAGAATTCATTACAGAATCTATTGGGCTCTATAGATTTCCATATAAAACACCTGAACTGCATGCGCTTGAGAAAGTATGTACATCCCCAATTATACAATCTTTTGAATGTCCAAAGTGCCATCTGCCCCACCCTCAAGCGCAAGTAGTCCACTTGATTCTATTAATTTCTTGAATTGATTTGACTCGTACCTTGCAGTGACCACTGTCAGCCTCAGTTCTGGTTCTTCACCTGGTGGCAGAGGCGTTGACTGCCCCGATCCTATGGGAGTAGCTGTGCCTGATGCTAAGGGTGTCGTAGTTGCTGATGGTGGCGGTACCTGGGTAAATGTCCACCGACCAAATGCCCAGTTCAAAATGTATCTTGCCCGCCCTGAGGTAATTTCCAGCGTAGAGGCTGGCGTGTTATTGGAAGACTTGGGTGGAGTCGAAGAATATAAGATACCCTTGATCCTATATATCTCATCCTTGGTAGGCTGTTCAAGTAGCTTTCTGAGTTTCTCCATGTCCACGCCTGGCTTCGAGCCATTCGAAGTCAGTGTTATTGACAGCACCTCAACCTCGCTCGAGTGCTCATGATCATGGTGATGTTCGCTTTTCTTGCCAACCATCTTCGCGAGCTTTGCATCTAGTCCAAAGATGATGTCCTTGTCCACCCAGCCCTTATCGCTCTTCGTCCTTGGTGTGGGCGTCTCGAGCTCTAGAGCTAGAATTGCATCCTCCACGTCTTCCAGTCTTCGTTCGCTGACGAGTTCCCATTTATTCAGCACGATAATATCTGTGTATCTTGCTTGCATTTTGGCAGTGTATGAGGTGTCTTCGTAGCCTTTCCAGTTCTCCACATCAATGACCGACATGACTCCATCAAGGACATACTTTCCTGTTTCCCGCGCCAATCTATTAACCTCCATAGCAAGTGTAGCCGGAAATGCAGAGCCCGATGTTTCAATGACGATTCGATCGGGATTCACCTCGTTGGACAACGTTTCTAGCGCATCCGAAAGCTGGCCGACTAGGTTGCAGCATATGCAGCCATTGAGGAGCTCCTGGACGCCGGAGATAGCACTCGAAGAGGCAAGCTGCGAGTCAATGGCAACATCACCGAATTCGTTCTTGAGGAGGGCAAGTTTGTATGTTTTTGGGAGCTGCGGGATTAAATTGAGAATGAGGGCTGGGGTGGGTCAGGATGGTTCCGAATTGTTGAGGGATTGGATTGCAGGGCTCACTTGTCTTTCCCGAGCCTAGGAAGCCAGTAATTATCGTTATGGGTATCATGGTGATCAAAACAAAAAAAAGGAGAGCGTGAGGAGAAGCAGTGTGGTGAAGAATAGACGTATAGGGTTGGTTGCGGATGGGAAGGAGGGAGGGAATAGAGGAAGGAAGCGGGACCGTTCCGAAAAAACAATTCCGAAAGTGGGATGTGGCAGGCACGTGGTTGCGACTTCCATTTTTAGCGCGATCGCTGACGCCAACGCGGGGTGAAGGAAGCAGGAAGGAATGACGTAGACTGGCGCCAGTGCGTCAAGTAGTCAAGCGTGAACAAGCAAGCTCAATGATCAATGATGTGAATCGGCCCGCTGCAACATCAACTCAATTCGCCAGGGTAGCTGCCAACTACTTGCCAACTACTGACGACCGCCTCGTACAAGCATCGCGCCTCCAAGACGATCCTGGCCAGGCCAACAAAGACCCTGACTTTCACATAAATACCTGCTTTGTTCCATCCTCAAGCTTCACTTCCCACTCTTCTTCTCCTCTTCCTACACTACACTCTTCAATCTCAATCTCAGACAACTCCCCAACCTTCTCCCTCAATCACAATGGATTTCGTCAACAAGTTGGCCGGTGGCGACAAACAACAGGAGCAGCAGGGCTCCTCCTCCGGACAGGAGAACAAGCAGGGCGGTGGATTCCTTGGTGGCATCGGTGACAAGCTCAATTCCGCTGCTGGCGGCGGTAAAGAGTCGGAGAAGAACGAGGACTACCTCGACAAGGGTTAGTACCACCATGACGTGATTCACGTCTCTTGCTTCAGCTGCCAAGCTATTGTTATCTGTGTCTTTGGTGCTATCTACATGTATTTCAATGACTGACAGCAAGCAGGCGTCGACTACGTCCAGGAGAAGTTCCTTGGCGCCGGACCCCAGGATAATGAGGTAACAAAGACCGCTTCCCCGTTAGCCATTCCTACTGTTACTTACATGTCTTCAGTCCGCCATGGAACAAGCCAAAGACGAGCAGATCAGCGACTTCATCCGTGGTCAGTACAAGAGTGCCACAGGCAGCGACATGCCCATCAAGGACAAATAGACGGTATCCAATTAATGATTGTATTCTGTTACTAGCTACCACCTAATGTTTCAAATGGACACTGTAAGGGAAAGTTGTCCTACTAGTATGACATCATGTCCGAGATAGCATGAATTGATTCACTAATACCTGTTCTTTATTGTGATCTTTGAGTTGAACGTGAAACGTGCTGTCAGTTACCAACTTGATTAAATATTACAGAGATACTTAAGTATATGTGCCTAGCCTATTAGTGTAAATTAGCCACTTCACAAACATCGTGGCACTGTGCCCACTAGCGGCGAAGGTGGACCAATACTGTTCATCTAGCACACCGCTTCGCGTTCTCACTGCTCCTTGGGTATCCCCTCCAGCCTCCCAGCTTCCCCTTCGACAACAATGAGCTAAACATGGAGGTTTCCGCATGGTCATAACCCTCACCAATGGCGTTATCCTCCGTATTCTTATAGTATTTCAAGACCTGCTTAGCACTCCAGAGCTATTACATCGTATCTTACATTCTCAGAACCGTGTCATAGAGGCATTCTACTCCTTCGCCAAAGTTTCAATGCAACTCCTCAATATTCCCATCAACTTTGCTTGAATAGTCCGCCCGGCTGGTGTAGTCGCATGCCGACCTGCCCCCCAACCAAATGGAAGGACTAACCGTCGTCTTCCTTTGGTGTCCACTACGACCAATGCATCCAAGGGCAGCTTTCCACCACCCAGAGGATGCAATAGGCCTAGTCTTACGAAATGGTTGTAATTTGGTGCAAGCGCTTGGACTAACGGTAACGAGAAGGGTGCGGATGTAGAAGGCACATGCGTCGAGGGGTCACGGCAAAGGACGAACGCCTGCAGAGAAGGTGATAATGTATAAAGCTCTGGCAGTACCGAGCTTGGGATTGTCAGCATTCATCGTCATGTCAGCACCGTTCAGACTACCATACCAAAGTAGATCGTAATGCAAATGCAAATTCCCTTGCACGCAGAGTATAATGATGCTCTGATCTTTCTGGAAGTGTTCCCTATTACTATGGGCTTGCAACGAGCCGCTTGACGGGGCCTCCTGATAATCGCTCGATAGAATACTATCGACATCAACACTCCACGCATGCTCAGGACTGACTATGTCCAGCTCGTCCAGCTCGCACTGTGTTCTCGTCTTTTTCAAAGTATCACTAACAGCAGAAAGTGCGGGAGAAGGCTGTCGAATTTCACGTTCTCGAATATCTTCATCGTCGTCCGAGTCGAGCGCGAGTCGTGACCGTTTTCGCGTGAGGAGGACATTCATGGTCCAGAGCTGGGGAGGAAGGACGTCGACCATTTGAGACGCACGTCCAGTGACTGTGAACAGGGGATGATAAAGGGAAAAAGAGAGTTGGCCATAAGCACAAATAGGGAGAATCTGTTTGGTGGACTGAGCGGTTGTTATAGAGACGGGCAGATCGTGTCAAAGCGCCCATCAACCCCGCACGTTCCCCACTAACCATTATCCTCATCCATGAGGCTGCTATCTGCCTAGTCCTGAATCGAATATCCCGAGCCGGATCCCTCGAGTCTCATGATTCCATCAAGTCCGAGTCCGTGACTCTGTGAGCCTGTGAGTCCATGACCTCCTCTGCCCGCGACGTCACAGGCAAGCTGCGCCAATCCGTCTGGAACGGCTCTATCCCCCTCGAGATCCGCCTGCACAAGGGCGATTGCCGCACATACGATGACTCGGATCCATACCTCGTATGTGTTATTCACTTTCTATTACCTTCCTCGTCACGACAGTTGGAAGCTCCCTTTTCGTAATCAAATACGGGACTGATAGAAAGAATAGATTCAATTCCCTCGCTTATCCTACCTAGGACTCCTCATCCACAAGCTCCATGCCTTCTTCCTACCTAGCCTCATCTACCCGGACGTCTCGCCAGCAGATACATGGTTGTCATACGAAGGCGTGCCTCTGAAATGGCATTACCCTCTGGGACTACTCTACGATCTCTACTCCGGCGCTGAGCCCGCCTACCCATCAGACGCATCAACCAACTCCTCAGAAGAGCACACAGATGAACACGCCAACTGCATACCTTGGAAACTCACTGCCCACTTCTCCGACTACCCGGTCGAGCACCTTGTCAGGCTCGACACAGAGGACAAACACCTTCACGACCTCTTCATCCACAGCGTCAAAGAAGCAGACTATCTCCGTACGGGAACTGGCAAAACGGTCATGTTCTTGAGCAAAGAAGATTCCACGCAGCTCTGGGACTCTGTGAAGCAACACAACTTCTCGCTCTTCAATCCCATCAACCAAAAGTTTCTGAACCCGCAAGGTGCCACCTTGCGCCACATGCCCGTCCGGCTCTACCTTCCACATGCTGCATCGGATTCCTCCCAGAAGGAACCGACACCAGGCTCACTTAGGGTTGTTCAATCGCTAATAACGCCGAATCTCTCATCACGTAAGCTCTCTTTGATGGTCATTCGAGACTACTACTGAGAATAAAGCTAATTCTATTTTTGATAGGCCAGCCCCAGACCATCGGAACAGCGCTTAATCAGATTCTGCCTACTCTATTTCCAAGCAGAAGGAGTCCGCTCCTTGCACAGGCAGTGTTGCATGGAGCTGTGCTGCCGTTGAGTGCTAATGTGGAGGATTTGGTACGAGCAACCGCTTACATAGATGGCTGGCTGCATATTGCTGTGGTCATGATGGCTTAGAGCGTTAATAGATGACGACCTTTTATGTACATCACAAAGAATACCGATAGATTGAAGAGGAATGAATTGGATTGGGATATCATAATTCTAGCATCACCATAATCATACTTGTTCCTGGTGCACCAAGCGAATTTTCCCAATGTGCCCGCGTCAGTTCGTCAAAGCTATTTATTTTATGCCACTTTAGGCACTCTCGCTACCACTTTTCATGCTGTTCTTCTCGGTGGAATGTGTGACAGCAAGAGTAGCCCTATTCCGTCGTCGAAGAACAAAGAAAGCAACACCACCTATAATCGCAACAACCCCCAAGGTCACCATGGCACCAATAACACCAGCAACTGCTTTCGACATACCACCCTGAGAAGAGCTCTGGGCGGCAGGAACAGTCTCGCCAGCACTATATGCCTTACAGAAGAGAAGCTCGCTATTGCAAACATCACACCATTTCTCCGCCGTACGAATAGAGATGCCCTCCATCTTCTCCACAAACTCCGCATAGGGAAGCGAGTCCTGTTCCCCGCCGAAAAGTGGGAATGCCCTCAACGGCTCGCTAGTCTCTGATCCATTACGGAATAAGAAGCGAACACGTAGATCGTCTTCGTTAGAAGGGAACGCAGTGACGTCCTCCACGGTGAATAGCTCAAACGACATGGTGGACGCGTAGTGAGGCAGGCCGTAGAAGTCGTCAGACACGGAAGTCAAGTTTGTGAGACCGAAGAAGGCGAGGAAAGTATCGTAGCTGCCTGCCATGAGCGAGAACTTGAGTTTGCCCTTCGAAGAAACGGTGTCGTTGAGCGCATTGAGTACGCCGCCTGCGAATGTTTGACTGCCAATCGAGCGGGCGGGATCAGTGAGGTTGAAGTTGAGGCCGAATTCAGCGCTGTCGGCTAGAGTGCGGAGCTGGAAGAGCTCGTCCTCGGTAATGTTTCCAGCAGATGAGGCATTGTGGATGTAAGCTGTGTGGAGGAGATCAAAGATGTCGTAGGCGTTGGCGTAGCTCATGTTCTCAGGCCTGTAGTCGTACACAGATTCAATGTCTTCCCAAAAAGACTCGTAGAAAGAACGCGTGGCTTCGTCTCTTTCCTTGAATTCTTCACTGTGCTTGAACTGCTTCATGGAGTTGGTGATGGGCGGGCATTGTTCATCGCCTTTCAGGTAAATGGTGTCGGGGGCATCAGCTTCTTCGCCATGGAGAACGACGTATTGGTAGCCTCCAACTGGAGAGGTCAGAGACGTTCCATTGTTAAGGGGCTGTATGGCGCCCTCAAAAGGAGGATACAAGCCCTGCAAGAAGGCCGTAGCAGTGTTTAGAAGAATGTTCTGGTCTGGCGCCGAAGCATAAATCTGGGATTGAACGACTACATCCTCAGAGATGCCGAGAATCTTCTTGCTGGCACCCGAGGCAATATAGAGATCGCGGTAGTCACTCCCGACCTGGAAGTTTTGCTGGAATCCGAGATTGGTCAAGCCGTAGCCCTTGTAATGCTTTGAATTCCCTTGGTTGTATTAGTATCATTGTTTCGCGGAACAATCGATGAATGACATGTTGCTTACGGTCACCATGGCGGGTGAAGACAGTCACGCCTAGGATTGTCTCTGCCTGAATAGGCAAGAGCAATGTAGAGAGAACTGCTACCACTTTGAAGACCATGTTGGTATGCAATCGAGAGATTGACCCGGTTACTGGCCGATGAGCATTCCACTTCAGAAACGACAGGGCTAGCTTTTATGTACCCATTTTGACCCATCGATTTTAACAATCAGTCACGCAAGACCCCGCCCGCGGAAATCCCCAACTGCTCTGGCCCCGCTTCCTATCTCGTGAAGCCAGGCGTGGTTGGTTGACTGTGCATCGGCCCATCGGCCCAAGGCCTTGGCTTTAAGAAAAGTCGAAAGGGTGGGAGGTGCCAAGATATCTTATTACCAGCCACGGTAAGACGCTTTTCGTACGAGGCCAAAAGGTGGTTCAGGTGCAGACAATAGGCGTTGCTTTGGAATACTTTGGAGGAAGTCTGTTCCCGCACGTCAACTTCCATCTGAGTCTGATTCTTCTGAAGCAAAAACAGAAGAATTGATCGAGGAAGGATCAGAGACTTCCCGTTCTTCCTCTGTATTTGTGGGTTTGGGAGCCCCCTTTTTCTCCTTGTCTTCAACAGGCCGAATGGTTCCTTCCTCCTCTTCATCGGCACCCTCAACAAATGCCAAATCTCCGGTATCACCAAGAACTTCTCGTGCAGTCTCTTCCATTAAGATCCCGAAAGCAATTAGCGCCGTCTCATCCATACATTTCCACACTTTCTGGCTCACACTTTCATCAGTCCTGGAATATAACTTTGAGAAATATGCGTGAATTGCGCCTAGAAGATCACCACTTGGAAGCTGTTGGTCTGGAGACAGTCTGGTATGTGCGTAGTAATAGTCCGTCTCTTCGTACCGCACTGGTGCGTTACTTTGCTTGAACAAGACCTCGTCGGGACGAAGAGGTTGCTTAGCACTCTTCTCATCTGTTACGTGGCCAATAAAACCAGCCTGTGTGATCCTCCCTTGAGATATTTTAGGTGAGTTTCCTGTAGATTTCGGATGTGGTTTTACCTGCTACCGCGTCGTAAACTGTGGCGAACCTCTTTGAAGGCCTTTCAAGGGGCTCGTTGTCGTTGTCTATAGTTTGACTCGGATAAGGTCGCTTAGAGGCCGGCATCTTTGCTTGCCATCAGAATATGAACTTGAGAGTCCAAAGGTGTTATTCTGTTGAAGTGATGCAAATGCTGGAGACCACAAAAAGGCTAGTGTTGCTAGGGAACATATGATTAGTAAGTAAGCCATGGTCATAGCTCCTCCAGGCGTCGGCGTCAACGTCTGGGCAGGACAATTAGATACTCAGTTCCATCAATCACTCTCCAGGACACCAAAGCATGTAGTGGCTTATGAACCCCCAACTCTATATCGACCGTGCGTACGGCTTCAGCCCTCACAATGTTCTCAGGCGTAGCACCGCATCGAAACTGCTCCACGCGCTGCAGCCATTCTCCGTGAACTTCAGCCAACAGCTGCCATCGGCTGCCGATGACCCCGACGAACGGTTTCCAGCGCACGCATCGGGAGTAAATGCGCTCACTATTGACAAGTTTGAAGGTCGATACCTCCTCTCTGGCGGCGCAGACTCCTCGATCGCGATATGGGACCTTGAATCGGAGGCATTACAATCACAGGAGAGTTCTACGTATACACCACTATCGGCAGTCAATAAGACTGCTGAGGAGCACAAGTTGGGAATAACACAAGTAACGTTTTATCCATTTGACTCGTTGGCCTTCCTATCTTCATCTTACGACCACACGGTCAAGGTCTATTCTTCGGAAACACTTGCCGCCTCTGCATCGTTTGACCTTGACTCTGTTGTGTACAATATCGCGTTGTCACCAATCGCATCGCACCTTCTTGTGGCATGCGCATCACAACACCCAAACGTGCGTCTAGTTGATTTGCGATCGGGTGCTAGTACGCACAGTCTTGCCGGCCACTCTGGCGCCATCCTAAGTACAGCCTGGAGCCCGATGAGAGAGCACGTACTCGCAAGTGGGGCAACAGACGGCAGCGTCCGATTCTGGGATATAAGGCGTAGTGTGGGCGAACTCGGCATGTTGGATCTAGAAGACACTGTTGGTGTACTAGGGAAACCGTCGGCATCATTCTCCCGGAACTCATCGCGTGGGCAAGCGCACAGGGGGCCCGTCAATGGTATTGTGTGGACTGAAGACGGGAGAAATCTGGTCACTGCCGGCCATGACCAGAGAATCCGGGTCTGGGATACAGAGACTGGTGCGAATACGCTTGCAAATTTTGGTCCGATGGTGAGAAACTCTGGATTGGCACACTGTATTCCTCTTCTGGCTCCTGTAGAGAATCTCCAACCAGGAGGAGACGTGTTGTTTTATCCTAATGAGCATGAGATTCTGGGCTATGAGCTCTTTGAAGGGAAATTGTTTCGCCGCTTGAAGCGTCTGGAACAGCAAAAACTTGCTCCAGATCATCTGGCAAAGGGTCAACGTAATGTCAAAGATAAGATCATGTCATTGGCCTGGCGAGCGCACGAAGTAGAGATGTACTCCGCCCATGCGGACGGAAGCATAGCAGCCTGGAAACCACGAACAGAGGAGGATGCGGAACTAGACGATGAAGAAGAACAGGAGAGGGAAGAGAGAGAAGAAGGCAAGAAGAGGAAGAGGGGTGTTTTGGATGAGATCTATCAAGGGTTAACGAAGAAACAGATCACATTTGGTGGTATAGGACTCAATGCTTAGGAGAGATAATTTCGAAAGCTTCATTGATAGACTGCCAGCCGGCCTTCAATATGGTCAACCTTTTTATCGTTCGTACATTCATGTGAAGCCTCCAAAAGTACAATTATAGGTCAGGAAATGCTTCGACCACATCCTTGCATCCTTGAATCGCTCAAATATGGAGCGCGGACATCATCTCTTCGTTCCTACAATATGCCCTTGCTCGCACACTTCCCTCGTATATTCATTAAGGGCGTAGATAATAATATCCACAGCGCTCATGCCCAGCTCCATAAATCAAAATCTACCCAGGCAACCTTCTATAACAACAAACCACCCATGCTGCAACACAAAAACGCAGAACGAAGAGATCTCATCTTCTGGGGCTGTTAAATGAATATGAATATACATGCCTCAGTAGTTGGCCCTCGTCTGTCCGCTAGCAGAGAGTGGAGGAACCTCGACTTGGAGAACCTTTGCACAAGTTCAGCAAATATCTTATACGCACTAGGCGCTTCAATCCGGGCGGGAATCAAAATGCGGTAGCCGTGCTGGTATGAAACTAGAGTCATCTTCTACTTCTTGCTCCTGCTCATTTATCGAGAGTGGCTTGTTCGGCGTGGGCGCAATGCTCGAATAATCCGACTCGTCGACATGGAATGAGCCGCTGTCAGGCATAGTTTGCGGTTCAAAGTTCGGGAACGGCGCTGCTCCTGATGGGCCTTCGGTTTCGATCGCTGGCGAGCGAACTAATGGAGAAACTGAAGATCCGACTGCCGCCATTTGTGTTGGGACATTATGCGAGGATGATGACCTGGGGCCATTGGATGAAGGCGAAGGTATTTGGAGGTGTAGATTGCTTTCTGGGGCGAGTCCTCGCCTCCGGGCTAATTGTTGTGCATCTTGTCGCTTTCGTTCGACTTCTGCTTCCTCTTCGATGCGGAGGCGTTCTTCTTCCAGTTTTAAGTCGGCTAGAGTGGGAACTTCATCTATTGTTTCCGACGAAGATGTCCTCATATTCCCTTCTTCCATGCTCTTTCGGCCTGATGCGTGTGTATTGCGTGATGACACCCTTGACCCGGACTTCCTTTTGCTTTTCCCTGAGCGAGCGTGGCTGCTGCTCGTTTCATCGTTCCATTGGCCAGTTGTTCGTCGTTCAAGTGCTGCTGTGAATTCATCGTCCAGAGGCACTGCATCATCTAGCTCATCTTCACTTGGAAAAATATCGCCTCGCGAGCTCAACGAGTCGGTTGTATGTCCGGAGGCGTTGGTATGACTTCTCTGTCGACGATGTCGTTTGTGTTCATTTTGCTCATGCCTTTCCTCGTCACTGTCCTCAATCAATGGTTGATTTTGTTCTTCTTCAAGGCTCCTTCGCGCTCCCGGGTGTTCAGTCAGATCAGCCGCCGAGGGCTTGTATCGCAGCACTTGGCTGCCAAACTTGAAAGGCAGCCTTCCCAAGAATCCGAAGTACGAAGAGCTGGGGATGATGGTCGGATCCGGTCCTTCGCGCGGTTGCGCAATGCTCTTCCTTCTGCCTGTATTGAATCTGTTGTCGCGACTCCTCTGCCCATAAGCCATAGAAGCCTGGCGACCAGGCTGAGCTGTTGCGCCGTAGTTGTTTGAGCTGCCTAGAAAACGCTCTAGGTTGTCGCTGCCCCATCCAAGTAGCCCGTCATTCTCGTCATCCTCCCAGTCGTCGTAGAAGTCGAAGCTCTGCTCTGCTCTGCCTCGCGCCCTTCCACGGCCGCGCCTGCGGTCGTTGTGCGCTGGGAAGCAGGGTGCTGTACAGGCGTTTAGGCATTGATTGACCGAAGACAGGCACGGTCCGACATAGCGATGTGTGAAGCTGTACAAATTCTCTTGTGCCGACTCGTTGGCGTGTTCAAAATTGTCCGCTATGTGCTGGAAGGTGCGGTTCCAGCGAGGGTCACCGCGGCGATACATGGCGCCGACAATCAGTGGGGTGGCTGGAGATGGTGAAGAAGGGTGTAGCAGCGTGTGCGCGCTGCTGTGCGAGGGCGCATTGGGCTTCAGCGAGTAAGGCGGCGCATACGGATCGCAGCAGCAGGTTGAGCGAGGGAGGACATGCAAGGTGGACAGACGGAACCAAGGCTGTTGAGCGTTGAGCGTTGAGCGTTGAGGAGCTGCTGATCAAGGGCTGAGGTGTTGACGTTGGGTCGGTTCCACCCGGCGCACGTGCACCCCGCAATTCACCGTGACTGTGCCGACGCCGACCATGAAGCTTGGTTTGTTTCATCGAACTTTTCGCATGTTGAATTGCTGCGCCAGACAAATCTTCACCCTTCACTTTCGATAGCTCCCAAACCTATCTGACACAATTCCAGATGCGATATATCCGCTTTCTCAAAACCCCACGCCTCGTGGAAGAGAAAAACTCAACAAAGGCCCATATCTACTGCTTAGTCACAATCACCTCCGATTTAGGGGACTCATTTCTCCCGTACGATGTAGTGCTGTCAGCCGAGCTCATAAATGCCAACAATGCGGAAGACATCATTGTATGGAGGACTGTACAATGGACTGGGGGGATCCGCACCCTTGCGGTCACACTTCCTCTTAGTAAATCTCGAGCAGTATGGCCAGTCAGAATACGCATAGGAGTAGAACCAAGATTAAAAAATGATCACTACCATAATCTCTCTGGAGAAGATAGCAGAGGTGTGGTCTCAGCATGGAGTGCCCCAATGGATGTTTCCATGGGAGTAAGAGAAACTATCAAATTCGTTGAGAGACGTATTAAATTATCAGACGACAAGGAAGTGAGAATATGGGAAGAAACAGGAGAGAGTATTGCTCGGCATTTATGGTAACATTCCCTTGTATATAAGATGAGGGCAATTGTAAACTGAGGGTACAAAAAGGGATGCTGGGATCACTCTATCCTGTCACATACAAGAACTCTTCTCTACATTAGCAGGCGAAAGCCTGTCATTCGGAAGATCCACAGAAGTGGCAAGTTCTAAGCGACTAGAAGTCCTGGAGCTTGGAGCCGGGTGTGGCATGGTAAGATCTCCTGTCACAGTACCGACTACCCTTACTTAACCCACTCAGGTGGGCCTCTCCATTGCACAAACAATTCCAGACGCCACAGTGATCCTCACCGATCTTCCAGAAGCCGAAGAAATCATAAAACGCAACACAAGTCAAGCATCACTGGCAAAAAATTCCACTATCACGTTCCGGATACTGGATTGGGAAGAAGAGTTACCTCAATCACTGCAGAACACACAGCCCAGCCTCGTTGTGGCAGCAGATTGCACATACAACGCCGACAGCAGTCCTGCATTGGTCAATACTATAAGTCGCCTTATGAAACAATCTCCAGATCTTTTGGTGGCCATAGCTATGAAAATGCGGCATTCCAGTGAAGAGGTTTTCTTCGAGTTGATGAGCAAGGCTGGCTTCCAGTCGCTGAAGACTATCCCATTCGAATTGCCTGGCGACGTAGAGATTGGGGAAGAAATCGTGTATCTACACATTTACCGTGACAATACCCAGAAGAGCGCTTAAAAGGCATTACCGGATGCTTTATGGAATTATGCATATAGATCTACGTTAAATGATGGGTAGAAATCCATCGAGGCTGGCTTGGTCTTGTCTAGAGAACCACCTCCATAAAAGTACCTAGCTGCCCGATCCATTCGATTACGTTCAGAACCATGCCAACGCCCATACCCACTGACATATAAAGAATATCATACTAATTTACAGCCATGGAACAGAAAACTCCACCTACAACTGTTCAATACCTTCGATGAGTTTTTCTAGACAGCCCTCGCTATTATTGGTTAACAAGCCCTTCACCATACGAGACCTAGTGAATGTTAGCATTAATCATAAAAGCACAGCGTCATTGCAAGGCTTACAGATTGCCCATCTTACAAGCGGCCATCAACTCCTCCAATTCTCTGCTCTTACCCTCTGCAACATCAATGACCTTTTCTGGTACCTTTGCCAGCCTTGCAACATTTAGTCCGTATGACCTATGGCTTGTTCCTTCCGCAGCCTCATACAAGAAGACGACCTCCTTTCCACCGTCGCGCTCCTCAAAACGCATATGCATATTCTTCAGCTCATGATTTTCATAGCGATCCTGGAGTTTTGCGAGATGCTGGTAGTGAGTGATGAAGAGCGTCAGCGATCTCAACTCACGGATTACGTAGTCAAGGACTGCTTCAGCAATAGCTACCCCATCAAAGGTGCTAGTTCCACGACCTAATTCGTCGAGAATGATGAGGGATCGAGGAGTAGCGGATTTGAGGATGTCGGATGTTTCGTTGAGTTCCACCATGAACGTACTCTCTCCCTTCAACATGTTGTCGAAAGCTCCCATGCGTGTGAACACAGCATCTAGCATTCCCAGCTTTGCCTCTGTGGCTGGAACATATGATCCTATCTGACCCATAATGGCAATCAATGCGGCAGAGCGCACATACGAGGACTTGCCGCCCATATTAGGTCCGGTGATAAGCAAGCCACGAGTGTCATCGTGAGAGAGATGCAAATCATTCGGAACATATGTATCCAGGAGGATCTGTTCAACCATAGGGTGCCGACCACCAGTTATGGAGATCTCAACATTCTCAGTAAAGGTTGGCTTCACATAGCCAGGTTGGGAGGCTAATGTTGCCAGAGAGAGCAGGACATCGAGAGTTGCCAACGCATGGATACAGTCGCGGAGTTCCTGGTATTTCACTGAAATGTCACCTAGGAGACGCATATACTCTGCATCGCATGCTGCTGCCAAAGATTCCTTGTGCTGGTCGCGTTCTCGGAGCATCCGCTTGACGTCGGGAGTATGGAATCGGAAGACAGCCTTGGTAGCTTGCCTCTGTTCCCAGGATGCCGGGACCTTTCTTGACTCAGGTGATGACTTTTTTACTTCAACAAGGTATTCGACTCCAGCATTGGTAACATAATCCACCTTCGCCTTTCCAAGAGTTGAAGCAATTGTCTTTTTATGCTCGTTGAGATCGTCTTCTACTGATGCGATGCTCAATTTCAGATCATTGATTTCTTCAGCCTCATGCTCTTCACGAAAGAAAGAGTACTTGTCGTCTTCTCGAGCCGCGCTGGCGCTGATCTTGTCAAGGAAGTCGGTTACATCCTGGTGAATTTTTGGTACGCTTAGGATCGCCTCGCTTAGCAATGCCGAGCGGAACCCCGTATCTTTTGGTGTCTTCGCAGAGAGGTATTCGCCCGAGATGCCCTGAAGAATTTGAAGTGCTGTGAGAAGCTCAGGACGTGTACACTTCTTGTAATAGATCCTGATCAATACTTTTTCCAAGTCTGCCTTCGATTTGCCGAGCACAAATTTGAGCTTGTCAACCGGAATGGTGTTTTCGCCTTCTTTAAGCTCCTCTACGGCTGCAATGCGTTCCTCCAGTTTTTCCTTGTCAATCAATGGCCGCCCGACCCATTTCCTTAGCAGGCGTTGCCCAAACCGTGTCTTCGTCCTATTCATAGTCCAGAACAGGCTACCGGAAACTGTGTGATCGGTCTGGTTCTGGTATATTTCTAGGCTAGACAAGGTATTTCCATTCAATAACATATAGGATCGTGCACTGAAAGGTTGGAAATACTTCGTCAAGTTGAAAACATGCTCTAATCCGTATTCGGTGAGACATGTGATCATAGCTGATAAACATATAGTAACGTGCTCGGATAGTTGATGAACTTTGTCAAGTATGGCTCCTTGCTTTTCCGAGTCGCTATCTTGACTTGACTTCATTTTGTCCGCATAGAAGTTTGAGATGTGGCTGTAGGCTTGCGCGGCCATAGTCTTCGGCTTCTCCACTCTTTCCACACGAGCTTTGTCTCCAAACACGTTCGTTTTACTGGCTGACAGGTGTTGTATGAGCTTCTCGGTAGCCTTAGAGAGGTCGCCAACGATCAGGAATTCGGCAGGAGCAATATGAAGAAGTCTCGTCTCAATCTCACTTCTCAAGAAGCCATCTTCGAAGTCATCGTAGATGATATCACCAGTCGCAGGTTGCACAGCAAGGAGGCCAACCTGGACTTTCTCATCTGTACCCCAGCCTTTCGCATTCGTCTCGGTAATACACAAGAGGTATCCGGTTGCTTGAGCACCTGAACCAAGGCTCTCTCCCGGGCTTTCCAATCCCTCCACATCGTCAACGTACGTTCCTTTGGTGTAGAGGTTTGTGAGCTTCCGGACAAAGGGTGTGTTCCTATTGTCACCGGCCGCTTTGAGTGCTGCGGTCTCGATTTGTCGTACAATGCCGACTTTGTGATTCGCCTTGACCAAGCGTTTGACGTGTACCTGCACGCGATGAACCGGGAAGCTTGCGGAAGCAAATCTGTCATAGTGTGCCTCTGATGGATGCTCGTCATATCGGAACTTTCCCGGAATACACACCAAACCAAGCTCCTTTGCCGCGATCCTAGCATCCTCACCCCATATCTTGAATTTGTATCCAACTTCCATGACAAGGATGGTGTCCAGATGTTTCCTTTTGATGTCGAGATATTGCTTTTCCATCGGTGTGAGTTTCGAGTCTGCTTTCTTAGAAGCCGCCCCTTTTTTTCCCTTTGTGGGTTTTGGAGCTTCCTCCTCTTCCTCATCTCCTGCAGCATCTTCAACTTGTCCGGATTCTTCGGTGATGATTTTGTTTCTCCTTCTCAGTTCTGCAAAACTATCCGGCTTCCCAAGCTTCTTCACAAACTTCTCATGAAGCCTCTGCTTTTGCTTCTTCGTAGCCGTATCATTCTCCTCGTCCTCGTTCTCGTCCCTACTTGGAGGCGAAGACGAGAATATGAACTTTGACGTCCGATCTAGGGGGGCGGCGCTCGGGTGTTTCCCAGCATTGAGGGTGGATGCTGAAGTCTGTCCAAATGATAGACGTTGTGTTGTCTCTTCCTCGCTTTCGTCTTCCGACAACCGGACCCGCTTGGGCGGCGAAGAGCGACTAGTACCCTCTTCGTCTTCGTCAACAATGCGCTTTCGTGAAGCATTGAACCGTGATATACGCGTGGCTATTGATTTGGGTGCTGGTGGTGTATCATCGTCATCGGAGCTCGGCAGACCAGGGTCAATGATGACATTCTTAGAAGTTGAAGACGAGGTGGGCTTCGGGGAGGCAGGACGAGCGGCTTGGGAAGGCTGCGAGGATTTTGGGGTAAAGAAGCTTGATATTGATTGCTGTCGATTTTTCTGCGTGGAGGTCAATTGCGAGGCACTGCTTTTTGGTGCCATTGGGTGGGTGTTTGTTGGAGGGAGGAAATTGGTGTTGGAGTTGAGGTGTGAAGCTAGCCTAGGGAAACGCGTGGGAGGCTCGCAGACGCGAATCACGCGGTCACGCTTTTGCACAGTGCCACTCATTTATGGAGTCCGCCACCACCATCACAACCACCACAACCACCACCACCTCCTCCTCCTCCTCCTCCCGAGATATGAAACATGTATGCAAAATCACAATTATTGACAATACTGGAAGCTGACACCTGGTGGATACAGCATACAAAGCTAAGGTTTTGCGCCATGCACTGGCGACCTTGGCTACATGAGGAGAGAAAGCTTCAATCAACATGCAACTGTCAAAAGCATCATCACCGGCAGCAGCATGTTAGAACCGTATGCCCAAGCTACTAACGCCCTTAAGCACCATTGTGGGGACGGAATTGCCTTTGGGGATTGTGCCTATAGTAGCCACAGGGGTCACATCAAATCCTTAACTACCTTCCTGATACTCGCTGGGGACGGGGAACATCGTCATTTTAGTGGCTCTAGCCTCATCACAACCCATGTCGTAAACATGACATTATTCGATGAACGACGCCGTGGAGGGTCTGCCAGTAGATCGTTCGGTCCTTTTGGAAGCAACAGCTTCGTTGGGATAGATAAGGACCCCCGGGGGGGAGGGGTTTGACAGTTACAAGGACCGAGTAACGCCGGTGACAACACCGTGCATGCAGCATTGGGGCCCTGGTCTCGATGTCGGAACCTTGGTTGACAGGGGCGCTGGGGATATTAGACTAGCTTTATTATCTGCTTTTACTGTTTTATTCCCTCTGCGCGCAGTTCCCTTTACTTTCTGCCTGCTTGTGCAAAGTTCATTCGTAATTAAGTCACGTACATCTGTGGGTATGGCTCCCATTGTTGGCTTCAGCCAATGGCTCGCCGGTTTTTTGACGTTGCAAGTCGCCTTTGGAACTGCAATACCAGCACCGTCATCATCGCCCTATAACTCATGGAAGCCATCACCACCAGCACTGGAGAAGGACAAGCTAGGCGCCGTGGCGTCCGAGTGTGACATATGCAGCCATATTGGCATTGAGCTGCTGAAAGCCGGTGGGAATGCCGCAGATGCTTTGGTCGGTACCGTAGCCTGTGTAGGAGTAGTGGGCATGTATCATTCAGGTATACTGCAAAAAATCTCAATGCGAATTCAAGCGCCAAATTAACTTTCACCTCGAAGGAATTGGAGGCGGTGGCTTCATGCTTGTTCGCGCGCCCAACGGAACCTACGAATTCATCGATTTCCGCGAGACCGCTCCGGCCGCAGCATTCGAAGCCATGTACAAAAACAACGAACAAGCAAGCATCACAGGCGGTCTAGCATCAGGCGTTCCCGGCGAACTACGAGGATTGAAGTATCTCCACGAACGATACGGCGCTCTATCATGGCACGCTGTCCTAACGCCCGCGGTCAAGGTAGCTCGCGAAGGCTGGTCCGTCAACGAGGACCTTGTCAAGTATATGAACTCCGCAATCGCAACTGCAAAGGAAAACGCCACATCGAATTTTCTCGTCAACAACCCAGAATGGTCCATAGACTTTGCACCAAACGGCAGACTACTAAAACTCAACGAAACAATCCACCGCAAAAGATACGCCGACACGCTCGAAACAATCGCAGAACAGGGCCCGGACGCCTTCTACAAAGGTCCCATCGCCGAAGCCACCATTCGCGCTCTCCAATCCTCAAACGGAACAATGACACTAGAAGACCTGAAGAATTACACCGTAGCGATCCGCAAACCGTCGACAATCACCTACCGAGACTACAAACTAACCGCATGCTCCGCGCCATCTGGCGGCGAAGTAGCCCTCAGCGTGCTCAAAATCATGGAAGGCTACACAGGTGTCGGTGACCCATCCACCATCAACCTGACCACGCACCGCCTCGACGAATCTATGAAATTCGCCTACGGCATGCGCAGCGAACTCGGCGACCCCTTATACCTCGAGGGCATAGACGCATACCAAGAGCAAATGATTTCCGAAAGCGTCGCCACAGAAGTCCGCAGCAAAATCAGCGATACCCAAGTCTTCAACACATCATACTACAACCCAGCCGGACTCGAAAGCCTCGAGACTCCAGGGACATCGCACGTCGTTGCTGCCGATCACACAGGTCTAGCAATAACGCTGACTACAACTGTGAACCTGCTCTTCGGCAGCTTACTCGTAGTCCCAGAAACAGGTGTGATAATGAATAATGAAATGAATGACTTCTCCATTCCAAACACTACAAATGCTTTCGGATACATCCCTTCGCCTGCGAACTTTATCCGCCCGGGGAAACGCCCCTTATCCTCCATCGCCCCTGTTATCGTCGAGCACCTTAACTCGACCCTCGCGAACGCTTTCTACGTCGCTATCGGCGCAGCCGGCGGCTCTAGGATCATCACTTCGACTATTCAGAACTTGATTCATATTCTAGACGGCGGCCTCACAACTGCTGAAGCGCTGGCAAAGCCCAGAATTCACGACCAGCTTATGCCCGCCCAGGTGAGCTTTGAGTATACTTTTGATAATGGGACGACGGCGTTCTTGAAGGAGTTGGGTGCGAATGTGACGTGGGTGGCGCCGGGTCAGAGCTCTGCGCAGGGACTGAGGAGATTGGAGAATGGAACGTTTGAAGCAGCGGGTGAGCCGAGACAAAAGAATTCAGGAGGTTTCACTGTATGATTAGAAGCAGATTAATTCAATACGAGAGCTTTATAACACCAAGCCGTCATATTAAAGTCACAAGTCTGAACATCTAGGAAAGCGGCGGCATGTAAAATGGTGCACAACAATAATGTTGAACAGGCATTGAGTCCAAGGTCGGTGATCCCATCAATACATCACAGTACGATCCGGATCTCCAAGATTGTAGATATAACTTTTCTACTTGCATTGTAGCTCATTTGAGAAATGTACACCTCTTCTGGATTTCCAGAAAGGTAGATGACCGTGAACGCCATGAATTACCTAGAGACATGCCTCCAACTACCACGTGAATTATGATTCCACCATACTAAGGCAAGGCCAAGGCAAGAGAATACTTACAATACACTAGAAGGAGTGGGATAAAGGATGCAACACCTTGCACAGTTCACCCGAAAAGGGCTGAATGTATGTTTGGTGTGAGTGGAATGCCATTGGGCCGTTGCAAACAATCCAGATTGGAATGGAACATTTACCACCAGGGAAGGAGTTGGGTATTTTAATAAAACAGGGGTGGTTGCTTTGCCCGTTGTCTGCGACAGGCTTTGTCTGTGACAGGATCTAGACTGATCAAACAGCCTGAGACCAGGATGTCCAAAGGAATCACCGAAGGTATTCAGTATCATCGTTCAGTGTTCGTGGATCAAACTCGTGCACGATGAGCTGACTGAGCGGCAGACTGAGGAGCAACCTGTTGCAGCGCTTTCGCCTGAGCGGCGTCTTCTGACTGCGAGGATCTGGAGGCACATTGACGTCAGTAGACTGGACAACCAAAATGGAAGTGTGGTAATATTACATTTCCATAGCTGTCGCGCGCAGTGGAATGGAGAAAGTCAGGCAGCAAACGAAGCGTGAAAAAGGACAATGATAAAGGGGGAATAGTGACGGCCAATGGACATTGACCTGTGCCCTCAGAGCTGGGGCCCAGAGCAAATTTACGAGGCATCGAATAGACTCAATGCTAGCAGCATCGACGGGAGATTGCTGTGAAGTGAGGCGATCTATTTCGTCTTTGGGGAAAGGGAAAGGGAAGGAGGTTCAGCAGATGATACATACCCATTGACCTCTTTGTCTAGTTGCATGTACTCATCGGCAGCGTCTTTACCACCACGGTCTAGGAGGTACTGCATGTAATAGTGTGACAGCTCTTTGAGCGTCGTGGACGAGAACCGTCCTTTGGCACGCATCGAGTCATGAACAGCCTTGATACGAGTATGAGCCTTCGCCTGATCAGAAGCAGGCTGTCCGACCTCGAACTGGAGATACTTGATCCAGAAGGCGTGCGAGTCAAGGAACTTTTCGTGCTTATTCTCGAAGACCTCGCGGGCTTCATCAACAGCATTCTTGCATTGCCATAAAATGCGAGCCTGTTCTGCTGCGAGGACGCCACCAACCAGGGAGGTGGCCTGAGAAATGTGGGTTTCCAAGAGGCGTACTGCGGCATCATCACCTTCGTGACGGCGCTCAACACCAGCCAAAGAGATGATCGTCTCGACGTGATCGGGAAGCTCTGCGAGAATAGCCAGATGGATATCACGGGCAACATGAGTGCGACCGATCTTCTCTTCGAATCGAGCCCAATTAAGGCGAATCGCTGGGGTAGAGATCGGGACAAAGATGCAACTCGCTCTCATGTAGATAAGTCGAGTGTCCTCCTCCTTGCCTTGGCCAAACATCCAGCGAGCATAGCGGAGCCAGAATTCATCATAAAGTGCGCAGGCAACCAGGCAACGCTCGTACAAGAAGCAAGTGCGCTGAAAGTCGCCCCTTTTCTCTTCGAAATCGAGATACTTGCGCCAATTTTCCAGTTCAGCTTCCTCCATTTCGGTAACGTGGAAGTAGGCCCGTTTGATGGCTTGCTCAAAATTCCAGCGGCTTTGTACCTCCGTTTGAACTTGCATATAGGCATTGTAGCAGTATTCGTGAATCTTCTGGCGAATTTGACGTTCGATCTCCAGAGGAGCCTTCTCTGGTAAACCTTGGTTCTCTGTTTGAACCGCGGCTTTGAACCCCTCAAGAAGTTTAGGTTCGGCCAATTCTTCGATGGGCCGTTGGGCAGCAAGCGCACTGAACTTTTCATAGTAGCGGGTGAATTGGTAGATGGGGAGTAGGAAGACGCGACTATAGATTTTAGTGACGTTGGCGGGTTCCTGGACACGTTCTTCGAATTCGATGTATTTGTCCCAGAAAGGGTGGCTCTGGAAGTCAAGTCCAACAAAATGAGCGCCACGCTCAAAGAGTCTACATGGTTAGCATGCTTGCTGTGTGTCGAATAGAATATGAGAAGGGGGGTGGGGAGGTCGGGAGCTGAACTTGTAGCAAAAGACACAGCATCCCAAGGATGGAGCCATGGCATTGACTCTGAAATCTACGTGGAACCAAATCACGTCATGTGTGTTGAAACTCGTTATGCTAAGACAATGGGCAAAGGGAGGGAAGTAGCGCAGTGTGAGACACCGTACGTGGCATCGAAGCATGATTGAATACGCACCGCCGGAAAACACAAATCGCACGTCATTGGCTATTGGTGCGATTGAGTTTCTGGATCAGGGAAGAAAGGCAAAACTTACTCTCGGATTATGTCGTTATCATGGCAAGTATCCATCTTGAAAGAGCAGTAGTTTGCCCAAAGATCGACTGAGCTAGCTATGCTAGAGACACCACGCTCGTAGACCTGATAAATGATCAGTCCGGGGCCTAGGACGCTGTAGACCAACAAGGACAAAGGAATCAACGCACCATCTCAGCCGTCTCTGTGCCTCCAATGGAGAACTCAAGGTCGGCATATTTCTTCCAGTATCCGAAGAAGAGCGGGAATTTGCCCAGGAAGCAATCGTAGACGTTGCGCACGAGCTCGATGGCGGAGGGACTCGAATTGCGGGTAACACCACCTTCGAGGTCAGAAGCGCGGCTGACCAGAGCCTCCCACTTCTCAAAGTCATCTTCGTTCTCGACCTTGTCCCAGGGCATTAGTATGCGCGCAACACAATGTCAGGTATGCCGGGCAACTTACAACTGCATCAAGGAGCTTCTTGATCTCCGTCGCAGCCTCATCGCCGGTGTAGTGCACCTGCGCGATACTACCGCGACCGGTGACCAACATGGCGGTGCGCAGGTTGAAGAGACGTGCAAGAGCAGTATGAACAAGTACAAAGGAGGGTGTAGCTGCGCGACGGCGATGGAAGAGCGCGCTAGGAGAGCGGGAAGCGTTGAGGGTGGGATTGCGATGGAGGTGGTGTTGGAAAGCAGCAGATCAGAACACTGGCGCAAAACAACAAGGCAGCTAGGATCACGTGACTCTTGAGATTGCCGCTCGGCTTCACTGTACTAGTCTAGAGACAGCGCGGGGCTCATGCAAGTGACGGATCAGGTTAGCTTATTCTGTATCTATAGGAATGAGGTTGAGCATTGGGAAGCTGAAGCTCGCGCTGCGAGACGATATGTTGTTGCATTTGCATTTGGACAGTTGACAATGACGGCTGCACGCTTGAGGGAGTCCACACTTGGTATTACCAACTGCCGTTGATTTGGAATTTTAAACATACAGACATCCTTTCCCCCCCCCCCCCCCACAAGCAGATTGCTACATGAAAGCTCTTCATGCAGTCTTGCACCAACATAAGCTCCTACTCCAATCAATCATCACGATTTTGCTCTAGGTATCGGTATCATCAAAAGCCATAACATTTGCCTCGCCAAAATTCGAATCATCCCAAGATTGTCAAAGCACCCAAAACTCCAGTGCCCCATGACCAGGCAAGACCTCATGCAGCACTCTCTTCTTTCAGAAACTTTGCCGTTTCATTGCCGGCAAAAGAAAAAGGGCTCTTTCCTACCTCTGGGCTTCGAGGACTGATGGGCAGTGCGAAAAGCCCTTCGTCCTTATCGTCGTCATCCGGTAAGGACCCTCCCCGGGACTGGAAGACTGGCGCCGGGCCTGACAATGCGTTGAGCGAGCCCATGCCAGACTGCTGCTGTGCGACGAGAGAAGGGGGTGGGACCTGAGCTGCGACCTTCCGCGTTGCCTGTGGGGTTTGCGGGGGCTTTGCTGCAAGCGTCGAAGGATTGGCGCCCTTGAACATGGCAAACGAAGACACAGCCACGTCCGACGACTCGGGAGAAAGTGGATTCGAATGTGGCATACCGCCCGTTTCTGACTTCGAGGCCGAGTCTCTTTCGCTCGTGTCGAGCTTCAGGCCGCGGAGCTTGTCCATCAGCCGCCCGCCGCCTGGAGATCTAGGGCTCGCAGGTCCAAGAGGCGCCACCGTGGGCTCTATGCTGAGGGAAGCCGGCTTTGCGTTTACTCCAAAGTTCTCCTCGATCCATTCCTTTTCCTTGACAGCCATTACAAAGCCAATCCCTTCCACATTGTTCCGTGACTCGGCTTCAATCTCCTTTTGTAGCACTTGCAGCCTCTTCTTTGCCCATATCGTGTGTAGAATTCCCTTCTTGCCCGCTGCACGAGCGGACGCTCCAAGCTCAGGCGGAAATATGGCGGGCAGCGGGTTTGTGTGCCACACCACAGCAGTTTTGCTGCCATCCTGCGGCCGGTGAGTGAGCGTGACGCTCGTGGGGATCGCGACCCCAGGAAGCAGCAAAAAGTATATGCGGTTTACATCGTTACTCGGCTGGTCGTCGGCTCGTAGAACTTTGGTGCTGCCTTCCCACGATATGTGCCAGTCGCCGCGGACGCCGCGGGTTGTGTCGTCGTCCTCCCACTCTACCATGAGAATCTTGGTGCCTTCCTGTTCCTGGGCATGGCCAGCCTCATACTCGTACCGGGCGAGAGCATTAGTGCTTGAGATGCTCGGCGACTCAACCTCATCTTTGGCCGGGAGGTTCGTCGTTGTGTCCACGGCAGTAAACGGCGGGAATGTGGCGGGAGTCGACATTTGGGGATGCGGAGTACGGGAGGTTTGGGGACTGCGCGTTACAGACGAGGCGTCGAAGAGATGGTGGGGGCGGAATAGCCTTTAAGTGTGACGTTAATGAAGACGGAAATTGGCAGTTTAAGCCCCGTATTCTCCCTCCAAAATGCGAGACAATCAGCTGATAGCTAACCGAATAGAGGCACGACGTCTTTTTGACGAGAAAGAGCAGTTAGGTACAAGTGCCGTGCGCAGGCAGTCGTCTTCTCCGCGTTGAACTGCAGCTTCGATTTCGATTTCTTCCCTCGCCTTCGCTCCGCCCGCTAAAATTAGAACAATTGTCTGGCAGAACACAAGCCTGGAAAAGCTGCTTAGCTCAAGTAACGTGGCGGCGACCAATCACAGCCTGGTGCGATGCGGGAAGGGGGGGGGAAGCAAATTCATGGTTGAGCGAGACGCCCGTTTTGTGTCTGGTATTTCTCCTACATACTGTATGCGTCCTTGGGAGCCCTTTTGTCGAGAACTAGAACCCCGTAGACCCCCCCTTGTGGAATTAATCTACACGTGTTGGCGTGGAGCTGCACTAGCTTCCACTTTGTGTGACCCTTTCCTTTGCTTTCCGTTCCTCGTGCCCCCCGTCCACCCAAGTCAGCCGTAATATCGTCACCGGTAATGTTTCCCTCCCAATGCCCATCCCATGGTATGCCCGCCGTGTTTGTAGATGCCATTCAGCCCCTTTCTCGAAGCTGGGTAATATAAAAATTACAATGTGGGTATAATGCGGTCGAAAGATAATATATGTAAAAGAAGCCCAGGCGCAGATAGATTGCGACGGAGAAAGAATGGAATCGGAAAAGTCGTTTATACAGACCAGGATGCTCTCCAGCAGGAGGTCAGAGTTTTCCTAGATCAATAGGAAATCCCAGCCCTTCTGTCGCATCGTGTCCCGCCAGTGGACACTCTGTTTATCGCCATTCGCGAGGTTGTCGTCGTTGATTCGCCATACGTCCTTCAGCAGTTCCTTAATTCTTCCAAATGAGCCAAAGTCTGAGGCCTCACCTAGCAGGTTAGCACGCTCTGCGAACATGGTGCGGAAGTTTGAGTTTGGAAGTGAGACTGAGCCTGCAACCAAAAGCGGCCACACAAGAGAGCTGTCGAATCCATCAGGACCCGCAGGAATGAAGTCCATCGCATCACTCAACGCGTTGACCAGATTGGCAATGCTTCCCTGTGTTCGGTCAAAATCGGGCACCAAGCTGCACAGGTAAATGCGAGCAGCCAAGCGGAACACCGCAGTCATGTTCTTGCTCAGTTGCTTTGGACGGATTGCATGAGTTGTTGACGAGTATGGAGACGCAATTGATCCGGGTGTAGGCTCGGATAAGCTGATCTGGTCTCCAAGAAGCTTAATGTGTGCACACAATTGGACCTCGTCCATCTTCTCAAGTTTCAATGCCTCGAGGCAAGCGATTTCTGAGATCAAATACATGATTCGGTCCTCGCAGCCCATCAACTCAGCAAGACCAGAAGGTGAATCAGCAATGAGCTTCTCACGATAAGTGTCTGCAAACGCAGGCGTGCGACCAAGCATCGTAGCTCCAAGAATGTCGATCCAAGAAGCGAGCGTCATGTTGAATGGGGGTTGTGAGTTGGTTTGGCCGTTCATTGCGACGAGCTGTCCGGGAAGGTCAAGCTTGTGAACAAGGCTTGTAGCGGCTTGGAAATGCTGGTGCCACGGGATGTCTGGAAGGCAGTCATCGGCTCGGCCGACTGAGCACTGAAAGAAGATCATGCCGAGGGTAGCCTCGAGAATTTGAGAATGATCGGTGTCCCTGTTAAGTGCTTCGCACAACTCAGAGATGGTCGCATAGCGATGGCGCATGATGTCGTTATCGATCTGCTCGCCCTGGATGCTTTCGGTGGCCTTCAGGTGGAGTGCGGCAATACTTAAGCAGCAGTGCAGGTAGGTTTTGTTGGACTCTAGTGCTGGTAGAATTACATCTGAACGTGCCGATCCATGTTGGTTCACTTCCAAGATTGGGAAAATCAGTCGCAGAACATTGTCAATGAAATGGTTGAGAAGGTGTTGATCGCATTCATCAACCTGGATCATCGACTGGTGAGATGGGCTAAAGGAACCATGGGGAAAGTCAAAGACTTGAAAATCAAGGGGTTCCTCAGCGAAAGATTCCCGGCGGCTCTCATAGTAGTCCTGTTGTATCCAGTTTTCGGTTGGAAAAGGGTGACCAACGACAGGTGGCGCTTGGTAAGTGCTGAAGGTAGAGATTGTGGAATCTCTTCGAGTTGGGATATCATTGATGAACATCTGGCTCTCGGTTTTGATGTCAACTTCATATGGAGCAAACTGCCCAGGGTGAAAAGAAGGAGCGAACATGGGCGGTGGCATCGAAGAGTTGTAAATGTCAGGAGTTGGGAGTGCGTTGAAGTTGTAGTCTAGGGAATTTTGTGAATCGACAGACGGCGCACGCGTACATGCGATTCCGTCTGAAAATGTGTCGGAGGTTGGCATTGAGTGGCATAGACTCGGTGGGGTGTTGGCGCTCATGTGAATGCCTTGCGCAGTCTTCTCGTTGAGCTTGGTGCGCTTGATAATGTTTTTGATGATTTCTTTCTGGTTTCTCCTCTGCTCGTTGTTACTCCACCACATTGGTCTCTTATATTCGCACTTGAGACCGAGATGCTTGCATGCGCGACATGACGGCTTTCCCTCATCGCACTTCTTTCGTCGTAGACGGCATGTAAAGCACCCTGCAGAGCTTCCGTTAGCTAATTGTCCATGCACGGGATCCCTGCAGGAGGGCAGCAAGTAGCACACTTACCAGTTCTTGAGCGACGGTGCATTTTTGTAGCGGCAGCTTTTGCTGAATTGGCAGCGTTAGTTGTTCCCACCATGTTTGCGGAATGTTTCCCAGCGGAAGATGGTGCGGAGGAGGAGGACATGGACAGCTCATGTACCAAGGGCCCAGTTCAGTGGTTTATGAAGGCTAGTAAACAATGCGGCAATAACGACTAACGCGCAACGGGAGGAATCGTTAGGGACAGGATGGCAGGGCTCGACCGGGGTGCTCGTTAATTAAAGATGGTATTTCGAAGCCTGACCAGCGGACCTCGAATTTTACAGAAATGGGCGAGAGCAAATTATGCGGTCTACCTCTTTTCAGCAGAAGAAGAGTGAAGGTTATGTACCTTATAAATTCCAGAAGCAGCACAATCTAAGCAAATTGAACTCGATCTATTCTTGGACCCATGGCCAGGTGGCCACGCTCACAGACAGCTGCTCCAACGAAAAGAGGTTGCGAACGCCATGCTGGATGGGGGACGCCAGACACTGATTGGCTGGACTAGGGCTAAGCTGCATATTGATATCGAAATTTGGGGTCTTTGGTTGCATGCACCTATTTTGGGGCTCAGTTACCCGCCGCGCTACAACCAGTTGCAGCACCGGGCGCCAGAGGGTGCATATCTGGACGGGTATCAATCTGTCGAGGGACGCCTTCATGGCGTTTTTAGCAGCTAATTCACCCGTTTTGCAGACAACCGACCAGATTAAGTTGGCATTGCTCACTTTGCTCATCGCTCACCCGGGGCGGCGCTGGCTTGGCTTGGCTCTCTGCCCTTTGACCCCCAAGCTCTGCCCGGGGCAAACATCACCGCATCCGAAAGCGGCCAGACACTTGAGATCGAACACTTGCAGCGGCTGCGATAACTGGCCGGCCCGAACGTTGCTTGGACCACTACAGGAGTGTAGATCCTCGAGCCCGGAATATTGCCAAGGCCGAATATAGAGCTCTGCATTCTGGCATCCCAAAGTACTGGAGATAATCAGCAGTGACTTTGGGCTGAAGAAGGACAGAGTGACTGAGGAACTGCTTCGGTGTCGACACCGAGGGTGCACCGTGAGAGTTGTGCTACACTACGGCCCGCATTCCTGCTTTCTGCCACAGCGTGGTCTTGCCATGTATTCATTCGTTTGTGTCATGTTACCCCGGGCCGTTGGAGCGTTGGAGAAGCGGTCACGCAGACGTACAGGCTCGCCCAACTTGCTTGCCCAACTGTTGTGATCACTCTCAAAGCGGGACCTGGCGACCTGGCTGGGCGGACGAAAAAGAGTTGAGCGCATAGCCAACCAAAAGCGGCAGGTCAGTCATAGACGAGCTTTTCCGAGAGACGCGAGTGCAAAATCTCGTGTGACGCGGCGGAAGACCATGGATTCGACATGCGGAAGCGATGGGATGGAGGCATGATGAGCGTGGTTGCGCGGGATTGCGCTGTGAGTGGTACCAAGCATGTCGATGGGGTTGGATTTTGCATGACAAGCTTTGATTAGCTCTGCGGGAACATCCAATCGACGGCCCTATCGCTTGTAGCACGGGATGTGGAGCCAGCTACGATGGCTGTATGTAGGATGGCTCAAGGATAGCTCTAGGGTGGCTGTAGGGGCCGTGTAGTGTAAGTGGTAGGGATGGCTGGGACCCTTGTTCGACCCCCGCTCATGGCCCCGTTTTGGTTTGGATCCTGACTTCTTTGCGTTCTAAGTATAGGCCGCTAATTAACTCTCTTTCTTTTTCCAGATACAGCCGAATTGTCCATAATTAGGTGGGTTAGTTTAGAGGCTCATGTACGGGTCGATGGCTGGCTTGGTTAGCCCCTTTGGACAAGACACCCGGCCTACGCACGCCCATTGGTTACCGACTTTGATATTCAATACTTGGTAGTCCGCGAATGAGTCTCCACGAGCAGGGCAGAGCAGGGCATTCCTCGGTCGCTGTCTACGCGTAGCAGCACTCACCTGACAGCGCGGATCCTCTGCAGCCCGCCATTTGCTGCTCGTCACTCGCAAGCCTTTCCGATTCCCGGATTTTGGACGGCCTCGCTCGACTCCAGATTCATGCGCAGGCTCTGGCCCTGGCGGAGCAAGAGCGCAGGATTTTTCCTCAGATTGCGAGTCCGTGTGCGAGAGCCTCCTAGACCCTCTAAGAGGCTCCCAACAAGCAGGCCAAGCTAGATGCCATGATTCAGAGATCCCATCTTGATCAAGTTGCTCCGAGTGCCATATCAGATCCTCGCCTCAATTGGTAGAACTCTCGTACAACACCATGCACGCCCGGCCGCATTCTGTTGTTGAGACCCAGACAGCAGCCATTCACGTCCAAATGCACTTTGTGTTCATCAATGGCATCGTAGTACCACGGGACAGACAGACTTTCTGCCCGCTCTCTTGGTATTGGATGCAGAGTTGCCACTGGCAAATGCCTCGTCCGGGTAGCGGTTTGGGCCGTTGGTCGTTACAAGCCATCTACGCACGCTGATTCGCCTTCGCTCTACCATAGCCTCGAACAAGTCTCGTCGTGATAACGGAGCAGAGTGACTAGACCATCTAATGCCGCATGAACAGTTAGTCACGGGAGCAGAGTGCGGCAGCTCTCTGCAATCTTGTTGGTTACCAACTCCATCAGGGTTCCATCACGAGCTCCCACAAGCATTCCCTTCGGTGGAGGAGAAAGGGTAGCATAAGGACGGTCAAGAAGCGGTGTGGTCCGAATATCGCGGCCAACAGCGGGGCGGAAGAGTTGAGTCACGTCTCGGCTATAGAGTAGCAGGTGGAGCAATGAGTCGACACTGCCAGCATTTGCCAGGGAAAAGGCTGCCCGCTTGGGTTGCACGGCGGCCAGGGGAAGTTTATGTGTTTTTTGGCTCGAGATCGAAACGATCAAGTACTGAGGCTGGAAGCTGGGGAAATGCGCCCAGACAAGCATGGAGCGATGACGACAATGCGGTGCAAGACCGACCGTATGTGGCTTGCATGCCCTGCAAGCAGCCGTCCGAAAAGCTCGGGGAGGTCGGAGCACCCTGGCGAGAATGAAGTTTCCAATATTGCTCTCTGCAGCATGGCTTGCGATGAGGCTGTTGTTGCTTTCGGGCGGGAGTGGGAGGGAGTGGAGGGAGTGGGAGGAAGTGGGACTTCTGGCGAGCCGCCCTTGCCGTTTCGAGCATTGGCTGAAGAAGAAACCCCAACCTCTTTCCCTTTGGCGTTGCTCTTGCTCTTGCTCTATCTAACTGACCCTGGCATAAACTAAACCATCAACCACCACCGCTCATCCTCATCCCCATAATTGTTCACCGTTGACCTCCCGCACAACGTACCCACTCAGACAACGGGACGGGCAGATTGAGGCCCAAGGATTCACTGATGCTGTCGTGCAGAGTCCCGTGAGCACTCGCACCACCAGTAGCTACTCGTGTACTGTACTTGTCTTGTAAGTACCAGCGCCACCAGACGGGCCCCGCGCAACGACTCACCAAGCTTCAAGGCCTGCTCCGCACGCGACTAGATCTATCCATCTGTCTACACAATGTAGGTCACGGACCGGTGCTGGTACAAGTCCGGGCTGTCGTGGAGTTCTCGCGGATACTCGAGGCTGTTGTGCAGGGTCAAAGGCAGGATCAGAGCTGTGCACGATGATCGCCTCGGGTGGATTGAAACGAAAGCTCGCTGACGGTCGACTGCGGACTGTGCGTGTAGTCTGTGCCATCATGCAGTCTTGCAGCCGTCTGTGCTGGACTGGGGGACAATCTGCCGTCGTGTCCGCTCGTGCCGAAGCGAAGCCCTGATTCAGCGAGTGGACCTCTCACCTTGTCAAGCTCACTTTTCTGCTCCTCCCAAGCCCTGGAGAAGTGCCACGGCGTTCAACAGGATGGGGGTCGCCTGCAGCTGCTCCACTTTGGGAGATATTAATGGACTTTTCCATCGCCTGATGCAGCGATTTTAGCGCCCACCGCCATCTACATCCTAGCGAATAGGCTCCGCCAGCACCCTTGTGTCCTCTCAACGTCGCGGTGTAAGCGCCGGCCTCACTTGGACCATCTGCGGGCGGGAAAGCTCCGCACGAGGATTGGCGGAATGCTGCTCGTGGTGTCTAGGTCCTCGGACCCCTCAGTGAATGGGAGAAGACAGCGCTGCCCAACACTGTGCTGTCTCTGCAGCAGTGGTCCTGTCACAATATCGAACTACACCTCCCTACCACCACACGCAGAGAGTCAATCTCTACAAAAAGACTCGCAAGCGCCCTCTACCCGAAGGGCTTTTTCTCCGATTTTTGCCAGTTGTGCTGCTTCCGTGTGCGTACCATGCTCGCGATTCTCGCCCGAATCTATCAGTAGAGTGCTTCCCTCCACCCAGCGGGTGTTCCCAACAGCTCACCTCGTACTCACCAATCTGTGATCATGGTAAGCTTGTCCATTTCACTGTGCTTGTGTTAATCGCAAAAGTCCACTTCTAACGCACCAACAGCAGGCCATGACACCCATCACCCCACTGGAGCCGGGCGTGGAGATGTTCCAAAGAGCAAAGTCGCAGTCACTCTTTGTACCCACAGTTTCGGCACGAACCTCGCTAGAACGACCCGCTTCGATCGTCAGTGAGACATATACTGAGATTGAGGATGATTCAAGCGAATTCGAGGAATACAGCCTGGGTTCCTCCGTACGTCTAACAATCAATCTCCCCTCATTGACTTGAGCTCACAGGCGAACAGAATGACAACCGAAGAAGTCAGACAACAATCTCAACTTTTGAAGAGGTACAAACACCGAGAGACCCTGATATCCGCCCGCAGTTCGCCGAATGGTATCTTCCAAAATCAGTAGAAGGCCCAAAGGGTCCCCACTTGTTCCGTGCATCGCATTCTTCGAACGATTTCCCCTATGACTTTGCGCTCCAGCTATCTCCGTTGTTGCCAAAAGAGCCCCCATCTCGACTTCAAACCTCATTCCGAGAAGCTACCCCAGAGACAGTTGTTCCTAAGAGAGAATATAACAATATCGCCTCTGCGGTTGCGCATCTCGACAATGCTGAAGTAAGAGCCTGGGGTTCCCGCGATGTCGCCACTTGGATGTATCAGAATGGATTCGACGATGATATCATTGACAAATTCGTAGCACACGACATAACTGGGGCAGTTCTTCTTGATCTTCAGTTTGACGATCTGAAAGAACTGGAAATACAATCATTTGGCAAAAGGCACCAGTTATGGAACCAGATTGACTCTTTGCGCACTGGCGATGGACTTGTGTCACCAGCAGTACCCGTTCCCACTCCCTTCGAGGACATTAGTCGTCCTTGCACGGGGGCTAGGAATAGGTCAAAAAGCAAGAACCGCGAGAAGCGCCATCGTGACAAGTCGGGTGGTTCCAATGAATGTGACGGCGATGATACAAAAACTCCCATTACTCCTGGAGGTGGCCGAAGACGCCGAGGGCGTCGACATCGGGCTGCAGGGGACGACATAATTACCCCTGCTGAATCCGTATCCATTGTGGCCATCGAGCAGTTGCTTCCAAAGCCTCACAAATGTGCAAAGGGAGAACGGTGCGCCAAGTGGAGGAAACAACAACGCCAGCTCGCTCGACTTCACCAAGAGCACGGGTTCCCAATCTCACCAGAAAAGGGTGGTCAGATTTTCATCGCTGGAGATCCTGGAAACGCCCAAACAGCTGACCGCGCCGTTGACAATGTCTTCCGACCAACTTCGGATGCAGTTCCATCTGTGGTGGCCTCATCAGATCTACTAGGTCCAGGGCAGCTGCCTGAGTTCAACTTACAGGAAGACGTGCTTCAGAAGTTGGAGCTTCGGGATCCTCAAGACAATGTTCGCCAGTTTCTAACTCTTCAAGGGGTGGAGCAACCTTATGTGACCAACACTCCTCTTGAAGCTCCCCCAACGCCTCCAGTCGACATGTTCCCCCCTCGTCCACAGGTTGTGCAGCCATATCAACAGCCGATCCAACAAGCATATCAGCAGCAATACTATCAGTATGCCTCAGCTTTCTCAGCATCCACTTCGGCTCACACATCCGCCTCATTCGACCCTACTACTATCCCTACTCCAGCATTTCATCCTCCGGAGTTCAGAGCTCTTCCCCACTCTAACCTCAAGAGTCTGCCCAAACTCAGCATCCCGCCACCACGTTCCATGTCTGCCCAACCTCATGGCAACCCCAGAAGTGCTGTCCAGCCCAGCCCCACTGTCGCACCAGACACCGCTCTTTCGCCCTGTAGGACAGCAACAGCTTCTCCTGGTGGCGTTTACCGATTTGGCACACCGTTCTCTGAGATGGACGCACCAGTAACTGCTGTCCCTGTGGGACCAGTTTCGCGTGACACCAGCCAGTCGGTGCCACCAAATATGCAATACAGAGACCCAGTACAGAGAACTGGGTCGCGCGTTGACTGGCGACGTCCCTCGCTGCCTCTCCCTGCGCTAAACGAGGATCAGGTATTCAGTCCAACACGTCACTCCACTGACTCCGACACCCTGAATGAGACACAGTTCTCTGGTGACGAAAGCGCACATTCATCCCCAATCAAAAGCGCAAAGCCTAACGAAGCTCTGAGTGAAGCAGTCTCGGCGAAAGGGGGCTTTACGTACAAGAATGTTAATCACCATGGCTGGATGAAGAAGCGCCGCACTCGACTGCTGCGACATGAATGGCAAGACCATCACTTCCGTCTCCAGGGAACGACGCTAGCTATGCATCCTAATGAGCTCCCTTCGTCTTCTGCCCTCCAGACCATTGATGTTGACGATTATGCGGTGGCTTGCTCGTCGCTTGCCTCCAACAAACTCTCTACTAAGCTCCGTGCCTTGAAGATAACCTCTGGTCATCACAAAGACAAAGCTGGCGTTGCACAACCGGCTTTCGAATTCCAATTGGTTCCCACAGCCCCCAGCAAAAGTGACATGAAAAAGGTACTTCCTAATGGCAAAGTACATCATTTTGCTGTCAAGAGCCGTGATGAGCGTATCGATTGGATGCGCGAATTAATGGTTGCCAAGGCATTGAAAGCGAAGAGTGAGGGGTATGTGGTGAATATCAACGGTGCTAATGTTTGAAGATGTGAATGAAGATGGTGATTGAGACAAGAAAAGTTGCTAACGATCTAGAATGAATTTTACGGGCGGCTATTTACTTCTTGTTGAATTTTTTTTCCTTACCAGCAACGAGCGATTGAATTTTTTTTTGGGGTTTATGTCATTTTTCAACGTCACTTTCCCTATATTGCTGCCTCATGCTCGTCCTCATGTGGCTGCCATTATACCCTTTGAGATTAGTTTCAGTTTTGCATCTCCTCTCCTTAGGCATAGCGTTATACCTCTCTTTTCTGCACTTTAAGATCTGAGCAATGGATATGGGCCGCAAGGCACACAGTGGAGCACATGGATTTTTTTTTCTGCGTGTCAGAGCGTAATTGTTGGAAGAGTTGGTGGCATTGAGGGAACAACGTAACCCTAGTATTTCAAACCCTCATTTAACTCGAAGTAGATTCCAGGGGAAGTTGGTATTTACGCGACAAGAAACTTAGCACCGAAATCTAGGTGGGAGAAACAGTCGATAGTTTGATATAGCTATAGCAATTGGACGAACATTAACGAGAAGAAAAACAGTTTTAAGATACATTCAATGGCTCCTCAGTGAGACTGTGACTTATGCATGTATATTGAAGTCATTTTACACCCGTGTGACAGGCAGTATTAGGGGCAATCCGCGGTCATAATCACAACCACAACCAGCTCCTTGGTATCCCACAAGAAAAAGGCCGCTAATTATCACATTTTTACTTCCTTTTCGCAATTTTCCCTTGTGTACCGGTCATCGATCGCAGCGGGCACAGCATAGCATTATTTCGCCTCACACTGCTCAGGTTGCCCCAGTCTTTTATGTTTCAGACGCGGAATTAACTTACTTGCAGAAATGCGGCCCCCTAAATAAGCAAAACCGTTTTCTTGTTCATGCAAGTGTTTCCGCGACAATGGTAGGCTTGAACGCCCATGTGTTCGAAACAAGTAAAACGTGTCTAAGCGAGGGGTGGCGACAGGTAAACACAGGCTTGGAGTGTTCATGCTAGGTGGTAAAGTACCTTGTGTGCTTGTGCTTGTGCTTGTGCTTGTACCATTGCGGCTGTGATATGTTTGTTGGTTGGGTTAATAAATGACGGTAGTGCAAGGAAGAGCTGGATCAGGCAGACTTCGTTTGGGCTTGTTTTTTTTCTTTCTCGTCCTAGATTGTCACATTTCTTTCATACTTTTTACCATCTAGTTTGCCGTGTGATTGAGGAATTAACGGTTACGGATGGAAGAATGGGCACGGGAGGGTGGGATCGACGCGAGGCGGCTCATTCACATCGCCTCCTTCACTGCCTCACTGCCTCGCTCGCGCGGTCGGACAAGACGATACAGTCGCACACGGGCTCATTATCCTCACCAAAAGAGCTAGACTTGCCGCGTGTGACTGAAATCGAGCCGAGCTGAGCTGAATGGGGCCAGCTGGGAAATACAAATCATGCATGCAATGCCACAGATCGACTTTTTCCCCAGTGTAATTGAGCCGATTTCATTTTACCTCTGTTGGTTCGATCGGGCTGCGGGTTGCGGGTTACGGATTGGGGCCAAGTAAGCCAGCGGGTTTCCCGTCTCCAGCTCAAGACGGAATAAGACAACGTTTGAAGATACTTAGCTTGTTGGGTTAGACCATTCGTGCATATTTGGCCCCAGGTGTGGAGAGGACAGGGAGGGGTTGTGTTTTCGCTTGATTGATGAGGTGGGTGGTGGCGTGATGGGGACGACTCGTCTGCTTTCTCTATTTTGGTGAGGTATTATTTCTCGAAATGCTTGCAAATAGAAACTCTTCTGCATGTCGGGCGGATCACGGCAACGACTGGAGCGGGAACGAGTTCAGAGTTTGTTCAAGCGTTGGAGGCTAATATTGCCGGTAGATAGTGTGAGATGGGTGGTCAGATGAGCACGCAGGAGGTACGTATCCGGCTATAGGATTACGCATCGTAACCCGGGGAACAAAATCGCTGCTGACTGTGTTCAGATGCCTCGCCGGGACGGAAATGCAAGTTGAAGCCAAAAAAACAAAAGAATAAAAAAAATAAATGGTGGGCTTCGGATAGCAAGTGTACCGATGGTGATTTTGCAGATCTGAATATTGACTCCGCTCACCTTGCATATAACTTTGCGCATTTAGATTCCAGAACTACAAATAGAAATATATGCACCGAGTTATGCGAATCCTGCGAAGGTGAGCACGGCGAACTGTCGATTTATTTGTCAACGAAGACTTAAAAACAACTAGATACGTGTTCATGAAATTGACGATAAAGATATAGAAATTACTCTAGAGACAAACTAATCCGCATGAGTTATCGTTTGCAAAAAATAAAAATGACCAAATTTTCAGTACTATTCTTAATATTTTGTGAAGTGTGGGTAGGCAGAGTGATCTTTTCCACAGTGAATAACGTGAATCATAAAAACAGCACAACTCCAGGACGCAATTCCAGATCCAACGATTTTATTTGGACTAAACTACCTAATTGATAAATATGACCATAGAAATAAAAGTATCACAACTGACTGGTCGTCCTCTCATTGTTTTCAACATATCGCTCGATATCCAAAATGAAGCGCAGGATAAGTCGGGATACGGCACGCAAAATGCACTTCGAACGACGAAGAGGAGCCGGCCTGCTACGACAGAAACATTGAGCTGGACATTGGCCAGCAAGTTCAAGGCGATCTCCCAAGGAGATCTCGATGTGGAATGTACAAGATGATTTTTGGCCTAGAAATATAGAAAGATCAAGCGTAGCGATTAAGAAACACCTAGTCCGGCTGACTGAGTCGTTGGAATATATAAAATGGAGACAAAGAAGCGAATAAGTGCCGTTCAGGGGTCCAAGCCCAGCTCACTGTGCTTGTAAGAGCAGGAGGAGATGCCATTTATGCGTTGCAAGGGTGACCCGTGAATTTATTGCAAAGAACGGGTTTGGGTTGGAGATCTATGCCTTGCGTCCACACGGTTGGCCAGGGAACTTGCAGTGAGGGTCGGCTTCTGGCTCAGGTTGCGGTTCTGGCTCTGGCTCACGCTTGGTCTTCTTTCCACAGGGCTGGCCGGGGAATTTGCAATGAGGGTCAGCCTCTGGTTCGGGTTGCGGTTCTGGCTCTGGCTCACGCTTGGTCTTCTTTCCACAGGGCTGGCCTGGGAACCTGCAATGAGGATCGGCCTCTGCCTCAGGTTGTGGTTCCGGCTCTGGCTGAGGCTCTGGTTCTGGCTCACGCTTTGCCTTCCTTCCACAAGGCTGGCCGGGGAATTTGCAATGAGGGTCAGCCTCTGGTTCGGGTTGCGGTTCAGGTACAGGCTCAGGATCACGTTTGGCCTTTCTTCCACATGGCTGGCCCGGGAATTTGCAATGAGGGTCGGCCTCTGGCTCAGGTTCTGGTTGAGGTGCTGGCTCTGGCTCGCGCTTCGCCTTTCGTCCACATGGCTGACCTGGAAACTTGCAATGAGGGTCGGCTTCAGGCTCAGGTTGCGGTTCAGGGATAGGTTCTGGGTCACGCTTGGCTTTTCTTCCACACGGCTGACCGGGGAACTTGCAGTGAGGGTCGGCTTCGGGTTCGGGCTGGGGCTCAGGCTCGCGTTTAACATTCCAGTTGGCCTCAATTCCGCGCTTTCTGCCACATGGTTGACCAGGGAATCTGCAGTGAGGATCGGGGATAGCAGCAGCGTAGGAGGTGGCAGTCAAAATTGCCACGGCGATGACAGACGAGATCTTCATAGTGAAGAGTATATGAGCTTCGAGGTATTTGTGAGATGATAAGTTGTGGAATGGATCAGACAATTATCAACTGGCCAAGTTGAAGGAGTTGATGTCGATATCGAGTCAGAAAGCACTGTAATAACGTCAGAATTTATATTCAGTGGCCTTAAGGTGAAGACAAAGATCTCTATAGAGTATCGAGTCCACAATGAACTCTCAATAGGATCAATAAAGGGCCACCTTAGTCGACAAAGAGGCGAGTAGTCGAGTCAGGAGCTACACCACGGTAATGCTTCACCCGAGAGAGTGGTTCTCTCCAGTGCAAGATATTCCTATCAAGGAAATTCGCCGAATAGAGTTCAATGGAATCTAAGGGGAATGGATAAATATTGTGCCTTTCAGACGCCTGGATTCATACAGTTGCTGGGCAATATGTCCATTGGAAACTAGAACAGCGCCGCCCACAGCATTTGAACACCTTTATTGGCTTAGCAGAGTATTGAAACCCAAGAACAATGCATTTCTTTTAACTTCAACAAGGGAGGTTGGTTCGTGGGGAGAAGGGGTTGCAGGAGAGCATGTAGCGTGACAGTTACCGCTTTTGGGTCTGAATAGGTTTCAATAGGAGTTGCCGGCGGGCTAGCGTTTAACAACACCACACACCCATGCTGCGACCAATACCTTTGCCCCATAACTAAACAGCCGGCAACAAGGGTCGCTACTAGGCCGGAATAGTGGGAACACATGGTAAATGCGCATTCAACTTCAAGTCCAGAAGGTGTGGTCTGAACATGTGCCCCAGAGGAAAGAAGGTGATTCTCTGGTCTTCTACGCCACGCTGTTAGAATATATTTTGATTGAGGTACTCTGGACATCTGGACCCGAGGTTCGATTCTTTCCCCATCATTTCATGAAGGGAGTGCTGTGCTTTGTCCCGCATGTGCAGAGGGATAATGCAGCCATGAGAACTGGGAGTGGGGAAAGGAAGACAGGCTTGACCGGATCAAAACAGAACATCTTGGTTTATCGTGTGAGTACGTGTGACGTAGTGAAAGTCTTCACACTCATCGGTGAAGGCCACTGCGATCTAATACAGCCGCAGTGTTAGTTCCAGGAGGTTAGGGCATAATCGATTGATGCCTGCATATGGTGAGCAAGGAGCGAAACGACGAAGGCTGCGAGCAATCCAGATGAATTCAGCTGTGATTCCCTACCACATGATGGCGAGTGTGTTGATTTTTTTCGACAGAATCGGAGTAGGAATGCCTTTGGTGATGTGGTGAAGTTACGGGGCTTGTGGCTTTACTTTGTGGCTGCTTGTGGCGTTCCACCTAGGCCCGTGCGCCAAAAGTTGAAGCTCGCGAGAGAGCTGTTGACATGACACCACAGCGACAGGATGCCTCCACGAATACTCCGGGCGACCGCGCCTACGCCCCGAAGGCTAGCATCGAATCTGTGTCGACCATCGCAATGGGTTTGCAGCTCATGCCAATTCCGCAGCAGTAGCAGTTCCCACTCCCTTTCGTCCACGCCTTCCCAGAAGCCATACTACATCACAACACCAATTTTCTACGTCAATGCTGGTATGCGCACATCGATCGCGGAAAAATTTGCCCTCAGAAGCTGATATCAACCTCCAAAGCCCCACATGTCGGTCATTTGTATACTATGATCCTCACGGATGTGCTTAAACGATGGAGACTATTGAAGGGCGACAATGCTCTACTCTGCACGGGAACCGATGAACATGGCCTCAAGGTGCACTTCCCACACGACGAAATTGATGCATAGTCTCTAATACATTCCTCAGGTTCAGCGCGCTTCTGCCAAAGCTGGTATGGAGCCCAAATTATTCTGCGATAAAGGCGCCGAGATCTTTAAAGTACGCTAAAGATGCCTTGGAGCTTCTCATATCCTCTTGCTCACACAGCGAAGGAACTTGCGCGGAAAGCCAACATCGCGAACGATCATTTCGTCCGGACGACCGATCCTGAACATAAGGAGGCAGTGGAATATGCGTGGGTATGAGCTAAAATGAAACTATACTCGAATTCCCTAAGGCTGATGGTCGACAGTTGTTATTAAAAGAATGGGGTCACATATACACTTCAAAACATGAGGGATGGTACTCTGTTACGGACGAGGCATTCTACCCACAGTCTGCGGTCACTCCCTACATCGATCCCCCTACCGGGAGAAAGATTATGGTAAGTTCTTGTAGCAACAATATCTAAACAGGAGCTGATTCCTGTAAAGACATCCGTCGAAACCGGAAGCGAGGTAGAATGGTCTTCCGAAACTAATTACCACTTTCGTCTATCTGCTTTTCGGGAGCCCCTACTTGAGTTCTATAGGGCAAATCCCGAGTGGATAACTCCTGAGCACCGTATGAAAGAAGTCATACAGGCTGTAGAATCTGGCCTTGAGGATTTATCTATATCTCGGCCATCTGACCGACTGACATGGGGTATTCCCGTCCCTGGAGACTACACCCAGACTATCTATGTCTGGCTAGACGCTCTCATGAATTACCTTACCAAATCTGGATACCCGTGGACACCAGGGCGCGAGCACATGGGTGGTTGGCCCGCGGACTGTCATGTAATTGGTAAAGATATTGTCCGTTTCCATTGCATCTACTGGCCCGCATTCCTCATGGCGCTTGATCAGCCACTCCCACGGAAGATCCTTACCCATGCACACTGGACGCTGGGTGGCTCGAAGATGTCCAAGTCGACCGGCAAGGTTGTGGATCCTTTCAACGCACTTGAAAGGTATGGGTCAGATGTTATGCGCTTTTACTTGGCACATGATGGCGGCATCCAAGATGACTCCAGCTACGATAATATTCGCATCATTAAATTATATAACAATTTTTTGAATCAGTCTCTCGGAAACCTCGCGTCACGAGTCACAAGAGGCAAGAAGTGGAGCGTTGAAGGCGCAGTGAGGCGGGTAGGGGGAAAAGCAGCCTCTGAATGGAGTGATGGCTTGGGTGCGCGATTTTGGCAGAATACGCTTTCCACGGTCCCTTCCAAAGCAGAGGCTGCTTTTGAAGCGTATGACCCTAGAAAAGCCGCATTTCACATTACGGAGCTTGTTCGATCAGTAAGTCTATGCTTGATTTCGAGCTTTTTCCACAGTTTTACTGACTTTGTTTTAGGCAAACCAATTCTTCCAGATGAGCCAACCATGGAGCAAAGTGTTAGATTTCGCCCCGGGAGAGCCAGGCGAGGAAGTCGACACAATTGTCTACCTTGCTGCAGAGGCGCTACGTCTAACTGGCATCCTCATGCAGCCATATATGCCTGCAAAGTCGAGCATACTACTTGATCAACTTGGCGTCGAAAAGGATCGAAGAACATTCGCCTATTGTAAGCCTGGGGCTGACTTGGAGTATGGAACCCCGATGGTCGACCTGGGACAAGCACACAAGGGCGTGCTGTTCCCGCCTTTATCGAGCCAAGAGTAGAGCAGTTGTTGTATATGATAGTGTAGTGTAGCATATATATATGTATTTGTAGGTACAAAGCGCCTGGAGGCGTATGGTCGGATGTATCAATATGTACGGCGAGTTACCATTCATTACTCGCCTTGGCTGAATTGGGCCGCCTCAGCATGGTCAAATACGTGATAAGTTGGGGTCAAGATGAAGACCACGATATTATGTGCTCCAGAGGCTATAAAGAGGCAAGGCTAGCCGAGGATCGCGACCACTTGCCTCGCACACTATGCTCTTTCTGCCCTCCACCACACACTACCCAAACAGCCCAACCTGGCGTAACACGACCGCCCTTCTTACCTCAAACCCAGTCTCTCGTATTCAGAATTAACCGTAACCACGTCGCGCAGGCTGTCTGACGGCTGCCATGGCCTTCAACTGGGAAAGACTTGCTAAAACCCAGCGGGACTATCCGAAACCGAAATTCGCCCTTGATGCAGTCAATAAACTTTTAAAGAAAAAACCTGCTGATCCATACCTCACTGTATGTGCTAAAACACTGTGATGAAGGACAGATGAACTTACATTCTTGGTCATAGGCATGGAAGGCCGATATTTCTCTCCAGTTGAATATCCAGGGCCAGGACGTTGCTCCGCTATTAACGCCTGTGCTTCAACGTCAGCCACCTGTGACAGATAGCAAGTTGCTCGCTTATCTTTATAAGCTCCTCATCGAGGCTACCCGTAGGTCCAGCTCAAAAGCCCTTTGTGTGGGTTCAGTAGGCGGGGAAGGTCTTAAAGCTTGGCAAAATGCTGCGAAAAGCCTTCAGTCACGGGAAGATAGATTGAACCTATGGTCTGATTTGTTTGTCATTTCAATGCGTGAGAATTGCTGGGAGGATGTACGCATGGTGCGTCAAAGTCGGGATCTAAACTTGTTTGATCAGGACTCGAATTAACATACTATAGGCGATCGTGCAAGCCAACAAAGAGGGTCCGCAATTCAAGAAGGCAGCCTACTATGCCCTCGTTCTTGCGAATCAGTTAGCCGCAGAGAGGAAAGAAGGTGCTGCTGAGGAGGGCGCTGCTGCCGACCCTATGACCCGAATTCTACTGGAGTCGGCATATCGACAGTTGAAGCAAGCTTACGAAAAGCCCCCGGTATGATTGATCTACTCGTGTATTCCCAAAAAGCCCTCGACTGACTCACACAGGATGACCTCATACAAATGAAAGACATGCGGGATTTGCGATTCATGGTTGAGATTTTTAGGCGGCAAAATCGCTGTGCTGAGCTCTTCGAGTTACTAGATAGGGCACCTCCTACTTTGAAGGAAACCATGGACAAGTATCAATTAGACATTATGCTCCTCAAGGTTCAGGTTCTCCGAGAACGGAAAGAATGGAAAATGCTAGAGGGTCTTTGTCTCCAAACTATTGAGGCGGCGTTGAAAACAGCCGAGAATGGCAATATTGAGCCATTGGAAGAGCTTTCTTCAAGGTGTTGGGGTCTATGGGAAAGTCTTTTAGAAGCCACTGAACATTCACAAGACGGAAAGGAGTAGGTATCGAACCAAACTTGAACCAATTGTGATTACTAACTTAACTAGCAAACTTGAAACGTTGGAAGAGCGGTGGAAACAATGCTTTGAATCAAAAGCGCCTACACGCGGTCGGGAGGTTGCTCTTACCGAAATGGCTCTCAGCCAATATTTCAAGCGATCGCTTCTGCAACTGTGCAAGGATTATTGGCAAAAGCGCTCTTACCTAAACTGCTGCTTCGATGATCTGCGGCGGTACGTGGAACAAATGCCCACTGAAGACCAAAAAGAGTTCTACAGTTTTATTAGCAAATTAAAGGTGGCTATGCCGGATAGCGATGAAGCTACAGAGGTATGGAGGTCATATGCTACTGCTTTCGATGCATACTCTGACATCATCAATAGGCTACCGTGGACAAATGGCTACAAGCGGAAGTGAATGCCTTGAAATTTGGATATCTGCTCACCATATCTCTGCCAGAGCTTCCAGCACCTGAAGCCATTGAGGGATTGGTCGGAAATTCCTTGCGGCTATATCAGACGGGTCAAAAATTGGGTGGGTCTTGCCAGTGTGATGCAGGATGCCTGGCAGTCATTGGATTGCTGAAGCTTCATCACCGGAATGCTCAAGGAAACGGCACAGGAAATGATGGCTCAGTGAAAGCGACCTCCAATTCACGGATCCTGTTACAGGCGACAGTGCTAGCACGACATTTGATTGCCAGCGAGGTTGGGAAACAAAACAGAACTCTAGTTTTGCTTTCCACTCGCCTACACCTCAATCTCGGACTTGGGACAATCGCATTCCGTCAGTATACCGATACTAAGGTCAAGGAAATGCTCAAGGACACGGTAGCGCCCATTGTCCTTTCACGAATCTCTCGAACCCACCCATTTGAGACGAAAGGCCACACTGGCTTTTCGGCCAAGGAAGAATTGCTGTCGGTCTTGAACACACTCGAGAAAATGGAAATGCGGACTGAGGACTTCGTCTATGTTGATATGAAGTCCTTCCAGTATGATCAGGCTATAGAGTTGCTGGGCCTCAAAGATAGGCTCAGCTCAAGCTTGACAAAACATATTTGCACGATGGAGAGCCGACGGATATCTCGTCTGAGGGGAGATCCAGTTGACATCCCGTTTGATCTCCATACAAAAGGTAAGCTATAGGTGATTTTGAAATAGCTTCTCGGAAATTTGCTAATGTATGCAGATCGTCACGACTTCACAGACAGCATCGATCTGTCTGTATTCCCCAATTTCGAAGCCTCGAGCGCAAACAACATTGCAGATCTCATCATCCCTGCCACAATCCCATCTGCCGACTACTACACTACTTCTGAAAAAGCCTCTCAGCTCCTCTACAAAGAGAGCACAAATACCGAGACAATGAGTTCAAAACCCAACCACACGCGCTGGACCTGCCCCTCAGACCTCTCTACCCAAACCCCCGCGGACCACGCCGTCTCCGAGAGCTGGAGCAACATCCTAGCTGCCACACTCGCAATAAAAAATCCCAACGCAGCCGACTGGGACAAATCCGACAAGCAATACTTCACCGACCTCCTCGCCGAACTTCCCGAGCGGCTTAAAGGCCTCGAGATGCTCGTTCCCTCAGCGTCAAACACCGCGAGTCCCGAAGACGAGCCCCCTCTCTTCCACGAAAACATGCTCATGCTCCTCTACGCCAACCTGGAACTCATTCGTGGATACCAAAAATTGACAGATCTCATCCGCGACACGGTCCTCACGAAAAAGGGTACCCATCCGCTGAGCAAGAAGATCGCGAGGAGCGATATAGATTCCATGGCTAAGCAGACGGAGGCGTGTTTTGGGTTGGTGAGAAAGATTGCGCAGGGGTATATTGACGCCTTGAAAGGGAGGGGGCAGAAGGTTGTGGAGAAGCAGGTGAGGTGGGGAGCCACCGGGAGGGCGTTGGGGGAGGTGCTTACTGGAGACGATGTGGAGTTTTATACGGGTGATATGGTTGGAAGCGCGGTGGAGGCCTTGGGGGGTGTTCTGAAGGTTAAGTTGAGGTGAGGGGGTGGATTAGGTTAGGTTGGATTTTTGGGGGTGGGGGCTTAGGAGGAAGGATTTCGTCAGGGTAGAATTAGATGAATGCTTGCTGAGTTTGGTCAATGAGTCAAGGTATTTTTATTGGATTGGAATCTATCTAGAGTTAAGGGTGAAGTTTTTGGCTTTTTCTATTTTTTCTTTTTAAAAAATTCCTCCGAAGTTTCGAATTCTACTTCATCTCAATTACGTTTTTCTTAGCAGGCCATAAGGGAAAGTGTTAAAAGGCAGCAAATTGATTATTACAGAAATCATCGCCCTGTGGTATCATTTCCATGCCGAACAACGTCCCTTGGACGAACTTTACGTGTGATACATATATGTAAAATGACATCATCCTTAGATCCTTCCAACCTCCAACCCCCTTATCGGCAAGACACGACATCTATCGCCTGACGACATACACAACAACCTGATATAGAAATCGATAACTACAATATATTCGGCCATTTATATTGCCATAGAGTAGACAAAACAATGGAAAAGCCTCTTATCAAAGAAAAAACCAAATTCTGAAAAAACCATATAAGAGACGTTTCTTAATAATATGGTTTCCTCCTCTGTCCCTTATCGCCGCCGTCTCCATCCTCCTCGCCTAGATGCGTAGTCCGATCGATATCCAACCTTCTCTGAAAATATTCGCCGACAACAAACTCCTCATATGTCTTGCCCGGCTGCCTTAAATGTGGCACAACACTGACCTTAGCATCCTCATTCGGGCTGAAGAAAAATGGCATGCTGTATCGCTCTTCGCCGCCCATATTGCGCACTCTATGCACAGTACTTTGCCACGTACCTCCCGTCACAAGTTTCAAGAAGTCGGCGATGTTGACGACGAAGGTGTTACGTTCCGGATGCGCAGGAACCCATATGCCGTTGCCGTTGAGGACTTCGAGTGCCGGGTATTGCGTTTGCGATTGACAGACCAGAGTGAACCAGCAGAAGTCTGTGTGGGCGCCGATGCCGACATCGGTGTCAGATGTTTGGGGTGGGTAATGAACTGCGCGGACATTGGTCATTGGTGTGGTGGTAATAGAATCAAAGTAGTCCTCTGGGAGATCGAGGGCAAGGGCGAAGATGTGAAGCATACGCTTGGAGAAGTCATACATTGCATTGTAGTAGCGGTAGATTGCCGGGCGCCAGAAGAGGGCATCAGGATGGGTTGGCCATTGGTTGCGAGGTTTGGCGGTCGCTGGAGTGATAGGTCGGTTCTGTTCTGGGTCCGTGGCATCTTCGCCCATGAGGAAGCCTTCTTTTAGATCTGAGAATGTTAGGATGTGATATTGTGTGAATGGATATAGACATCCAATGAACCAAGGGTGTTTGATTAGAGAGACATACCTCCTCTAGTACTGGGATCAAGCTTTCCCTCTAGGAAGGCTTCGTATCCGCGGAACTTCTCCGTCTTTTGGTTGTGTGTTTCCATCTTGACTTCTGTCGGGAGGTCGAAATACTTTTTGAGAGCGTCAAATGTGTCGTCGAGCATCTGCTCATTTACTCCATGATTGACCGCGTAAAAAAAGCCCACATCTCGACAGGCAGCACCTATTTCCTTAGCCAGCTCTTTTCGGTCTTCCAGGTTGTCCGAGTAAATACGGCGCATATCGATTTTTGGAAGAGCGTCGAAAGTATCTTTTGCGGCTTTGCCAGTTAATACACGTCGACGACCAGGAATGCCTCCATCGTGATAATGAACCCAAGTTTCTGTTTGCGTTTCGGTGGCTGACATTGTGTTCTGTGAGCCCTGTTTTCCTGTTGGAAGTGGGAGAAACTTAATTGCCTTCTAAGCCGGACTATGTAAGGGGCATTCGGAAGACGGAAACAAGCGCTGCAAGAGCGGGAGCTTAATATCGTCATTCGAGCTTCGTTAGATATCCACTCCTGTTGCGTGCCCTGGAGATCTCAAGACTTTGGAATGAATTTGTAACCAATGGGGCCCAGACACGTCGGCGTGGAACGATGGCGATTGACAGATACGGCGCGGAGAGAGAGACATTTACAGGCAAACAGGGCGAAGAAGGCGCATATGAGCAGAGCGCTGCAGGCGGAAGACGGCGCAATTGCCGCTTCCCGCCGCTAGGTACATGTGTGGAGTTTGTGGAGCTGTGGACTAGCCTTGGAACTGCTGCAGACACGGGGTGTTTTCGATATTCCGTGCAGGGCAGAGATCTTCGACAAGGCCTCCGAGGGAAGGGTCGGTGGGAGTTGGTCGGATAATGCCCGTCTCCCAAGCTCAGCCCAGGGTAGGTGGTAGTTGTTTCACATTTCGGGTATGGTGAATACTTGTAGTCTACAGTACCACGAGAGGACCAGAGGAGCAGAGAAGCAGAGGGGGACAAAGATTGCTGCTGTCCACCACTGGGGCAAATGGCCCTGGGCGTGTGCGCGGAGGAGAGCGCAGTACTGAGATTGGTTGCTTCCCCATGCATGTGTGTGGCGAACACACGCACACACATATTTCCGGGCGATGAGCGCAACCGAAGTTGTTACTACTTGTAGAGCTGCGTCTGAGAGGACCCGAGTCATGAAGCGAACCGTATGTTTGCATGTGTGTATGTATGTGTGTATGTGTGTATGTATGTGTGTATGTGTGTATGGAAGAGGCGAGAGCACTTGGTTGTTCGTCATCGAACCCCGCCACACCCCGGTCGCAACTACCAAGTCTGTATGTATTTGTACACAAGTACTTGAAGTGGTACTGTGAGTATTTACCCCGCATTCGCATTCATTCGCCTGGGCTTGGGGCAAGTCCACCACACATGCACCGCATCCCATGGCTGGAGGACCGGATTCGTGCCTCTCTACCTGTGTGGGATCGACGGGCTTGCATGATAAGACTAAGGCGTTTGCAGACAGGATTGGCTTTCTCCTGCGTATCGTATCGTCCGGTTCACGCGCAACCTTCTATGATGAGCATGAATGCAATACAACCTGTAGCCCGGTTGCTGGAACAGCTCATAAAGCTGCCCTGCTATAGAGCTCCAGGAATTGAAGCCAACGACTCAGAGCGAAAGGGCGGAGAGCGGAAATGGACCCTACGCAGTATCAATGGTAGCCGTCGGCCCGTTACGTTCAATATGTATTTGTCTTCGCTGTCTTTGCAGAGCTGCAAGCCATCAATTGCCGTTCATTGGAACGAGGAACAACGTAAAACGCAATTTCTGTTTGAGAAGTCCACTTCATTAACTTAGCTAATCTCGCATCGTATTACCCGGGGATATCATAATTGAGACGTATAAAGAAAAGACCTTAAGCCATCACAAGTACAAATCTAGCAGCACTAGGCGGCAGGCTGTCCGTTTGTTGGCTTCTTTCCTCCAATCTTCTGAAGCAAACCCTTGCCTTTGTCCACAATTCCTTTGGCTTCTTCGCTCTTCTTTGCGCCAGCTTCCTCTGCGGTTGGTTTGGCAACATTTGCAGCGCCGCCGCGCCCAACATGGTGGGGACCCTCATGTTCGCGAAGAGCAGGAGCCTGGACGTCCTGGCTGGCACGGGCGATTTCAGGATGGTTGGGGTCGTTACGGGCGATGTTACCGGTGCCGCCTCGGCCAGTGGTGTAGTGTTCAGACTTGAGCGTAGGGGTGACAAGATCGTCAGCCTGGGTGTGGGTTTTGGGGTCGTCTTTGCCGATGTTGCCTGAAAGTGAAGTGTCAGTATGTTGATCAAAGCATTGGTCAAGCTTGCGCAATGCTCCTCTCTCAGAGTCACTTGCGGGAGATGAATGCGAAAAGAGCTTACCGGCACCACCGCGGCCGTAAGAGGCGACGCGGTCCGGGGCTGGTTGGGAAGTCATGGCGTTTGTGTGTATGGCTGTTGCAGGGGCTGAGCGCACAGAAATCTGGCTTCTTTCGAGTATACGTAGTGGGTTACGCGAGCGGTGGTAGGCAGCGAGGCAGCGATAAGCAAAAGGCGCAGGCGACAGAAAGTTGACAAAGGCAGCCGGGGGGCAGTCTCGCTGGTCAATGTCCGTTTTGCTTCCAGGCAGTTGCATTTGGATTGGAGCTGGGTCTCTTCAATTGTTCTGCCTGTCGAGACGGCGCGTTCGATATGGTGTTGATGTGGTTTCGATGCGGCTCCAACCGATCAAAAAGCAAACATGAACGTAAGCGGATTGGCTGATGCCAAGGCCAATGACACCGTCGAGGGCCGAGCAGCTAGGTATGGCGCCGTGGGGTATGCTTCTTCAAACTCTCTTTGATATTAGATCGTCTCCTACCTCCTCTATCGCAACGCACCTAAGATAAGAACCCGCACCAAAGCTAATCGTACTGTACAAAATATTACCAGGCCGGTACACCCGTCGCCTAGATGCCCCAATGTTGTCCCAAGACCAAGTGGCTGCCGAGCCGTCTAAGAAGCGCCGTCTATGCAAAACCCCAATCCAGTATCAATGAACCGATATGCTCCATGTTGTACAAGCACTTCTTCTGTTCCTCGTTCCAACCCTGTACGAGTACCAATTGCGTGCCATTAATCCCAATACGCCCAAGATGCTTAGCAGCTAAAAGAACACTGCAACGGATCCGAAACCGATCGATGTGAAGGAAACTCCGAAAATATCCCAGGAAAATGCTCGAAAAGTGAAACTGCGTAAAGGGCTAAGGCCGAAAATATAGCACAAGGGAAACCGTCAAAGACTGAATCCTATGTAAGACCAAATACTGCAACCTTCAATAGCAATCTATCAAAGTGGAACACATTTGGCCCACCCATTTGAAGCGTAATGGGAGAATACTACATCAATATGTTAGCTTGCTCTTCGACAGAGATCAGATGAACAACGTACCTGATATCAACTGGATGGCTCAACTAACCTCCGTCTCGAGGTTGAGCTTCGTCGCCGCTCATCTTGAGAAGTCGAGAAGACAAGTTTGCTCGGGAACTTGGGTTTGGGGCACCACCGTCGCGGGGTTGAGGCTCCGAGAAGTTGAGGATGTAGCTCGAAACAATAAGTCGCATAGCGTTTAGACGTTGTTCGTTTAAATTGTTTGAATTGATTTCCCTGTTATGGAGAAGTGCTGCAAGTGTTCGTGTTTGTATGTAAAGGCAGACTCGAGGTGGATTTAGATGATGAGAATATGAAACTGATGAAGGTAAGGTATCCTTATAAGTTGAAGATTGAGGCCTGTCATAGGCGCCACTTTCGAGAGTGCCTTATGGACGGTGCTCAGCTTTGCTCAGGTACAGGCATTGACTTGCCTTCTTTCAGGCTATGACGCAGAACCTCGAGTATGATTCCCCCAGCTAAACTCAATGGTGAGCTCGAAGGGGAAAGCAAGCTGCGCCACGACTGAATGAAGCGGATTGATCATTGGACCGAACATGATCAATAAGGCAAAAGGATAGGCTGCAGAGCTTCTGGAAGACACGCTAGAAGGTCGAGATACTAGGTAGACAGGGGATACAGTGGTGACTCCTTTTGTCCACCGCGCTGAGTGGCCTTGCCAACAGCCTCCAGATTGTCATTTGGTGGGTCATAGCCACAGGCCATAGACCGAGGAGTACGAGCTAGACCGGCATCTGAGGCAGAAGTGTGGACGCTGAGGCACCCAAGTGGTGAACACCATAGTTCGTTGCCTATTTGACTGAGAGGAAATGTCGTGACTAGCACAGCCGCAGGTGGCTGAACATCCTGGGGCAGACTACGAGGCTAACTCTTCCGCCAGCACCTCCGGAGGGGATCAGTGTCATTTGTTGATAAGTAGCTTGCAGAGGTCCCCCAAAATGCAAAGGCTCTTGGTCGAGGACTTCTCTGCAGCAGCCTTCCTCACCGGAAGATACACAGCCCTGCGCGCACTCATTCATTTTGTTGTGGTCATGTTGGGGAAACGCTGCGCCTCGCTCGTCGGAAATGTTATCGATTGCAGGCACCGATCCGGTTAGTCTGCCTTTTGGGACTCCAGCCTCAGATCCGAATTCAACGCAAGCTGGATGGGCAGATGAGAGAGCCTCGTACACGCGCTGAGACTGCGGAAGCCAATGACCATTAGCATTCCACAGAAAGACGACTCCCGAAGTCCGAGACAAGAGGGAGAGAGGTGGTCGCGGGGCGCGCGCAGGGCGATGCAGGCGTTGCGATGATTGCGAGAGTTGTGGTTTTTGGGGAGGAAGGAAGGAAGGAACAGCCGCTTAGTGTTCCGATTCCGATTGCGGTTTTCCTGGCAAAGTACTGAGTTAGCCGAGCGGATACAGAAGTGAGCAGGTTCGGTAATACTTACTTGTTCCACATCCAGGTTGACCATTTTCTGAGTCTGGGTTCTTTGGTTTGAACTGCATCATGGCTAATCCGGAAATCCGAAAATGGGCTGAGTTGCTCTTTGAGATTGATAAGGAACTAACTGACTGAGCCACAAAAAGATGTGCGTCGAGTGGTGAGCGTGACAGTGACAATGACAGTGACAATGACAGTGACAATGACAGTGACGGTGGTAGTGGCAGCGGTAACAGTACGGCTTTTGTGTCCAAGACTGGCGTGGAGATATTGATGCCAGGCAAAGGGGACTGCAAGAGAATTGCTGCAGCGAAACGTCCGAGGTTAGACTGGTGAACTTTGGCAAGTTTTGGTCAAGTTTGGATTCAATGCAGTGCTCTGGCGGGCTGTATATATGCTCGCGAGCTCAGGAGCGCTGGCAATGTACACTTTGACGGCATGGTCCTTCATTCACGGGGCAACGCGTGAAGGCAAAAAGGGCAACATGAGGTACGTGGCCCTAGGTACTCTCTCATCACAGAGCAACAAGTGAAGCCATCCAAGGTTAGCTACGGTGACTGAAATGGGAAGGACAGACACGCTCCATAATTCTTCATGCGGCGTCCAATCAAGCAAATCCGCGTTTCCGCTTCATTAGTCGGCGTCTCAAAGCGACATCTCGAAGCCTGCCAACTGTGTTTGACACATCCGGTTGTTGGAAAGCTGGGAGGGAGGACCTGGCAAATGTTCAACACTAGTAGTGACATCGCAGGACCACGATTCGCCGCCTTGTCTTTTTTATCGATTAGACAATGGGCGACGGATTGGGTTCGCATTGGGCCGGCGCTGCCACCTCGACCAGCATCACCCATTGCCCACACTTTCCACACGGCTTCTATTACTTCTACGTCTTCTAGCCGGCGCCCTAGCTGGCCCCGTCGTCACGCCAGACTGCGGCCCTGGAGTCTTTGACGCGCATTTGTTGCTGGACCTCCGACCTGAAGGCACCCAAAGGCGCTTGAGACAGCGCGTCTCAAGCCCTACGACCCACACATAGCCGCCGTGCGTTGGCAGGTCAGGGTCCTTGTTACACTGCACTGCTCAACACCGAGCCCTGAGCTCTGAATTGTGTGTGAGTTGTTGCAGCAAGCGTGGCTCCTGTCTCTCAAGTTCCGTCATAGTGGTCTGCCTCCAAAGGGAGCCTGTATGCATGCTACTGCGCGCCCGCTCGGCTGCCTCTGCGGTACATGCAGGAACCAGACATGCCAGAGTCATCTGTACGCCTGCCATCCGGCTTGCCGACCAATTCGTGCGACCTCTCGGCCACTGTGCTCCTGTTTCATCCCCACCACTGGCCGACTCAAACATAGCCATCATATGGAACACATGCTTCAGCGTCCTTCACTGCGCCCCGTCGCCCTTATCGCCATTTGCCTAGAACGTGACTGAGTCTTAAGGCAGCCGAAGCCGCAGCCTGCCCGTGACCACACTCAAGAGAGCCCTGCGATTCGCCCAACACTGCCCACCCGCTGAAGGACTCAGCGACGGGAGAGCTTGCCTTTTTGCCAGACGTTGCTTTTGATTCAAGGCAGTTGTGAGGCTTGCAGCCAGTCTTGCGCAAATGCGCAAAGTGATTGATTACCTGCTATCCTGCGGCATCCGCAGCATCTGAACCTGGCCAAGGACTGGGCCGAGTCGTGTCGTAGCAGTGAGTGAATGCGAATGCCTGCCGCTCACGTGTTTGTCCTTGTCTTTAGCAAGAAAAAAGAAAAAAGGACTATCTACAGTGGTACTAAGTACGATCTTGAATCACCATGGACCATTGGACCGGAAACACTTTTTGATACAAGTATCTCGGCGACTTTCTGACCCCATGGCAACTTCAGAATAAGGTGAGGCTTCGGCTGGAGGCCTTAGTCGGCCAAACGATTTTCATAAAGCGTCAATTGCCACTCTGAATTCGGTCGAATAGGGGATTAAGGCTGCTGAGGGTCCCACCTCAGCATCGCGCGGGAATCAACGGGGATTAAAGAACGGACCCAGAGAAGGCAGCGAACGCTTGTGATTGGTGTTGATGTTTCGCTGATATACCCGGTGCGCCCTAGTGATGGATGAAGGGATGCTAACAAATGCAAAAACAGCCTTTCTGCAGCAGCATATGAGCAGCATTGTCATGCGTCGGCAACCTCTCGATTGCATGGCTAGCAATAGATAGACTGTGCCTCTTCCCTCTTCCGCCTGTCAGAAGGCGAACGGAGGAACTTTACTTAGAAGCTTGACGCCAGGGGTTTGGGCGGTACGGATCGCCGCGTGCAGGGGCTGCTTTTGCGGGGAGGAGTGGCACTGGTGGAGCTGCAAGTACAGGCGACTTGTAGAGGAGAGTACCTGTAATGCCACTGCCATTGCCATTGCCGTTGCCGTTGCCATGCATTCATCTACAGATCACAACATGACAATGAGGAGCTCCCCCTCCTTCCCGCGCAGATGGGACGGCTCTTGAAGGCAATCGCAAAGTCGGCCCTTCACGAGCGCGTTTGCCATAGTTGTAAGTAGATGCAAGAGAGCGCTAGCTAAAGGCCCAGATGTCAGCCAATAAAGCACTGCAAAGGGCCCCAACACACCACCAATCGAACCCCCCCAGCGCCGGCACCTAATCTGTCAGCTTTCCCCTTTTCAATGTCCCTGCATCATTTATCAGCTCCTCGGTGACCATCGATTCTTCTCCTCTGTTCGTGAACCCGTGAACCCGCATCCTGAAACACGATTTATTCCACATATATATAACCTCCTCGCCCCCGCCGCGTTTCTTCATCCTTTCATCGGCTTTACCAACCTTCAACATGCGCTTCTCCATCATCGCCGTGCTCGCATCCCTCAGCGCCTTTGGCCTGGCCCAGGATCTCGTCTCCTCCCTCCCCAAATGCGCCGTAAGTGATACCTCGTGCCGTCTTCATGTCCAATTGCTGAGAGTCGTATAGCAAGAGTGCTTTGGTAGCGACCTGGGAGGCTGCCAAAGCTCCGATTTTAAGTGCGTCTGTGGAAACACCCAGCTCATCGCCGACATCTCGTGCTGTGTTTCCAGGACCTGCACTCCAGAGGAGCAACAATGTTAGTTTTCCGCTCTTGTGTTCCGTAGCATTGCCTCTCTAACATCATCACAGCCATTATTAGCCTCGCAGTCGGTCTCTGCAAGGCCAACGGCATTGATGTCCCAACCTCCGCGTCTTGCGCCGCCACTGCTTCTGGTAGCCCCTCCGGCTCGGCTACTACGGGCTCAAACTCCGCTGCTGTGACTTCTGGCAGCAGTGCCAGCGGAACTCCTGCTCCTCAAAGCACTGGCGCTGCTGCCCCCTTCCCCACCGCGGGCTGCGGTGTCGGAATGGGTGTTATGATGGCTGGTCTATTTGCCGCCATGTAAGCAAGGGATGAACAGTTGATGGAAGGACGAGGTGTCTTGGCATCTCGTGGCGCTCTGGGGGCAGTCGCATGGACGAGTTGACAATTTTGTGCTTCTCGTCCTACCATTACCTACTTCTTTTTATCAGTAATTCACTATTGTGTTGGAACACGTCGCAGCGGCGTCGATACAGCTCTGGGAACCAAAATACATATAGCTATTTGTATATTCGTGTTAATAGAGAACATTTGTCTCGCTGGAAAACATTCCATTCTGATCTTTTTGGGAGAAGCTTGGTGACCTGGAGACCATTGCTGCCCAGGCCCCGCAGCCACATCACCATCATGACTCTTTCCGGGCAAAATAAGACCTAGCGAGATTAATTGCAGATATTTCTTATCTCTCCACTCCATGACCAAACGGTCCTCGTTGCTTGTGTTGCCCCGGCATCCAATCGTGGTCGCGTGTGCATGTCAAGAACTCGAGCTCTCTAGGCGTCGCTAAGATCCTGCTGCGACCAAACACCGCCCGCACCATACCACCGTGTCCCCGCGCAACGCTCGTGCCGTCCTGCCCATGAACTTCGAAGATGAAGAGACGATACGTACCCGAATAGAAATCTCGTTATACACACGCATCCAACCTCAACAAAATGGCTCCAAACCCGGGTTTCAAACGGGCGCCGCTCGCCCCGCCGTCAGCTCAGCCCGCCATGCTCTCCTCGTTGCGAAACGCCCAAATGGTCGAGGAATCAAAGGCTGTATTGCCTGCTGGTACTCCCTTCACGTCATAACTCAGTTTGCACATATTTTTTTTGCTAACATGTGGGTAGAACTTATCAACACGATCCTCGACTACCTGCCTGTACCCGACATGTTCAGCTTTGCGCGAACTTCAAAGCGAATGCGAGAAATGGTGTACGATGACACACGCTGGATACAAAGACTGAAGAGCATGGGCTGCTGGAACGACCAAGAAGCGCGCCAGAGATTTGAGGAAAGCATGCGGAGAAAAATGGAGGCACAAAGGGCTGAAGAGGCGCGGAGAACAGGCATGCCACTCCACAGCAGCGCGAATGGGGTTCCCAGAGGCGGGCAAGGAGATCGCAAAGTTAGCGTCACACTGTTCGATGCGGGCCTGGAGGAAGAAATGCAGCGGACGTCTCTGGATACCAGAGCGCAGCCAAGGTCTATGCCGTTGGATAGGGGATTCGATGATATGACATTGTCACCTTCTGGAGCTACGACCACCTCACCTACGACTCCAAACGACCCTCTTGATGCGTTGAAAGTATTATCTCGCGTGAGATCTATTAGGGGAATGGCACGACAAGAGTATGGTAGAATATACGGCGCCCTGGGGCCTTACTACTTCGATCTTGCCCGGTCACAGAGCCATACTGACCCTGTGTTATTCCGGACGTACCGCGATCCTGAGCAACAGGCCCAAATGCTATCACAGCTGAAAGTGTTTGCCAAAAGCGACTATGCACAGGGCTGGAACGAGCGCGAAGAGAAGCTAGATACCATGACTGGGATTTTCGAAAATGCAGTTCTCCGAGAGTTCGAGCAGGGGTATGATGCAAAAGACTATGATGGGAAGATGAACAGATTTGCTCACGTATTGGTCACTTTGAACGGTGGTGCTGCTTGTTTCGACTCTTTTATTCATAATCACCCGTTGATGCTTGACAAGGAGCAATTAGGGAGTCCTGCAGATTGTCTTCGTCAGGGGTCTGGCCAACTATCCCTTCAACCTTCCCATGATTTCTTCAAAGGATTGGCAGTTCTCCTGAATGAGGAGGCCGCCGTAATCGACCGTGTATTTCCGCCACAAGTTGATGTTCTGAATCCTTTCCTGGAGCGTGTAGCAGAAGATGTCATCTCGGAGTATCTGACATCGCTATTTGACGAGGCACACGAAGTCAGTGTCGAGGTGTACTTGAAAGCTGTAGCAGGCGTTTTTGATCAAGCTATGCAGCTGGCAATTTCTCTTCAACCTTCCAAAGGCTCGAAGCCTAATTTTCAAGAGGAGGCATTGGCCACGATTTCTCGCTGCTTTGAGCAACATATTGATCTCTATCTACAGGAAGAGTTGGATTTCTTCAAGCGCAAGTCTAACGCAGAGGTGGAAAATTGGGAAAAGCAGTTGACTCACCAAGAACAGACCACGGAGACATTTTATATGTCAAATGTCAACCGTAAAGCAGCCAAACAGGACTTTTTGTCTTCTTTTAAAAAGGTGGTTATGATGCCTGTCAACGTTCTGCCAACCATCGGTTACTCCACATCGTCATCAAGCAAGCCCGCCGCAGCAGCCACAGCCGGTGCGGCTGATCTCACTGTCGATATTTCGCGGGCAAACACGCCTCTTCCAGGCGGTGAACGAGCGCCATCCCCTCGCCTCGAAGCACCTACAACTGAACTTGCCGCTAAGGCTGCTATTATGGCCACTCGTCTAGAGGGAATTCGATCACTTTTCAGTATTGAGGTAGCGCTGAATTTAACACACATGGCCAAAGCTAGCTTGGAACGGGCTGCACGATTTGTCAGGCTCGGCGGGCAGTCTGGTGAAGAGACAAAGGAACAATGCGAGCAGATATTCATAAGTCTTTTGCAAATCCTTGGTAATGGGCACATAAAGCCTGGGTTTGACAAAGCCGTTAATCATCTGTCAGCTTACAGACCAAGGGAGGTGGCTGATCACAGCCAAGAGGGAGTAGCTCCACTTGTCGCATTCCTCGAGCTTGTCAATGTTGGAGATTTGATCCAGCAGATGGTGGAAGTGTTCTATCTTCAAGAGCTAGTTGCTGCAAACCTTACTGATCGGGATGACTTTTTGAGTCAAGCAGCCAAAGAGAAGAAGCGGTTTGAGCAAATGCTTGACGAGCGAGTAGCTGCTGGCCTCAACAAGGGTATCGATGTGCTCATGGATGAGGTTGAGTACTTGTGTGGAACAACTCAGCAGCCATCTGATTTCAACCCCCCTGTTGCTCCCAATGGAACAGCGCAGGTGCTGGATATTGGGCCAAGTCAAACAGCAAAAAAGGTAGTTGACATTGTGTCGTCGCACACAAACATGCTGGTTGGTAGCACGGACAAGAACGTGCTGGATGTGTTCAATCAGGAAGTCGGGGTGCGCCTGTTCACTGCGCTTTGCAAACACTTGAAGCGGCAAAGAATTAGTGTGGACGGCGCAATCAAGCTCATTAGGTGAGTTGAAGAGACTATTGGAGCAGTCTCAGAAGTCCCCGCAGCTGACCTGAAAAATAGCGACATGAATGCGTACAACAACTACATTGTGTCATTGCGTAACAAATCGCTGGTGCAGTACTTTGCGGCTTTGCGCGAGCTGTCTCAGATCTATCTCATTGATCCGAACCATGCTAAGCAACTTGCGACCATCATTGCGGACACGGATCGGTACCATGGCATTTTCAGGGCGGAGGAGGTGTATGAATATGCGGAGAGGCGGGCGGACTGGTATCAGATCAGGAGCGCGGTGGAGAAGCAGATGTATGGGGTTGGGTGTTTGGTCATGTAATTATGAAGGTTGAAGTCTCTGATGAATCGTGAATGGGGAATGTGGATGTGAAAGTGAAGGTGAAGGTGAAAGTGAAGGTGAAGGTGAAGGTGACGGTGAAGGAGGATGAATGATAGGACAGAGAAAGCGGGAACCATTTGTATGCTTCCGTTTTTGGTAGCGATCTGCGTCTCACTTGACCAACCATTCAAGCATCATGACCATCCTCATCCTCTATGTCGATGTCGATGCATGTCAGGCACTTTGTTTGCTGCACGCCATTGCCATTGACCACTGTCGCCCCATTCCTTAAGCCTCAGCCCTTCGTCTCACCAGTAGCTGTGTCTTTAGTTTAGTCCTCGCGCCACATTTTAATGTACAGCAATTTGCCCAGCCTCCTCCACAGTAGCCGGTCCATGTTCCTGAGCCCAGGTCCGTGCACAGCAGCATCACACTCCGACGATCCTCTGTTACTTCACCTCTCCAGTCAATCCTCCTCTGTTCTTAGCCGCTCAGCTCTCTTCTCTTTCTTTGCAGCCTCGCCTCGCGACTGCCATTCCCATCCATCTTCCATTCAACCCTCTTGCGCTTCTTATGTATTGATCAGGATTGCTACCGCCTCCCAGCCGCCTCACCCCCACCGCGGCACTACCGTTTTGAGCCCTTTCGATCGCCAGGCTCTTGCTGGCCATTCAACTAAAGTTCTGTCTTGACCTTTCGTCTATTGTCTTCCAGGTTCTCTGCCGTGGGCGGAAGCTGACAACCACCAGCACCTATGGCTGCCGGTAAGTCTAGCTATGCAACCCTTCGAATGTCCAACTGCCCTACTGATGCGCTCGTAGATCTTCCACCTGAGGTCGAAGCCTCGTACTCTGCCATCATCGACGACATCCTCGCCGCGAGCGATCTGAACACGATTACCGCGAAACGCATACGAAAAGGTCTACAAGAAAAGGTCGACTATGACATCTCTCACCAGAAGGTATAGTGAGAACTGGAGCTTGGTTCCAACGCAGCAAGACTAATGGCTGGAAACAGGACCAAATCACCGAGCTCATTATGCAGCGCTTTGATAAATTCAACAGCGAGCAAAACGGTGTTCCTGAGCCCATAGAGCCTATTCCCACCGTCGAGAATGGCGCCAAAACAACCAATGGCAACTATTCCGATGGTTCGGACGCGAAAAAACGCTCACCGGATGATGATTCCATGCCTTCAGAAGTCGGCGATACCGCCCCACCAAAGAAGAAACACAAGAAGAGTAGGTCAATTGTGGACGATGATGCCGCATTCGCGGCGAAACTGCAGGCGGAGGAAAATGCGCGCTCGCGAGCCGTGAGGTCGACGCGGGGCGGCAACACCAAGAAGAGGGCTCCTGCACCAAAAAAGAAGAAGGAAAAGAAGAAGAGCGCGAACAAGGTCAAGGGTGAGGATGACAGCGACCTTGAATCTGGGAGTGGTGCGGAGAAGAAGAGTCCAAGCCGGAAAGGTGGATTTCACGTAAGTCTCCCAGCACCCCAATGGTTCACTACGTCCATGTCAATTAACCAATCGAATAGAAACCAATGAATCTCTCTCCTGCGCTATCCGAGCTTCTCGGCGAAACTCAACTCTCTCGCCCACAGACTGTCAAGAAAATCTGGGAATACGTTAAAGAGCGCGAGCTACAAGATCCAAATGACAAGCGCCAGATCCGATGCGACGATGCCATGCGAGCGGTGTTCAAGCAAGACCGTGTTCACATGTTTACCATGAATAAAATCCTGAATCAAAACTTGTATGCGGTTGATGAGGAATAGACAGAACGTCTTCGACGTCGTACACGCGGATACTAGCAAGCTCTACGTACAAGCTGAATCTACGATCCCAACGAAGCTGAAGTATCTACGACTTCCCACACAACCCACAACACTTTACTCAGGGTACCCCTGAATCCTCATTTGTCATGCTTTTCGACTATTATACTTGCTTCTCATTTTTACTAGCATGGCGATTCACGGCGTTTTTCTTCAGGCGCGCGCATCTCCTCCGGTCCGAGGCTTAGCCCACATGGAATGGACATGAGGCTATTTTGTCATCCTTTGCCTTCCCCTTTTTGAAACTGCGTAATCGTAGTCCTAAATGCCCTACATATGGCAGCCAGTGAGAAAACATTATCAGAGGATTGATTCTTTACATACCATATGACGGGGAGACAGCCGGGAAGGGTGGTTTGGGTGGAAGTTTCTTTTTATGACTTAGGGGTGGGCAGGTAGGATTGTATTGGGTTGGTATAGTGATGGAAAAAGAATGGTATGCTATGGGCTTCCGGGGGGTTTACTTGCATGGGATGGGATGGAGCGCCGAGCAAAGAACAGAGAGAGCAAGATTGACTGGCATCAGACAGATGAATGGGTGGAGCAAGGGAATGTGTCTGCTTCTTTGACGAAGTGCCTTCGGAATGCTGAACTCTTTCTGACTGATCTGAACGAATGATGGAATTGAATTGATCTGAAACCGAAGTGCGGACTGAGAATTAATAGTGAGATAGTGGGATGTGTGTACACATTCAATGTGCGAGCAAAGATTCAGCCTCTGCTCATGCTAACCTATTTGCAACTTGATATCTGCTTACTTCGTACAGTGTATGTTGTATTCCCTACTTACACAAGTCATCTTGTCTTTGGACGTGGCGTATCATCCAGGCTAACAGGCCAGTTCTTTTAACCAGGAGCATTCAAATGTTCACACAATATAAAATTTCAACACCGCGCTTGCATTGATGACACACTACATACCGACGTCGATAGCGGAGAAACTAAACAGCAAATAATGGATTTCTATATCGGCAGTGTGTTCACAAAGTCAAGGAAAAAGTGATAAAAGTCTCGTTCTCTTTTGAGTAGGTAGTTGACACTGTACAGATATAACACACACTTCCCTACCTGACTCTCCAAATCTTTCTTACCCCACAAAAACTTATGCACCCCTTCTTTCTATGACTTCTGACCGGGTTTGGGAAGCTTGCTGAGGATCTTGCTTTCAACGGGAGGGTTGTAGATGATCTTCCTTGTCTTGATGGTCGCCCACTTGTATCTGTACCAATTTGTTAGTTATGTGATCTTCGAACATCCTCTGGAAAACTATTCACCTCTTGACCCAAACGCTGAGGGCAAATAACACACTGGTAACAGCCAAAACCTTCCAGCCCATCTTCTTTCGCTCATCTGCCTCAGGTTCAGCAGCCCAGTTTAGAAACTCAACAACGTCCTTAGCCATCTGAGAAGTCGAAGCCTTTGTTCCGTCCTCGTACTCAACCAAGTCGTCGTAAAGGACACGAGCCATGGCAATTCCGGTACCGGGGAAGTAGGGGTTAAAATTGAGACCCTCCTGGACGACGGCGCCAGCAGGAGGCTCCTCGGGGTAACCGGTCAACAAGCTGAAGATGTAATTGCAGCCTCCGTGACGGCCCTTGACAATGAGGGAAAGATCCGGGGGTAGAGCTCCGTTATTGGCGGCACGGGCAGCCTCGTCATTTTTGTACGGCGAGGGGAGGTAGTCGGAAAGCTTTCCAGGACGCTTCTCGATGTCACCCTGGTCGTTGGGCTCGGTGTCGTACTCGTTCTGCTCGGCAATGGCCTTGGCCTCATCGACGGTCATAATGGTACCAACAAGGGAACGGTAGGGGATACGAGCGAGAGAGTGGCAGGAGGCGCAGACTTCCTGGTAGACCTGGAAACCACGGCGGAGACTGATATTTCCATCTTAGCCTTATATTGCCTCCGCACTAACGGAACTCGGGAAAACTTACGCCTGATGATCATAGGTCTTGTGCCATTTTTCATGCTCCCAGGGGTAAGCGGTGGGGTGAAGGCTGTAATTGCAATCCGTTAGCTTTTCTGTTGGTCCTGACGGCGCCCCCGTCCAAAATATTCACTCAAGCACCAGTAGGGTCCCGAGCATCACTCACCCTTCCTCAGCGGGCGTCATGGCATCGACATTTCGTCCATAGAGGTGATAGTACCAGGCAACCGAACCGATCGCGGCAATCGAGGCGCCTGCTGGGAGGGCGTTCGTCTTCCAGGACGAGGCCGCACCCTCGGCTGTGGAGCTGGACGTGGAGGAAGAGCGCTACACCACCCAATATGTCAGCAATCATGTCAATTGGTGGAGGAGAGCCTTATAGCAGTATTCAAAGACTGGAGATGGAATCGCTAGAGCTTGCGAGGACAGCGGACTGGGGAATGGGATGACCGGAGGTCGTACCGAAGCTGTTTTGGTGGCAGCATTGCGGGCTGCAGCGCCGGCCGAGCGCGCCGTACGCAGTGCCGATCGAGCCAACATGGTGATGTGAAGCTGGCTCGGAGCCTACGCTGAGGGGAGAGGGTCAATTGGGGTGTTGGCGGTCGTGGTGGTGATGCAGGTTCGTCGGGTTAGAGGCTCCTTCACGCAAGAACTTGCGAGCCTGCCAAGAAAATTAGTAACTCGAATTTCAGCACTCTGATTGGCTACTCCGGCCTGGGCCTTTGGACATGATGTGATAGATTTCTTCTAATGGATCTTCTGCTGCTTTTGGATAGACTACATAAAAGGTATCTAGATATACATGAGGGTGCTTGTAACTCCTGACTGCATCATTATGGGTGCCACAGGCAGTATGAGAAGACAACGACAGTTTGGCGAAAGGCACGTGTTTTCAAGCTGGAGCAGAAATTAACTGGAAGCCGTCAACTGGACGGACCATTCCTATGTAATAGGATTTCATCATACCTATCTATACCTGGCTTCTTTGTATCTCGAATTTTTGCACCAGAATCTACACAATTTCATGGGAGAAAAGGTAACTCCTTTTCATTTCAGCTTCCAAGGACCGAAATTAGAGTGCACCCGGGTCTTTCCGATGCTGAAGAGCTAATCGCGTTTTGGGATGACAATCCTCGAGCTGCGATTTGCTGGAAGCCCTCTCTTTCTCTGATTATATCGTGAAAGTCTCGAATCTACATGCTCTTGATGTGTACACCATGCTTATTCCACATATACATGCGTACTATGCATCAACGCTTTTCTCGACTTTGATACGCCTCATCACCGATGCACTAATATCCTGACTTGCTTCCTAATACAAGGCTGCTCTTATGAATACATAGTCATAGTTGAGTGTCAAATTTACTCAACGATCACACACGATGAACTTACTCAGAGTTTTGGCACATGTTTACGCTTAAGAAAATCTTTCACCCCCAGAACCGGAATTCTATAGTTGTCTTTCTTCTATAACACTCGTTAACCTTCAACTCTAAGCGTGGCAACCATGTAAAGTCAATATAGCAAACTCAAGGACGCTTAATCACCGCAGCAAACCCAGACTGAGTTGTACCACATCACCATAAACACAGGTAAGATGCCCTGGGAACTTGTGTCACTACTGGAGCTTTGATCTTTCTTCATTCCCTTCACTTGTACTCTCTTTACTCCCTTTACTGAAACTTAAGGGAGACCTCGGCTCGATCATGGTTTGGGTCCATATCATTCCATTTCGTTGCCACCCAGTCAATATAACCCAACGAACCCCCAAACGAAACTCAACGTAATCAACACGTTATGTATCGACTGACTATATAGTCGTATGCCTCATCGTGCCGCATCCACACTTTTCATGACCTTGCTGGCTTCTAAAACTTCCTGCTCTGCAATCACCGAACTGGTCTAAGCACTTCCCACCCTTTCAAACTCTCTATCTCCTCCGGCTCGTCATCAATAAGGCTCCTTCCCGTAGGCACTCCTCTTCTATTTCCCCCTGGCCCATGTTGACTTATTCCGGTTCCCGTGCGTGGTGGCAACGCAGGCCTATCCTCATCGGCGTCAATCAGGTTTGGGACTGCTTTTCTCGTTGTCGAGGCAGACGGGGCCATTGAACGTCGTGGAGGCGGGGGTTGTGGTTTGAGATCTGTTGGGGAATCATCTCTGTAGCGTTGTGGAGGCGGTGGTGAGGGTGTTGGGCGGGGAGAAAGGTTGGGGGAGATGGCGTTTGATAAGAGCGAGGGTTTCTTGTTAGGGATGGGTGGTGGCGCGGCCTTACGGGGTATTTGGTTCGATGTCGTAGGTAGTGGGGCATTGGAGGGCCGGTGAGGGAGACTGGGGAGGGACCGGGTCGAGGCATTCGAGATAGTGCGTTTGATGTCATTCATGCCATCTGAAGTAGGCTGCATATATACGTTGTTGCTCGGATTATAGGGAGGTACAATGAGTTTCCTCACCATAGTATTTGGATTGCCTTGTTGCAGACTTGTTGTCGATGAGTTAAAAGAGCTTGGTGTGCTCGAGATAGGGCCGTTGAAGTCAATAGTCCTCGATCTCTGAGTGCCCCTTGCCGGTGGAGGTTCTGGTTTGCCATTGCCCATCGTTTTGACTTCAACCCAGTCTGGCTCAGGACTGGGAGTGAATGGGTTGCTCGGGCGCTTGGGGTTCGGGAAATGGTCGTTACTTGGCTGTTGGACGCGGGCCTTCGCCGGTAAACCTTGGAGAAAAGATAAGCAGGAAGGTTGTGACGGGGATTAGGATAGAAATACCATTATCAAGCCACCACTTCCGTTTATCTGAGCTCGCTGGTGGTAGTCCAGGTTCCACACTCTCATACCCAATCAAATCTTCGTCGTCGCTGTCTTCTTCGCCTAGGTGCCCGCCTGCTCTGGTATCGCCTACGACTTCTCTCCTATTCCTATACAGCTCTTGTTTGAGCGCATCCTTTTTCTTTTCGTCCACTCTGCTGATGAGGCACTGAAACGTAGCATACACAGGTCGATGATCGGAGAACTTCAGAGGCGCAGCATCGTAATTGATTTGACGGATGTTGTCACCTTTGCGTAGAACTCGATCGCACCAGGCTGGAATACGTGCCTTTTCAGAGGTGTCATAAGTATCGGTACCGATGTCGTATTTATAGGTTGGCTGGAAGGTGATTCGGGCCTCAGAGTAAAAAGGGAAAGTCATCCCAGCTACCATTTGGATATTGAGCTGCAGAAAGTCAGTAAAGAGAGCTCAAACTACGGCATGGCGGGAACATACCTGATCGTTATCATAAAGCGTTTCTAAGTCGCCCACATGGCATAATTTCTGCACCTTCTCATTGCTGAGGCCAATTCGGTAGTTGAAATCGCCCAGCCAAATGACCGTGTCATGATCCTCGATGGATCTGTTTCTCTGGAATCGCAGACCATGGCTAATAGTCTTATAGTCCCTATTACGCTCCTCATAGTTCGCGAAGCCTGCTGCAAGATGCGCTGTGACTAGGCATATTGAAGTATTGGCGTAGTCCATTCGGATTGCTACAGCTCCCTTGTTGCCTGCCATTCCAGACATACCCGTCTGCAGCTAATGTTAGTAGATTCTTAGCTAGTTTACAGGGTTTGCTCACCTTCTTCAAACTGCCCTCAACGTTCTTGATGAATTTCAGGCAGCTCGCTCGAACGAAAACCGATAAACTTGCACCAACGAGCTGCCCACCTCTAAGGATGACATACTCCTCCTTTCCGTGCTTTGTCGCATTTTCATTCAAGCAATCCTTGACTGCAGCCTCCCACATTTGCCGCCTGGCTGGATCTGTAGACATTATCTGCTGCGGGCTCAATTCGACGATTTCTTGGAATCCAACAGCGACAATCTCAGGACATTGCTGCGAAGGGTGGACATCAGGGCACAACCATGGAGATAGATCTTCCTTAAGACCTATCGTTTTGCCATTAAGATTGAATGTGCCAACAAGAATGTTTATGGTTTCTGTTTCCGAAAACTCTCCTTGGCGCTTGCTAAGCTCTGCGACAACATAGTCGTTGATGGGATCGTAAAGGTGAACAGGGACTTGTCCCATCAGTCGTCCAAGCAGCATATCGATGGTGTTCTGCCTGCCTTTGTCTGCAAAGTTGTTGATGTACATACGTGTTGCACTTTTCCGGGCGTCCGCCAAAGCTCCAGCAAGTGACATTTTGCCATGTCTCGTGAATGAGGACTTGAGAGCTCCTGTTCCAGCGTATATTCTTGACAAAGCATCTCCATTATCAGCCCACATGCTGGAATGCCTAACCCAGAAATCTGCACTCGCTCCTAAAGCTTTGTGACTGAGGAATAACTCAAGGGCCATTTTGCTTATGATTGTCTGCACTAGGTTGGTTCGATCCAAACAATCTAAACAGTTCGTCCTGAAGACACCTTCCTGCTGCAGTATTGAGGTTGGTCGCCGGATGAACTGCTCTTGCCCGTTCGATCTCACATGCTCTTCTACGTCTTCCGAAAGGTAGTATGCAAAGCTGTCTGCGGAATCTCGAATCCACCTAGCAATCATGCTCGCCATTTCATATCCACCAGGTCCTCTGGTCTCAGCATGGAAGTCATACTCAGTCAGCTTGATCAGTTCGTGTTCTTTCGAATAATCATGATTCAATGGGCTGTTCCGGATATGACTCCGGTATCGATGCGTCAACTCGATTTCGTTTGGTTTCTCGTTACTGAGAAGATTAACGACGTGGATTCCTCCATAGCTCAGCTCGAGATTTTCGAAATGCTTATCGAATGCAGGCTGAGTAGCCTCAGGTGACCTCGTGATCGTAATCTTTTGCTGTCCGGGCAAAAGTCCAGTCTGCTGTTCCCAGAATATTGGTACACTTCCTCGGACTTGGACATACGAGAAACACATTCCAGATGGTGCCCAATAGATCGTTTCCGTCTCGACATAATTGGCGACATTTCCATCATCATCAATTCCTCGCGAATTGAACCTAGTTCCAGCTCTTCTACAAGATAATCTTGAAATTAGAGTCATCGAGGAAGGTAAACCGGACCCTCGTGTTCGGATGGGAGACGAAGATGAAGGCACGGTAATTGTGAGAGCAAAGCCTCGAATCGCAGAGGTAAGAATTCCAGAATGATCTAACGCCTCTTTATCGCGCGGCGACAATCTCGATCGAAAATCCACTAACGGCTGAATCATATACGAGTTCCAGAGAAATCCGGCGTCCAAGCTATCAATCGATACAGTCGCTGCGTCTGTAGATCTTCAAACTGTTAGCCATGCCCGACTATTCTTCGCTGTGCCGCTTAGCGAAATCTTACCTCTCTTGTAACCGCCTGGTAAGATCGAAATCCGAGCTATAGTAAAACGTTCCACTGCTCAATAATTTTTTGAGGGCCAGACACGGGTGCTCGATTACGTTCTGGCTCTTTCCGCTTCCGTAGCCCGTTTCATAGCCGTCGTCATCCAGGGTATCGGTCGGGTACGGATTAACCTCATCGTTCAAGAGGGCGTCGTAACTCGAGCTATTTAAACAGTCTGCCTCTTGATCAGCAATAAGGTCTTATCCAACTAAATCAAACTCCACAATGGAGTTGCAATATTATGCGACGGCGTTGTGCTTCTGGAGGACCGGTGAACGTACAAAATCCCACAGAATGAATTCGCTGCACAGTCTCTCCCGGCCTGACAGTGGCCACTTTGCTTGCGCCATTGACTACTACCAGAAAGACGTCCCCATTTACGGTGATGAGGCCCAGCGTGCCATGCGCATTGACGGCATGCAGTTGTCTGTACTCGCTCAAGTCCAGCTCGTCCAGCGTCGAGAACTCCACCATGCACCGCGCTGCCCCACCGCCATTACTGCCTAGCGATGTGGTCGAAGCATTATAATTTCCATTCTGGTCGGTCGAGGTAGAGGAGTGCCGGAGCACGAGGGCATGGGTGTTGGTACTGAGGGCGATGGCGCGGTGCGGGTATTCTTTCACTAGGATATGGATAGACATTGTCGACGGATGGGGATTGCGACGGAGGAGAGTGCGGAAGGGGATTCAGTCATGTCCGTGACTTCGCAGTGACTGTAGCCAGTTGTTAGGCGGCCGTTATTGTGTCGTTGGCGTGTGGGTAAGCACGTGTGCGTTGGGTGTCTCTCCAAGTCGGCGTTGGCGGTGATAGGTGATAGTGTTTGTGTTTAGTGCTGGCTGGAAACAAGTTTCGCAAGCGCACATGGACGCGGCGGATCTGAGAGGCAAATATGATAGAAAGCAGAGCCTGATCTAGAATGCTGACCAAGGGAGCCAGCTCTGCACATGTGGAGGTGGATTGGGTTCCACGGGCGGCGTGGGGAGGCTTGAGGGATGTCTCAAAAGATCTTCTGTTGGCGGCCCCGCGTAGATCGCCATATTATTTGCTGCCCTACGCAGGCACAGTGCACCTCAGGAACCAACTTTAGAACAATGACTTCATATATACTTGTAAGTTGTAAATATGGTCTATCAACCAACATAACCTGCCTTTGAGAACATGAAGATAGAAGATAGAAATTGGACAACAGCATGCCACACCCATCATCCCTCTCTCACCGAGGGGCAGCCTTTTGCACATTATTCTAGCGTCATCAAAAAAGGAGAATAGAAACCTGTGTCGTAAAAAAAATCATCAAGAAGAATGCATCCCGCTTTCGTGCAACGTCGATAAGTGATTAATCTCTCCTCACCGCCTGTACTCCCGCCTTCTCCTGCCATCGTCGTCTACAATGGTAATTCTTTCCCGTGTCTCCCTCCAACTACCTCGAGGATCGTAATCGTAGTCCCTTGCCCGACTACGGCTCCTCTCGCGGACTCTGCTGCGGCTTCTCCGTCTCTCGTACCTGTCGTAATGGTCGCTTTCGCTAGGCGCCGGTTCTACGTACCGGAAATGCTCGTATCGTGGGCTGTCGGGGCTGTAGTTCCTCTCTCGCCTGTACTCTCTTTCGCGCATAACAAATTCACTTCGGCTGGGGCTATGGCTGGTCACGCTGCTCTGCGGGCTGACTTCGACGTAATGCGCATGGTGATGATGGGGAGGAGGCGGCACATGGGGAGGCGGAGGGCTAGGCTGCACAAATACCGGGACAGGTTGAGGCGCTGGGATGGGCAGAGGTTTGGGGGCGGGCACAGCGACGTATGAAGCCGAAGGCCGCGGCGAGGGCTCGTGGATGACTTCGGTGCGGGAAATGCGTTGGGTGGAGTAGTGGGAAGAGCGCCGCGGAGACCGGTCGCGCTTGACAACGCGGTAGGGAACCACCACGTCCTCCTCCTGCTTGACCTTGACGAGGCACATGGGGTGTGGTGAACTCGATGGGTGAGTTGAGCGGGCGTGCGATGTGGGCTGGAGCGTTGAAATGCGATTGTACTCTGATTCGCGCGCGGATCGAACGGTACTCAAGGTACACAATGAAGAGCAAAGGAGCGGCGGAGGATAACTGCGAGGTGGGGGAAGCTTCGCAATTTAAAAGACCACAAATACCTGGTCCCCAGCCTTGAGGAGGATGTGGGTGTTTATGCCAGAGGTCGGGCTGTGAGCGAGAGAGTGCGAGTGAGAGTGAGAGCCCAGCCACTCTCCATGCACCCACCCCGGCTATCCGCTCAGCCTTGGAAGTGGGCATGTGCAAGTGACGCCGTGGCTGCTCGTCACTAAATCTTGCCTAGGGCGCCCAGGACATCAAGCTAGCGTCAGGTACGGCATCATGCGACAATGGGCTGCTTGTTGCTCAAAAGTTGAGTAGTACCCAAGTAGATTTTGGTAATGTATGCTCATGGTCGCATGTCCAAATGATAGAAACAAAAGAACCGAGTAGCCTACAGTACACAACTGATGCTACAGCGCCTTCAGCCACACCTCTCTCTCTCTCTCTCTCTCCCATCCCCCCCCCCCCCCCTTCGTCCACACCACCAACAACTTCAAATGTAAAGCCGTAAAGGGCTGCCTATAGCAAATCCTGTCCCCCATATCATTACATATTGACCCATTACTCTGCCTGCTCAATCCCTTGCAAAGCAGATAATCATTACCGTTCACTCGTGATTACTCCTCCTCGTCTCGGGGACGTCCATGGCAATGAGTCAGGGCCATATATACCTACTAGTCATCCATGGGCTTGTCCTCAAGCTGCACTCCTCTGGGTGCCGCATCTTCGCTCCGGAGGCTGCCCGTCGAATCTCTATTGCTCCTTGCTAGGCTTCCAGCATGTTTCCTAGGCAGAGGTACCCGGGTGCTCGAAGGCGCGGGGTGCTCTACAGGGGCAGCAGCAGCAGCTTCACCCGTACCATTCGTAGTACTTCCCTCCGTAGATGGGCTATCCAAACTTCCAGGTACCTCTAGGGAGGTGCGGTTTCCAGTGTTCCTTCGATTCTCAGTGGGAGACGCAGTGTTCACGGGGAACCGAGTCTGACTTCGGTCTCGGCGATGAGAACCGCCTCGCGGACCGGGTGCAGGCGATGTAGCACGAGGAGATCGTTGTGCAGCAATGGCACGATTTCTCTCTTCGTAATTGGCTCGTCGATTGCTCTCATCTGTTGAGATGGCCCGGGGACGTTGCGCTCCCGACGAAGAATGGCTGAGTGTGCTCGCGCGTTTCAATTCCCCAAAGATAGCATCCTTGTGTGCAAAAAGATCTCGGATCAATCGGTAGCTATAACGTTCATCCATTGTCAAGCTTGACTCTTGTCGAGGTCGGAGAATGCAGGGTGCCAAAGCGTTCGCCAAAGAAGTGATGTAGGCTTCGTCAGCAGACGTCAGCTCAATAAGGCGGGTGAAATGGGTGCACATGGCATCCAGGGTGGCAATGTTAGCCAGTCGGAGTTGTCCAAGGGTAGATTGAATGACAGAAATGCGAGTTTCTTCGGATGCATCGGTGGCCGTGGTACTGTAAATGGTCTTGACGATTTCGTAAACGTGAGAGGACACAAGGGAATCTGAACTAGTCAGTGTTGTCATCAAAAGATTAGAGCAGAAGTCTTACCAGGTAACTCAAGGAGATAAAGTTTGAGAACGCTAGCAACAACAGGTATATCGTATTTCTCAAGAATTTCATGAGGGAATGTTTTGCCGGTGTTGATGGCAGCTCGAAGATTGTGGGTTTGTTGCAACGGGACATCAACAAGCCAGATGCCACGACGGGCCTCGTCGCCCTCGAGGTCTGGGTAGTGGTTGTCAAGGAAAGTAAGGATAGTGGTAATAATGATTGGAACGCGCTTTCTGTCTGATCGGGCACGTGCCTCAAGGTCTACACCAAATGTTTGTTCTGAAGGTTGGTTAGCACAGATTCCGTCAAATCAAGTGGCGGGAAATTTACCATCAACAGAATTATAGTAGTTTTCATAAGTCGTGACTTTCGGAACGAACGGACCAGTCCTGTAGTTTTCCAGCATATACCTCAAATCACCCAGTGGCTGCACGGTTTCCTGGAACAACATCATCTTGTCGACTGTGCTCTGTAGGCTTGGAATCACATTGCTGACGGCGCCAGAGAAATCCAGGATGACAGCTTTGATAGCCTTGAGTCTGTCTAGTTCGCAGCGCTCCATGAACTTGAGGTGGTCAACCATGGCCTCCTCAAGATTGCAACGTAGGGAATCAAGCTTCTTCACTGCACTCTTGTAGCGCTCATCAGCTTCGCGTGCTTCCCGTCGGAGCCTTTCTGACGGGGTTTCGTTGGAGTATTGATTGTTGAGTGGGTTCCAACCTGAGAGGTACTCCTGTACAGTTCCAACAGGGGAGTCGACCGTAAAGCTATCGTTAGAGGTGACGGACATGGTTGTTGAGACGCGCTCCAATGTCTTCTTTCTCTCCGGAATACCTGTCAGCTGGAAAACCTTGGTCTTCCACTGATAGTTCATTCGGGAGCTGTTCGCAAAGGTATTACCAACGTTTCCTACAAGTCGCAAAAATCCATTGTTGACCAAATCCTGTCCAATCCTCTCCGCATAGCTGATGCTGGATGCCTTCATGTGTTTCTGGATATATTCGGTGATATCCGAGCCGCTCGAGCAGTTCTGGTATGTTCCAAGAATAGGAACTTTGGCCTCCGAGATCTTGATGTTGTCCAACATGTGCGCGAGAATTTTCTTCATCTGTTCGGGCTGATAAGTCTCGTCGCCCAAGTCAATGGGCTCCTCTTCATTCTCTTCGGGTTCAGACATCTTGATGGTAGGAACTTTCATTTTTGGGCTTTGAGCGGCCTCACTTTGTGGATCCTGGAAGGCAAGCTTATCTTCCTCCTCAAGGTCCTCTACCAGTCTGCACTTATTGTAGTATTGTGATCTAAACTTGCGTACAGCATCGGCCTGTCGATCATGGATTCTGATTCGAGATTGGAGGTCATCCTGGGAGTTCTGGACTCGAGCAGCGTGCGCGTCACACCAGCGACTGAAGGGGTTTAAAACAAGCTCTCGAATGTTGGACGCAATTTTGTGGTGATTCGCGGCCGCTGTTTCCATCTCGGTGCACACACCTTCGTATGCCTAATCACATTTGTGAGCCACAGGCCGGTATAAGTAGAGAATTTGACCCAGAACGGACCTTTCGCACACTTCCACCTTCATCCCTGCTGAAGCCTCCCGATATGCGCTCTGTTGCGGGGGTGATGGAGGCCAGGCTGTTCCCATAGACCTCCTCCGCATCAGCTCGGGTGCGGGCAATAGCCAGAATCTGTTGGTTTTCCTGGACACCCTGCTGAAGCTTTCCGAAAAGAACCCCCAACCCTATAAGCGAGTCAGCATATGTGCAATACGAATATGTTGGCCGGAGTGTGCCGCACCGCCCGCATAATCGCTGGACCAGAAGGACCCAGCAAAGCCGCCTGAAGCCATTATGACGTTGTGGAGAGGATCAAAACCGCAGAACTTGTAGCTGAAGACCGATGGAGAAGATTTGAATCGAGAAATTGGGTGCGTGGCAGGTGTAGTGAGTGTGGAGAAGGCAATGTCTGGGGAATCGCAGATGGTGCAGCCCTGGCAATGGACGGTCGTAAGGCGTAACCGTTGAGCGTGCTTGGTGGGAGGGACGACGTGGGAGAGAGGGACTGGAGCAAGCGCAGTAGCAAAAAGCAACACGCTGGCAAAGACGGGTGGAATCGAGAAGAGCAGAGCAGGGCAGAGGTTCAGGAGTGTTTTTGAACAGACAGCTGCGGCGAGCTGAACGAACGACGACTACGCGACGGACCCTGGTCATGACATCCTTGGCTCGGCGGTGTTACTCAATGATGCCCGGATCTCTGCATGATCATTCCTCTCCCCGACTTCTCCAGCCTGACCCGTTCAGGAATAATTCTGTCCAGCAACCCGGCCGCTTTCCAGCCAGCTTTGCAAGTGCCCGCTGCCGCGCGTAAGCAGCATTCTTCCTGCTTGGTGCCCAGTGTGCCCACGACGACCGCGATTTCTATAAAAAATATCAGCCTCATTATCCGAGCCTGTGCAGGGGCCCGCTGTTGACGCCCGGGTGCTGTTGCTACTGGCGGATTCCCCTCCAAGATTGCATGCATCAATCATCTTCGTCATTTCAGGTGGATACTTCAGTAACATCTACAGGACGACCTACAGGAGGGAGGCCATCGGAGAGACACACCCTCGTTTCGCCGGGGACTGCTCTTGAAACTTCCCACATCAAATTTCCCGCCCCGCAACCTACTCTTGTTCGGTCTCCAAAAGCACCTCGAAAAAATAGTGGCACCGTCACTGTCACTGTCAGCGGGGGGCGCCCTTTTCTCGCCTTGTCTTGTTCCTCCATAATTATTACCCTTCCATGGCAACCGACTCGCCAGAAAGCGAGTTGAACTACTCTCGACACGTCAGGTATTGGCGGAGAAATCTCAAGACGCTCCTGCCACACCACTACACGGGCAATGATGCCCTGCGTATGATCCTGGCCTTATTCATCCTTTCTGCTCTCGATCTTCTTGGGGATCTGGATGCTGCACTGTCCCCTGAAGAGCGCCAAGGCTACATTGACTGGGTCTATAGCTGTCAGCTTCCAGAGGGCGGTTTCCGCCCATGGACGGGTTCCGATTTTGGAAGCCTGAGAAATGACGAGAACAAAATCTGGGACCCTGCCCACGTGCCGGGCACCTTCTTCGCTCTCCTGATCCTAGCGATACTTGGAGATGACCTGGAGAGAGTAAAAAGGAAAGAGATTCTGGCATGGTTGGTACAGATGCAGCGCCCTGATGGAAGCTTTGGCCAGACATTGGGAGAGAATGGATTCGTCGAAGGCGGCAACGACTCTAGATTTGGATACATGGCCACCGCAATTAGGTGGATATTAAGAGGCAATCTTGAAGGTCCCTGTGAGGACGTGCCTGATATTGATGTCGAAAAATTTGTCGAATGTGTACGGCAAGCTGAAACGTATGACGGCGGGTTATCCGAGGCCCCCTATCACGAGTCGCATGCTGGTTTTGCCAGCTGCGCCATATTAGCCCTGTCGTTCGTCGACCGACTGCCTATTTCTTCAACATCTGGCCAACACGATGATGGTCGACTTCGTGGGCTGTCCAATCTGCCAATGACTCTGCATTGGCTAGCTAGCCGACAAACCCTCACCCTTGATGAGGACGATGCGACAGACACTCCCTTCAAGCATCAGATAGACTCAGGTACAACGCCCCATGATACTCAATCGTTTGTCAAGTTGGGCAGCTATCCTTCTACTGCAAGCAAACCCTCAGACGAACCAAAGGCACCATTCACAGCAGAATTACAATGGGTCGGTATCAATGGAAGATGCAATAAGATTGCAGACACATGTTATGCCTTTTGGGTTTGCGGTCCACTCAAGGTTCTTGGGCATATTGATCTGGTGGATCCGAAGCCCATACGGCAATATCTTCTGGACAAGACACAGCATCTTGTCGGCGGCTTCGGTAAAGTCACAGGAGATCCTCCGGATATATACCACTCTTATTTGGGTCTCGTCGTACTTGCCATATTCGGAGAAGCAGGTCTAAAGGATGTAGATGCGGCGTTGTGCGTCACTAATCGTACCAAAGAGCACATCAAATCCCTCCCATGGAGACGGCAGCTCTTGGACGTTGACAAGGTGCAATGACGTGTCGTAGCCTAAAAGTAGCAGCAAAATTGCATCAACTTTCAAGTAGTGGCCATTTAAAGGCATAGAAATATACTTGATCACTACTGGAGCAACCCTGTTACTTGCCTGTATATGGGTTCCACTAGTCCAAGCCTTTTCCTCCAGTGCATGAACGTTGTCGAGAAGGGTCCGGGTACCACTAATATATAACTCACCAGCCACTTGGCTGGTGGATCGGCAAAACCTGCCCATGGAACCCATCACCACATCCCTGCACCTTTTTTTCTGAAGCTTTCTCTTCCCCAGCCTAACGCCACTTCCTCTCCCTAAACAACCTACTGAGCCCCCGCAATTCGGTGCAGTCCTTTGATCTATTCCCCTTGAGATTTTAGGTCAAACTTCTGCCATCAACAGTCATGGCACCGCCGCCCTCTAAGAAACGAAAAACCAACTCTTCCGCTCCCGAGGAAATCACATTCGATCTCGCCGCACGCGAAGAATACCTTACAGGCTTCTCGAAGCGCAAGCAAGCGCGCATAAAACATGCGCAGGAGGAAGCAGCAAAGCGAGAAAAAGAGGAGAAATTGAGGTTCCGTCGCGAGGTAAGCTCTCGTGCAAGAAAACGCTGTTTCCGGCAGAATTCAATCTCGCAGCGCAAACGGATGAGCAAGACTAATGAGATATTATAGCTGCGGCAACAGCGGAAAGAAGATCTAGAGCGACATGTCAAGGAAGTGAATCGACTTGTTCGGCAGGCAAATGGCGATATTAGCGATGCGGGAGAGACATCGGGGTCGGACGATGAGGAGGGAGAGGAGTGGAATGGGTTTCAAGAGCCCGAGCCTATCGATCAGGAAGACGAATATATTGATGAGGATAAATACACCACGGTAACAATAGAAAGTGTTGGAATATCAAAGTCTGGCTTCTTGAAACCGGGGGACGGGAATGAAAATGAGGAGGGGGAGGCAAAGAAAAACGAAGGAGCAGAAGGTGGAGCAGAAGACGAGGGGAAGAAAAAGAGGGTGTGGACAAAAGAGAGGCCGAAAAGTGATCGACCGAAAAAGAAGAAGCAGAAGTTCAGGTACGAGACGAAGGCTGAGAGAAAGGCAGAGCGGGTGAAGCAGGGACTCAAGAAGCGGAAACAAGCTGCTGCTAGAAAGGGAAAGTAAAGGGCGGTGTGACGAAATAAAGATTGTACAATATCAAAGGCAGACTAGGCCAGTACAATACATACTGCCACGTAAATCATGACATGCAAGGAAATGACACATTCGAAAGGAGCAAAAGTGTTATTGGCATTGGTTGACGCTCAAAATTGAGACAATAGTCATCAACAATCAGCAAAGAAGACGTGCTATCATCTGGGAAGAGCTTCCAACGATGTATTGCCACGCTCACGGATAATCTAAGGCGTAAAAGCACTCTTTCAGGCAACCACACGCAGGAGTGTCAAGATATGCAGTTAGGGGCAAGGAAAGATAAGATGATGGCTCCTCCTATTCGATTCGTTTGTTACACGCCTAAGAATTCCGTGCAGTCCAATGCTCGACTATAAAGAATCCCCCGAACATAGTAAATACCCACGACAGAGAAAGCACAAGAAGATCAGATGGCCGCAAGATCCTTGGCGAAGTCGTCGAGCTCCTTCTTGGTATCGGCGTATTTCTTTGCCATCTCCTCGTACTTGGTTTCCCACTGGTCCCGTGATTGTTCGAGGGCTTGCACTTTGCGTTCAAAGTGGCCGGCCTTGACGTCGGTCTGGCGGAGCCTGGAAGGATTGTCAGTCATCGACCTTGTCCAAGTCCAATATAGCAAAACAAAAAGTGTCTCGGGCCCGGGGTTTGGTGCGTGGAGGTACTCACTTCTCGTTGAGCTCACGGATCGTCCTGTCAGACTCCTCAGCCTCTTCCTCAAGCACCTGGATCTTGCGCTGCAAGCTCTCGGCTTGGGTACCGGCCTGAGCACCGGCACCGGCCTCGTCCTTGTATGTCTTGACTGACGCTTCAAGTTTCTCAACCTCGGCCTCAAGCACTTGGTTCTTGTGCGTCAGCGAGGTGATTTCCTGCTCCTTCTGTGTATTCTCGCCCTCCAGCTGCTTGACTCTGGCCTTGAACTCCTCGGCTTTGGTGGCGCTCTCGTCAGCCTCCACGCGGAGAGCCTCCATACGCTAGATATCATGCTGTGTTAGCTTTTCTGCTGCAACAAGCGAGGCGTTAACCCCTCGGTGGCGTGTGAGGCTCTCAGCAGAGCTTGCGTATGGTCGGGCAGGGGCATGGCGGGGTAATTCGGACAGGCTCACCTTCTTGATCTGATCCATGACTGTAGAGGTTGGGTGCTACGGATAATAAAGAGTGAGTGTGCGGGCGAGTAGGAGCTGCAAAAGGCGGTGGTGGGGATTTAAGTAGGAGGGGTGTAGCGGCAGATTGTTGATGTCTGAGGAAGTGTCTCTGTTGTTAGGGCCTGATAATGCGGGACCAGGGCACATTGAGCAGTTTGGCAGGCGCGCAGGGGTCAGCCGCCAAGCCCGGCGCAATCCATCTTCCGCGCCCCGGCCCGGGGTGCTTCCCTTAGCAACGAGCGTAAACACTCGCCAGCAGCAACCCAAGACCACCTCAACCCACGACATCTCGCTCAATGTAGCCGCGACCATGGATATTCTAGCTGCTAACGACCAGGAGAACCGTGTGCGCAGCCTGCAGGCTGGAGCCGCCGGCAAATCGCTCAATGCCGGCCTCAAGGGATTTAATGCCAAAACACCAGGAAACAAAGCCCCAAAGACGCCGTTTAAAGTCCCGCTCAACGACGAAAATGCTGTAATCAAAGGCGGAAAATCGGTCTTAAAGACCAATGGGAAAGGCAACGAAAATCTATTGATGACTGGGAAAAGGGGAGGGAAACTAGACGCAAATGCCTTCGTTACTCCAGCCGGTGCGCTTTCATCCCAACTTTGCGGAATTTGCGGCGATACTGACTGTAAGCACAGGACCACGTACTCGCGCCCCTTTGGGCATGAAAACTACCAACGCCAAAACGAATGCCTTTCAGACCCCAGCTCCCCTCTCTGGCAAGACGCAGAGGGCCAGCCCACGTCTCCGCCGCCCTAAAGTCAAGGTGCACCAGCCAGAGCCTCAGTCTGAGTCCGAAGACGATGTTCCTGAAGTCGAATACATGCCTCCTAAGGAGGTTCCTCTTCCGGATGACATGGATGATTATCTACCAAAGGATTGGAAGTTTCCTATGTTTGAGGGCGGAAACATGACCCGCGGCATTTGGCAAACATATCATAATCCAGTTGGGGATGATGGACGTACCAAAGGTGACCGCGAATATGAGGAGGCATTGGAAAGGGACAAGAAGGCGCTCGAAGAGGAAGACCGGAAGTTTGAGCAGGATATGGCAAAGGACGATGCGGAGATGAGGAGGTACTTTGGAGTCGAAGAACCGAAGAAAGCTGCCCCTAAACCTGCTTTGAAAGGTGCTATATCCACGAAACCGACCACAAACGTCTCGACCATCAAAGCGAGATCTGCAGTTGCTGCGCTCTCGCCTCCTGCTAAGCCAAGTTACGCTGTTCCTACCGCAGCCATCAAGTCGCGTTTGCCTGCTGGCTTGGTCTCAGGGAAAAAACCGATCAAGCCTGCCGTCGAACCTTTGGCATCCCGACGTGCAGCTGCCACTGCAGCATCAAAGAGCACAATTGGATACGCGCAAGGCCGGGCCACCACTTCAGGTCCAGCTACTCGCAAACCTCTTTCCAATGTGATGAAGCCTGCCCCTTTCTCTGCAACAGCTCGGCGACCCGCCACTGCTTCATCTGAGCACAATCGCAGCATAAGCACAAGTTCAGTCACTTCCAAGCCGCGTAGTGGATTCTCTCGTTCTAGTTCCACATCCACCAATGCCACTCTCGTGGCTCCCCAAGAGGAGCAACCTTATCGTACTGCCGAGGATGTTGAACGCGAAATGGAGCTTTTACTTCTTCAGGAGTCAGACGATGAAGACATTGATGATTGGGCCAATAGTTTCACCAGCCAGTTACACAACGATCCTTTGGACGAAGAGTATGAGGGCTTTCAACTCCAGCTCCCTGAGGGCTTTTGACAAAATAGAGGTGACTGAAGAATTGTTAAATTCGTGAAGCTTTTCCATTCTTTGGCGTGCTATGATGAGTTCTGGAGTAATATGTATATTTGGATACCTCTTTTTGTTGGCATAGATCAATATTAAACCCAGGGGTACAACTTGCAAACCTGTTCACACCTCTCATTAAGGATAATGACTGTAAATTATAAAAGAAAACGTTGCCATTAGTCTACTATCACTTGTTGTGCCAGTCCGCTTGAGCACATAGAACTAATTGAGCGTGAGCAAGAACTGAGTGGGAGGTATGAATTCACCACCTTAAGGCGACACGTTCTGCACATTGCACAAACGCTCAACAAGGCGATTTCCTATTCATCTCAATAGTGATGCAACATTATCTCTATGAAAGCTCTTGTTCGCGTTCTATCTGCTCCCAGTCCATGACAACAGTCCCCTTCCCTTTCAGTTTACCACTACCTGCGAGACTAAACAACGACCCAATCTCCTCTAGTCCATCAAATTACTTTGTTGAAGCTGTAATATTGTGTTTGGCGGCGATCGAGCATTTGGCGGGCCATGTTGGGTGACGCGATGAGGGAACCTTGGAGGCGCAACGGAGGATGAGTTCATGTGTTGGGGATAACGACTTCAGTTGATATTAGTTTGTGATGTTGTTAGGGAAGAGAATAGGGGAGAGAAATACACCTGCGCAATCTGTGTATCAGTACCATGCATCCTAGCAATAGCGCAAGACAGAGCCGTCGACTTGGTTGCATTACTGCCATTGATAGTCGCCGCCACCCCTTTGTCACTTGTGTGTTTGTGAATATCTTGAACAGCGTTACTCTGCCCATTTATAATGTTGTGCGCAACCGTTAGGGTCAAGACAATCAGAGCATGCGTCACAGGGGTGGTATAGTATGCCTACCATGACGCGATCTCCGATTTCAAAGTCTTTGACGGCGAGACCGATGGCGACGATGGTATCGGCGCCTTCGGGGGAGCCGGTGCAGGGGATTTTTGCGCCCAGTTATCCATCTTGAGCCATGAAGTCGGTGTGGCGGAAGGCAGCGGCGGCGGCGACTACTCTGATGAGGAGATCGAGTGGGTTTGTGATCTTTGGGACGTGGATTTCGCGGAGAGTTTATGGCTTTTTGAAATGCAGTGCTGTTACCTGAGTGCTTGAAGGGTTGAGAAGCACATGGTTCTACTTCGAGCAGCTGGACTACAAGCATCTTGCCTGGAATGGATGGCGAATGTACCATGCTGATTTGTCAGATTGCTGCGTGCAGTGTTGACGAGCGTTGTAGTGTTGCGAACTTAGCGGCGACAGCCGGTACGATTCGGAGAAAAGTGGAGTGCTGGTATAGCTCTGACATGATTCCTTTAGACCTTTTACGTTATTCCGGTCCAAGATGTGTCTTAGCGAATGTTGCTGCAGACGCCAAGTGACGTGAGGATTTACCTCCCATACAAAATCAGAGAACCATGTCTTGAGCTTGAACCTGATCTCTTGATCAGCTACCCGGAAGCTGTCTAATCACCGCCATTGAGACCTGCAGTTTGAGAGTTATCGTAAAATCATCGTGGTGACCGGAAAGGAGTGGAAGTGCGGTAATAGTAGCACATGTCGGCTCACACTGGTAGCAGAAGCGATTTGAGAAAAGGATCTGCTTCATCTGAGACCTCAAATACGGATCCAGATTTCTGCAAACGTTTCAGGTCCTCAGCTAATACAACTGCTTGCCGTGTGCCAATCGTGTGAGCCACAAAATACAACTGATCGATTGCCCATTGCCTCAAATCATTAGACGACAGCTCACTCTCGCCCACCGCGTACACTGGCCAAATGAGGTGCATCATTCCTGTAGGCTTGAATGGGTCTAGAAATGTACCTTGTGGATGAAGTTTGTATTTTGGATCATCTGGGTGAGCAAAATCGGAAAATGAGCTGGAGGAACTAGGCTTCTTGTTCGACGTATCTGGAAACGGTATTTGCCCAGTGATTTGCGCTACGGAGGCACATACTGAAGCTGCGGTGGCCTGCATCACCCTCTTTGAAGCCTCGATTTGAACCTGCACTTCGGCTACGGGAAACATGGTCGGGATAAGTTCCGCGCCTTTCTGTAGCTGCTCCTGAAGGACCCTATGCAGGCCTAGTCGACAGGAGCGTAGGTTGTTCCACATCTGTGAAATCCACGGATCCAGGTAAATGTGATATACATTCCCATAAACAGTACTGTCAGGTTTCTCAAGGTATACTGTCTCATATTTCCATATGTTTGGGATCAATGCCTTGATGCTATCGAGTTCGCGATCAAGACCCATTGCTCTCTTCACCATTGTCATAGGATCGGTCTTTCTGTCCTGGGCCAGGTCGATAGCATTGTGCATAAATCGTACTAATCTGGTGGTCCACTGTTTTCCCTGCACGCTGTAGTCGCCAGATGAGCTAGCAACTTCCCAAAGTTCTGCAATTCCTTCCGGAATCGGCTGTCGAAATTCGAGGGATACAAGAAGGACTGTGCCATAGAACTGTAGGAAGATCCGTGAAGCCATGCTATTCTTAAATTGTTCCTTTCCGCGCAGCTTGAGAAGAGTACAAGCGCCATTCACATGTTTTGCCCAGGCTTTCAAAGAGTTTTTGTCCTGGAACGCGAAATTCTCAAACATTCCTAGCATGATCACTGCAATCAGTGTACTGTCTAATTTGGCTGTCTCCGTGGATCTCAAAGCCTGGTTAGTTAAAGTCAGTGCTGAGCCATATGCCGCTTGTGCCTTTTTCATAATGAATGGGTTCTTCGTGGAATTTGCGAGCCCAGCTAAGCTTGCTGCTTCAACACTAGTCTGTAAGATCTTCGCGGTATCAGGCCGATATATGAAATCCGATAACCATTCAAAACTACCCCTAGGCACGGCTGCTGGTTCTATTACGTATTTAGAGTAAAAAAATCCAATGGCCTGGTCTTCGAGTGATGGCAGGAGTTGCAATGTTACATTATCCATGGGCCAGGGTTGCGCCGGGACAAGTTGCTGCTCAGATTGTGGGGGAGATGTTTCACTGCTGCTCGAAGATGCGTCTGAAGATTCTGATTCCGGGTCCTTGTTCTCTTGTTGCACGGCTGGGGCGGGGTTCTGTGATTTTTGCTTTGATAACTCTTCATATCTCTTTTCAGCCTTCTTCGCGACAACTTCGCTTTCGTTTTTAAACATCATAGCCAACGGATCCCTGTACCCGTGGCACAATTTTCCTGTCCTTATACATTGTGAACAGGAAGGTCGTTTGAGGTCGCACTACGCACTTGTTAGGACATCGCGGCAGATCCCAGTTCAGTAAAAAGCTTACCTTCACTTTTCTGTCCCTACAATTTTTGCATCCCCTTGAGGGCCTTCCGACGTTGGGCATCTTTTCAGATGTTGGGGTTTTGAATTCTTTTGTCTGCTGCCAATGGGAGGTGGGCGCCTCTTGTCTAACGGCCGGGCTGGAAGGAGGCGAAATCACAAGGAGGCGAAAAGAGTCAACGACACGTTGACAAGTCTGTGCAATATCCAAGACAGGTAGAACTGCATAGCTTGACAAGTTCCTCTGAATCTTACCAAGCCATGGCCGGTCTCGAGTAAAGTTAGAGAAAAGGAAAGAGGAGTCCAGGCGCCCTGCTCAAGACAAGGGACTAGGTCGCCGAGGGCTGACAAGGGTCCACTACATTAGCCACAACAGGTTAAAAAGTCTTGTTACCACCAATCAATGTTCCCAGCCTCAGCGTCACTGATGCAATGAGGGTATGCTTATTCCAAATAGATGGTGATTACACAAAATTGTTCACGGTTGAGGCAGTGATTGCAAATGTATGCGTCTTGATGTTGAACCTCTCTACATATCTCGCTCATTGAGTCTTGCATTACATCATGTCATGAGATGGTATAGTTGTCATTATCCAATTATCTCCTCCCAATTACAACTAAGAACTGTAACTTTTAAACCTTATTTAGAGCTTCAACTCCCGGCTACCCTCAACATCCACCGTAACTACGCTCTCGATGTTGGCAGTCGATTGACCAAATGAAAAGTCATACTGGCCCCGATCCACCTTCCATGCACTGGAAGCTTCATCGAAGTAGGCAAAGTCTTTCAACGAGATAGGTAGCTCAACGGTCTGTTCCTGTCCGGGCTCCAAGAATACCTTCTTGAAAGCGGAGAGGATCTTAATGGGATGCTCAGAAGTCTGTTGCTTCCTGCCAACGTACAGCTGAGCAACGGTGGCACCAGCGATGGCACCGGTATTCTTAACAGTAACAGTAGTCTTGAAAGACTCAGGCGACGCCTGAACAACCTGGCCATCCTTAAGGGCGAATGTTGTGTATGAGAGACCAAAACCGAAGGGAAATTGTACTTTCTCCTTTGGAAGGCGGTCGTAGTGACGGTATCCAACGAAGACACCCTCCTCGTATCGGACGGTTAGCTGTCCATCCTTCTTGGTTCCAGGGAAGTTGCCGTAGGCAGGAGCATCCTCGATACGTTTAGGGAATGAGACTGGAAGCCTACCAGAGGGGTTGACTGCACCAGAAATAACATCAGCAATGGCGTTACCGGCTTCCTGACCCGGGAACCAGGCTTGAATGACAGAAGCGACCTTAGGGAGCCATGGCATGGCTACAGCCACACCAGTGGAGTTGACAACAACGGTCTTGGTGTTGACAGATGCAACAGCATCGACAAGCTTGTCCTGAGATCCATCACGGGGAAGGTTGAAGCTGACTTGATCCTGGCCTTCCGTCTCCCAGACCGGAGTGTGACCAGTAAAGACGATGGCAACATCGCACTCCTTAGCGACGTCAACAGCCTCTTGAACAAGATCAGCATCATGCTCGCTCCTGTTCATGAATCCCAATCTGAATCCAGGAAGACCTGCAAGGAGACCACCAAAGTCATTACCACCAGCTGGTGGCTGAGACTTCAAGACGATCTTGTACGACTCGCCCTTGGTGAATGAGTGCGTGAACTCTTTCTCGGGGTTGCCACCAAAGAGGAATCCCATAGCATCATTGGAGTTCTCCTTCTGCTCGAAAACTTTCTTGTCATTGATATGGACAACAGTAGGACCGATTCCGGAGCAGGATAAGTAGTGGTCGCCTGTCTCAGTGGGGACAAAGGTGGTGCTAATTATGATCGACTTGTCCTTGCAGGTTGGGTCGGTGAGAGGGAAGAAGCCGGCCTCCTTGTGGCCGCTTTCCGTCTTGACAGGCTTGTCCTGTCCCTGCTCGAACATCTCGAGCTTCCAACCGGCCTTACCCTCAGAGTCAGTGACATTTTCAGCAAGGGGCTGAAGAAGGCGGTAGGTATGAGCACCCTTTGCGAACTTGAACTCAACGTTGTCACCGTAGGCAGCGTGGAGGCCGTCCCAGGGTGAGATCCTGTAGTGGGAGTGCAGAGAGGCGCTGCCACCACCATGAATCAGAGCCTCTTTAGCGAGACCCAAGAGAGCAATCTTCTTTCCCTTGATTTCCTCCTTCTTCAGAGGCAGAACATTATTGTCGTTCTTCAGGAGGACAAGACCTTGGCCACCAGCTTCACGGATGAGCTTACGGTGAGCGGGGTTGTCGACGGACTTTTCAGGGGGAATCTCCGGATTTTCGAATCCCTTGACCTTCTCGATAAGCTCGAGAACAGCCCTGGCCCTTTCAGTGATAACCTCTTCAGAGACCTCGCCCTTCTGAACGGCCTCAGCGACAGTCTTGGGATTTCGGTGACGGGTAGGACCAGGCATCTCCAAATCGAGACCAGCATTCAACGAGTCGGCAGTAGAGTTGGTGCCTCCCCAATCGCTCATGATAAGGCCGTTCCAGCCCCACTCTCCGCGAAGGACCTGCTTCAGAAGGAAAGGGTGCGAATCGGCATGGGTGCCGTTGATCTTGTTGTAGGCAGTCATAACGCACCAGGGCTTGGCCTCCTTAACGGCAATCTCAAATGGCTTAAGATAGATTTCTCTGAGAGCACGCTCAGAAACAATCTCATTGACGGTCAAACGATCAGTCTCCTGCTCGTTGACAGCAAAGTGCTTAACAGTGGCGGCAACACCCTTTTCCTGAAGACCGTTGACCACTTGGGCACCCATTTTACCAGCAAGGTATGGGTCCTCCGAGAAACTCTCAAAGTTACGGCCTCCAAGAGGATGCCTGTGGTTGCACATGGTGGGTCCGAGTCTGGAAAAGAAATGTCAACAAAAGAATTCCTGAATCTTTCCTGAATTGACGTACAGGACGCGTGCGCCTTTGGTCTGAGTTTCCTCAGCCAAGGCGTTTCCTATCCGTCTCGAGATATCAGGATTCCAGGTGGACGCCGAGCAGACAGCAGCGGGGAAGCATGCTGCTCGGGTTCCTCCAGAGAAAACCTCGCCACGCGCGCCATTAGGACCATCGGAAGTCTGTTGTAGTGTCAGATTAGTCCGAAGAGGGGTAGCGCGGCAGTGCCCAGTAGGCAAACCATCATACCTTGATGGCGGGTACACCCTTCGCAGGGACGGGAACTGTTTCCCAGAAGTCCTTTCCGGAGAGAATCGAGGTCTTCTCCTCAAGGGTAAGGGACTTGAGGATTTCCTCAACTTTTGGGCTCATGGTGTACAAATCGAGTCCGACGAATGCGATGAAACGATAGCCTTCAAAGTTCTCCAATCAGAGAACTAGCACCGTCCAAAATGCAGCAAAGGCAGGAACAACCAAAAACCTCAAATCAAAGGGTATCAGCGCGTAACTGGTCACACTCACAGAACGTCCCCAAGCCTCCTTATAAATCCCCCAGGCCATGGCTGACATCGACCACGATCCTTCCCCACCCCGGAATGCTGTCCGCCTCTCCGACCTTGCCCCCAGAGTCTGGAGACTTGATGCCCCTCAGTGGGGAGAATGCTTGACCCTGTATCATTGGTCGTGTGTGGTCACCACCGAATGGCGAGGATCAACCGCAGACCGAAGTTCAGCCAGCGGGAGCCTGATTCGATGCTTCGGCTCCGGTGGAAGTGACGAGGATCTGCCGAAGAATGCCCGCGGGCCAGAGAACAGTAGCCTGTCGGACTCATGGACGCGATCAGATGACATGCAAATACGCGTATCTAGGTGGTAGTGAACAATAATGGGGAGCTGTTAACTGTATCTGCGTAGTGTAGAAGAGGTACCTACGGGGAGGGACCTAACCAAATACGATGCGTGTACGGTGCAACTAACCGGGTTGCACTGACCCAAATCTGTGTTGGCCCTCGCGGCAAGTATACCCGGGGTGCGGACACTGAACTGAGCTCCCCCCACGTGCTTGGATATCTGGGTACGAATCACTGAGCGTTTATCCTTTCTGTCTACATTCCTTCAACACCTGTTCTGAAGCCCTTTGCGGTCAGTTCGTTTTCACTTCCACTGTACAGTACAGCCTATTCCAATACTTCTCGTAGCCAGAATGAGTTCAACGAACGCTACACACAAACTGAGCCGCCGACATCCGCTTCAGAGGCTAGAGTCCCCAGGAAAAGGCTTTTCTGGCGCCGTCCATGTGGGTTCCTCCACCTCATTGTTTGAGGTCTTGTGCTGTGCATACTTGGTACAAAAGCTAACACCTTCGCTATAGGTTGTTGGTCTCGTCAGCTTTTATTCCTCATTCAAATTGTAATACCCAATGCCCTTTCAACTTCCTGGCAAAGCTTATGCGTGCTTTGCAACAACAACAACAAACAAACAATTCAAAAAGACTGACGTCATGCCTAGTCTGGTGGAAAACCCGAATGACTTGGTACGTTGCCTAGAGAATTGGGGAGATGAGTTTCCCCGGTAATTCGCCGACTTTCTCCTTGTCTCGAGCAATAATGTGATACCCCGTTTCTCCCCGGTTCTCCCCTATGCAAGCCACAATTTACTCAGGTGAATGATTACACCGCTACTTCTCATTGGATGGATACTCCACTGAGCTATGTGTTTTGGGTTCTACTAGGCGTTTCCTTTTACGGCAATTCCGCGCTTGACACTACGGTTGTCGCATTGCAGTCGCAGATGACTGCCGCGAGCTCCCTTTGGGCCGAGAGGCGCATTTGCCGAGAGGATGAGGAGCAAAGGCTTTGAGCTTCATACAACAATCGTTGTGTCCATTGCGGATTAGCTTGGATTCCCAATCGTCTGTCGGGAGGTTTCTTGGTTGTTGAAGCAAGCACGAGTGCCCCCGGCCTGCTGGATGCCAATCAGCGTTCTCATCCACCATACACCTGGCACTTCATCCTGCACGCCATTCATTTATTCACACAACCCCTGTTATGGTATACTCTACGGCTTGCATTCATTCATAGCCGATTTCAGTATTCACTCAAATATTCCGATTTTGCACAGCGCTTTCCTGGTTCTCCTATAATTCTTATTCCCGTATGGCAAACACCCCAACTTCCCGGCCGCCCCCCTTAATATTACATAAGCTATGTACTTCAACTTTACCAGCCACAGGTACCCAGAGCACTCAAGTGCACGGACACAACAACATTTATGTACCCACTAACAATCAATCATTACAGACATCAGGCTTCGGCTGGCACTTTCAATACCTAACCATAATCGGACTCGCCATATCAACAACGAGCTTCCTCTTCGGCCTGACCGCAGACATCACGGCCTCCCGCACGTGCTTCGCACTCAAGAACTATTTCGCACTTGTGGCAGCGCCGATCGAAGTACTGATCAGCCTGCTATACTGGGGCCTCCGCAGCATCGACACAACATTGGTCGTCCCGCCAGACCGTACGTTTTCATTTTTCCCATCACTCATTTCCTCCTACACATAAGCTCCCCTTCTCATCAATTTCCCCCAAGACTACCTTCCAAGTCCCGACGTAACCCAATTATACAAACCTACGGTATAAAACGCCAACTAACTCATCACCCCCTCAAAGTACCGATACCCCCCCTTCTCCATGACTTCGGCTTCCACCTCTTCCCCGCCATCCTCCTAACCACTGACAGCCTCCTCCTCTCACCCCCTTGGCCCACATCCCCTACGCACCCACAGGCACCCTTTCTAACCCTTGCCCTCTCCCTCACCATTGCCTTCGTCTACTGGTGGTGGATAGAAATTTGCTTCTCGCATAATGGCTTCTATCCGTATCCCATTTTCGCCATGTTGTCGACAGCACAAAGAGTTGGGTTGTTTGCGGCAAGTGGTGGGTTGATGTGGGGTGTGGGGACGGCGTTAAGAGCTGTGTATGCTGTGTTGAATGGTACAGAAATGGAGGTTCCAGAGAAGAGTGTGAAGTTAGAGTAGGAGGCTTTGATAGTGTGAAATTTTTTGATGGTGGGCTAGACACGACTAGATGGGGGTGCGTGGAGACAGATGGAAGAAGCTAAGAATTATGACTGCGAGATCGGCGTAAGTTTACTGAATGTATTATCAGTGCTTTTATAGGGGCGTGGCAGGTCTAGCGTAGCTAAGTTTGACCAGTACCTCCACACAGGTGGCTCGATGCAAGATGGAACGATAACTATGCCTACCTTTTCAGCTAGAGTGCAAAGTCTTCTAAGACTCAAGGACCGAGTCTACAATTTCATCACACATATCTTTTGTCATTATAGCTTTGATATTGAAACACTTACGGTCGGGTCTTCATATTAATGATACCCACGTATTCACATTCTTCAATTAGTACAGCACCTGCATTAAGAAATAACATTCGAAAAAAAAAGAGTACAGTACAAGTCCTTCAGCATTTCCTCGGCAACCCATGCTCGCGAACAAACTGGCTGAAGAGAACACTCATCAAACTGGAAAACATACATGAATGGGCACAGACAGTGTGATCCTTTAGCCTGCCTTCACTGAGCACCTTGATCACGCTCAGTGGTAAGAAAATGTCGTTAATCATATATCATGCCGATGTATCATCATATTAAGAACTGAAAACTTAAATATAAAAGGAACTAATCAGGGGCAGCCGGACACTGTCGCACGCATCTTCTAAGAAACAGGTAAAACCAAACCGAAGTAGAAAAGAGGTGTTGTCAAGTCCGCGGGGATTACGAAACACTGCAAGGCAGGGATGGCAGAAGCGGGCTCGTCCCAGTAAATCCAGTCACAGGAAGGTCGAAGTATTCATAGTGATATAACGAAACTGTAACGTATTTCAACCTTAGCTGGTAGTTGGTGAAGGTGGAGCCGTGATGGTCCGCTCATCATCATCGTCATTGTTATGTCCCTCCTGTTGGTAGGGACCAAGACCGTTGTACAGGTGGCCATGATATGCAATTGTATGTTGCTCTTGAGGAAGACCGTACGGATATGTGTGAAACTGATATCCAGCCGGATGGTGGGCGTGATGATTGCCATAGACTGATGGATGAAACCCAGGAAGACTGTTTTCCTTGTTGTCGTACTGAAACAGGTCATTAAGAGGCTTGTATAGGGTGAAGCTGGGCACCGGAGACGGCGATGGCTGAGGATTGAATCCAGTCGTGAGATAGTTGAAGCCTGCTGGTTGCGCAAATGACACCTCTTGGTCTTGGTAGACTTCAAATCCTCGCTTTCGCCTTAGTGCTGGCTCGCCGTAGCCATGCTCATGACCAAGGCGTGGTCGCTCATTGTCGTACTGATTGCGTGCGAGAAACGGAAACAGCGGTGGTCGGCCGAACTGTCGGGAACGTCGAGAGTTACTATCAACATCGGCGAGGGGAGGTCTCGTCAAGGGCTGGCGAGGGCTCTCAGCCTTGATTGGGCTGCTTTCCTCATCGTCATACACGGAACTGGATATACGTCGCTGCTTCTTAAAAGAACCATGCGGAGTGAAGATGACTTCTGTTGGTTCGACTTCTTGGGAATTGAGCTCCAGTTGCTCTATGACAGATATGTCTTTCTTTTGGTTTCTCTTACGTCGCATCTCAGGGGTGGCCGAATCAAAGAGATCCATTCCAGGCCAGTAGATGCCTTTGAGCTTGGTGCACTCGCTAACGACCGCACGATTTACTGGTACAGCATCGGCAGGGTCATCCTCAACGGCACAATAATCTTCAACAGTATAGCGAGGGCGAATTCGCTCAGCCGGCTCAGAATAGTCGCTAGAAGTGTCGTAGTCGGGGTTGGTATAGCTGTGGGAGCTAGCACGGGATTCTGTGGGCCAATACTGCATGTGTGGATCGATCCGACGACGAAGGAAAGGGCCAGACATCGACGGCGGAGTAGGCGTCACTGAGTTTTCGATCTTAATGGAATGATGTTCCGAAAGGCGTGGATCTAGCAATCCGCCGCCTGTTACGCGAGAGCGCTCATGTCGCAGGATAGGAACTTCGATTTTGGAGCTGGCTGGAGCTCGCGCTATAGCAGGTTAGAAGTTAGCAAACAGTCCTGACTCTGCGAAGAGGCAGAGAGGAAAGACAGTACCTGCTGGCTTCGCCCGCGTCCGGCGTTTATCCTTTTGGCTCATTCGATCCGACATCAGTTGTTCCACATTCCATTGAGCATACCAGCAGTCATACGACTCGACCAACCTGCGAGCGGCATCTTCGTGTGTTGAGCGGACTTTCATCTTGTAGTAGTTGGATAAATGGCCCTTGCTGGCAACGTGTGTGAGGAGATGTGAGACATCGCTGAAGTTAGGCTTCTTGGGGCATATGTTGCAGTGTAAGGGGATACTGTTGCCCGCCATTGCAGCACACCAGTGGCAAGGCACGTTGGTGAAAAGAACAACGCTGAAAGTGCTGTCCTTGCAACACTGCGTCCAAAGCGTGAAGGATGTGAAAGGAGCGGTCTTGTTTGTGCAGAAGGAGAAGAGGCAGTGGAGTAGAGAAGACCCTGCAGATATGATGGAAACGGAGGGGGTCTGGTCACTTCCGTGGCTTCATGGCCGCTGTTGGCCGAGTTGAAGGAGAGAGTAAGAGAGATGCACAAACACTGAGAGTGAGAAGGAGGAAAGAATCACGTAACAGAGAGAGAAGGAGAATATTTGTTGGTGATTGTTCGGAAGCCATAGCACGTGGAAGTGGGCTTGGCGGCTTAAAACAGGCAACCGGTCATTATCCTCTAGCTTTGCATCTCAGGCCTCGTGAAGAGGAAGCGAGAAGTTATGAGATAGCGGGAGTGTGTTGAGGTGAGAGGCCTCATTTTTGTCTCGATGATCTTTCAGAATCAGCATGCACAGGATGTAGGGATATTTCGAGGTCATCGCCTGTGTGATGCTTGCGGACCTTTCACTCATGTGGTGCGTTGCACTCCTCGATGCTCAATTACCTTTTTCGACCATACCGTTGTATACACGTATATTATTATGAATAGGTAGTGACCACTATGAACCCGTTCCTATCTTCATTTACCCAAGCATCTTTTTGTTACTGCACGTGGCATACAGCTAGTGTGGCATTAGACTTGTGCTTTCCTTTGACAATTATGAGAAGGGATATCATACTAGACAGGGTCCACCTCGTGTAGACCTGGGTACTTCAAAAGGCTTAAACCGGCAATGCCAAAGACGGTGTGGAAAACATCCACCATGTCTCCAGGCCTATCCGCAAGGCCTCCGAGCTCTGGGTCCTGAGCTTGATCAGCGTATGATCTCTTGAAACATGATCTCAGCAGACACGTACCTGACACTGGAGAATGAATTGGGTCAACTTGTCACCGTCAATCCAATGCAACTTGTTCAGCATGGCCATGCTGCTCATGACCCACCAGCTGTAACAGACATCTTCTTTCTTCTCGGGGCGACCATTCAACCCACCGTTCTTGAGCTGGCGCTCACTGAGCCAGGCGCCGAGCTTGTCCTGATTTACCAAGTCAAGACGTCCTGCAATTGTCAAAGCGCCGACACATGTGAACACCTGCCCTGAGTGCGATTCTGCCCCGGGGCTTGTGCCGTAGCCGCCATCAAAGTTGGCGCAGGAGTGGACATGCTGAACGGCCTTGTCAACATCGACGAGATGGAGCAAACCCATGAGCGACAATGCATTCAATGCGCCGTAGAGGAATCGCGTGTCCTTTTCCCCCCACTCGTCTCCTGCAAAAGTGCCTGTCTCGGGATCCTGCAGGGCAGCAATGACTTGGGAGAGGTATAAGCATGAGGATATCCAGGCTGTTGGGGGAATGAAACAAACGCACACTGGCCAATCTTGAGCTTGCCGCCCCTGACTTGGGTTTCGAGATCATCAAAGGCATCAAGCGTCGCGAGGATTTGCACGGCGCTGACAGTATAGAGCATGTGCGCATCATGGTCCGGGGCGGCGCCGAAGCCGCCGTTATCATGCAAGCATGAAAGCACGAATTCCAGAATGCCTTGACGTGGAAGGGCGTCTGGGTGGCCCAGTAGATGCAAGGCCGTTAGCCCCCAGTAGAGGCCGTTCAGACGCAGATGCTCGGTGAGCCAGTACTCGAGCTCGTCTTTGCGCTGAAGCGGGTCAGTGGGCGAGAAGAGAAACGGAGCATGTGGCCATTCCACAGAGGCAGAGGCAGAGGCAGAAGCAGAAGCAGAAGCAGAAGCAGAGACAGAGGGAGCGGGAACGCACGGTGTCGAGACTCTGAATGTAGCGGACGTGCTTGTCGACAAAGAGTTGCATCTCGTCAGGCATGGCGGCTAGGCCAGCGGCGCGGCCGGGGCCGGAGACGAGGGACATTTATTTTATTTATTTATTTATTATTTGGTGTCTCTTTTTCGGATTGTGCCGGGCCAGGCTGGGGTTGCGAGGAGGATGAGAGGTGGTGGTGGTGGAGGGGCAGAGAGGAAAGACGGATAAAAGAGAAAAAATAAAGTTAATCACGACAATAGCAGGCCGGGCTCGAACTCGAACTCGAACTCGAACTCGAAATGGAACTCGAAGAGCGCATTGATGCCTGGCGTGGTGGGAGAGCCTACTGACTGCAGTCTTGGAGGGGAGGCGAGGCTTGACGCAACAGCGGGGCACCATCTGAAACGCGAGTTGGCGCTCCTGTCGCAGCATTAAGCAAGCCTCGTCGAGAAACCCCGTGCGGGTCCTGCATTGAGGGCGACTGGCGGCGACTGGCGGCGGCTGGCAATTGGTGCCTCCGTACAGATTGCAGTACCTGTATGTAGACTTTGCTGTCTGTACTTACCGGTACTTGGTGGACTTGGGCCTTGGGCCTTGGGCCTTGGGCCTTTGGACCTTAGAGGGGCTACAAGTAAGCTGCTGGCTGCTTTCGCTGGCCGACGACGGGGGCCGCGGGCAATGCCAGTGGACAGACACAACACTCAGACGCTCGCTCACTCACTCACTCACTCACTCACTTGCAAAAGACTCGGACTCAGACTCAGACTCAGACGCAGACGCAGATACAGATACAGATACAGATACAGACTCCTGCCGATTCACTCTCCCAAGAAGCTCGCTGCCCGTCATCAGACTGGCTGGTTCCTTGGCTAGTGTCCGTTGATTGCCCACACACGCAGCGCCCGCCCTACCAAACCCGTTTCCTAATTAGCCCTACAGCCAACAGCCCGCCCGTCCCTGGAGGTGTCCCTGGTGGTGGTGTCCCTGGTGGTGTCCCTGCTGTCCCTGTCGTCCCTGAACGCTGCACACTGATCGCTGATCGCTCGCTGAACGCTGAACGCTGAACGCTCCTGGTGCTCCTGCTCCTGCCCTGCCCTGCCCTGCCCTGCCTCTTCGTAGGCGCTGCTATGGGCTTTTGTTTTTCATCCACTCACCCAGCATCTTGCCCATCCTTCCTCCTCCACCTCCGCCTCCACCTACACCACCACCACTACCACTCTCACCCTCGCTATCCGGTGCCCGCAAGCCTGCACACAACACTCGTTGCTCCCCTTCCTATTACGTCTCGTCTCGTCTCGCACCGCACCGCACCGACTGCCTCGACCCTTAGCTAAGCGGCGGCCACTCTCTCACCCGCCGCCTCTCCTTCTCCCTCTGCCTCCTAGCGGCCGACTGTCTGCCGTAGCCACCTCCAAACCCTCGCTCCGCCCCCAAAATAGCTCATCGCCTGTGAGCTACTGTGTCTCTCCTCCACCGCTCCCAAGACGCCGCATCCCTCGTCTGCGCGCCGTTGCTAGGTACGTCGTGCTCGACCAAAAGCACCACCACAGCTTTCCATCCCGAACACCACCCCCTCCCTCTTTGTTTCAATATCGTGGCAGATCCAATGTTGTACAACATGTCGGCTATGACACTGCTCCTCTCTCCCCCCGTGTCCATGCTAACTGATCCCCAAAGACTGCTATTGCAGTTGCTGGAGCCCCGTCCCACTGCCCGCCGTTGCGACTCCGAGCGAATCGCACGCCCACCCACTCCCTGAAAAGTCGACAACTTCACAACCGCGGTCATAACACCCGCCTGTCCACCCTCCCCCATCGATCGCAAAAGCCCATCGCACTTCGCACGCGCCCACGACGTGCGTGTTCGCCCCCAGCTACCGATTCCTGAAATCGATCCTCGCCCCTCTCCTGGCTATACTTAGCCATCAGACCTACTTCTCGCCGCGTATTCATCGGTACACACCTGCAGACGACGTTGCGTAGGGCACGGCTCCACCTCAGCAGGGCTCCCTCTACAGTTCGTACCACCTTCTATTACCCTAATACTACCCTGCACCCTCAGAGACAGAACAAAAGGGTCAACTCTTTTTCTGTCATGTTGCCTTTTCTTATGCCATGCTGACTATCAACCATGAGCGGACACAGACCCCTTGATTACACCAGCCCTCTCTGTCGTTCTCCCGCACATCTTCTCCCGACTTATGAACCCTCCCCTCTGAAAACCGCGACTTCTCGACTTCCCGCGGCCCATCGTTACGGCGATCAGATCTTGACATACCCTCAAATCGAGGCGCTACTTCTCAACACATTCACTGAGGTAATTTTTGGCTTATCCGAGATTTTTGGGTGCAGAAGTGGCTTGACAATTTTATTTGGCTTCATGGTACAGCTGTGCTAAGCAACTTAGTAGCCTTGGGAGTCGACCCAGAAACCTTTGAGGAAAATGCCAAAATCTTCGTCATTATCGCTGGCTATGCGATCAAAACCCGGAAAGGACAATACCAACTCGCCTGCAGTAAGTCCACGGAGCCCAGAATCGCCGAGCACGCTATATCCCAGCGAAGGGGATCTTGCGACACCCACAGCTCCATTCCACAACACGCCCGCATCCCCGGCGTCGCCGAAACTGCGCAAAGATTCCAAGAGCATCTTTGCCAACTTTTCTGCTACTAAATCCTCATCTCGAATCATGACACCCGAGAATGGTTCTATTCGGCAGGTTGCTGAACACGATGCATCTTCCAATCTATATGCAAATGGTCGACATGGTGGATCTACTCCGGATCTGAACCGTCCTGTACGGACACCTAATTCTGATGGTAAGCATGCACATACCCCCTTTATAATTCTAGGCATGTACTGACACTACGCAGACAACAGATCTCTGGCAGGGCATGAACAGCGGACTGGCTCTTCAGATCAAAATGCCGACGTTAAACGTAATGGAGCCAAGTCAAAGAAGCAGGGAATGCTATCAAGGTCAAAATCTATCAAGACCGAGGAGCGCGCCAAGCTGAACAAACAACAACCTCCCAAACTTTCGCCCGATGCCACTGCTACTTGGACAACTAATGGCGAGGGAGTACCACTGAAGACGGCACCTTTGGATAAAGGTCAGTCATGGAGACAGAACATATCGTTTGGAAAACTTCGAACACATTCAGCCGACCGTCACGACGGAACTCTGCATGTAAACCGCGACGACGACGCTTCCTTGCGACGAGACAAGACTGAGCAGAGTTCGGTCGCTTCAGGTTCTTATAATGAGAGTCGAGGTGCTACTCTTATGTCTAGTCTGGGTTCGGGCGCTCGCAAGATGGGCGAGAAGATGGATTCAGCTCGAAAGGGTATGTTTGGAAAGCTCGGCCGTAGTTCTAGCAATCATGAGCGAGAGCCGCAGCTACCTAAGGAGCCGTATCAGTTCAAGATCATTCATACACCTCTGGTCGAGCAAACCAGATTAACTAGGATATCGCAACGCCTGGAGCACTCGAGGGATAAAACTGAATTTTGGATGCCGGCCCTTCCTTGGCGGTGCATAGAGTATGTGTTTCGCCCTCGCTCTGTTTTCACTATGTCTATGGCAAAACTGACCATGCATATTGCAGCTACTTGAACATGAAAGGATGTGAAGAAGAGGGCCTCTATCGTGTTCCCGGTGCTGCTCATCAAATAAAGTATTACGAGCAGAAATTTGATCAAGGTATGGTCACTAAATATCATACACTTTATTTCACAATTAATTAATCCGCCTTGAATAGACCGAGATATCGACTTGATTGCCGATGAAAACCTGAACGATCCCAATGTAATTGGCTCGCTGTTCAAGAATTGGCTACGACAATTACCTGATGAGATCTTTCCGAAATCTATCCAAGCACAGATTCAACAAGAATGCCAGGGTGCCAAGTCGACGCCACAGATGCTCAAGGATGAACTATCCAAGTTGCCGCCCTTCAACTACTATCTTCTATTTGCGATAACTTGCCATATCAGTTTACTCCATTCATGTTCGGAATTCAACAAGATGAACTACAACAACCTGTGTATTTGCTTCCAACCAGCCATCAAGATTGACGCATTTTGTTTCCAGTTTTTGATTCTAGACTGGAGAAACTGCTGGCAAGGTTGCTGGACTGAGAAAGAGTATCTGGCCGAAGAGATTGCATTGCTTGACGCTCTGGAAAACCCAAAGCCTCAACAGCCGCAGTTGCAGGCACCAACTCACACACCATCGCGCAACGGCCAAATAGGGCAAGGCTCAAACAAGAGCAAAGGCTCACAGTCATCTGCATACCTAGGCGAAGCGTTGAAATCGTCACAGCGGAGCAACTCAACGGATAGAAACATACCAACAACACGAGGGATTTCATCGGAGCGGAGTGGGCGAGCCACGCCTCCCAATTCTTCTCTTATTTCCTCAGAGAAGTCGATCAACTCAAAACGCGAAACACCGAGTGATCGCGATTCATCGACAGACCGAGCAACCTCTCCCGAGAGTCGAGAGAACTACAGCATTCGTGCAACCCCTAAGCGGGCTCCACCCTCAGTGAACACAGAAGCTTCACTAGAAGAGGACAGTGGAGCCACACCCACACAGATGCAGCATAGCCGGGGTCCTTCTGAGACCCAATTTCGACTAGATCTGAGCAATCCTCCCAGCTCCCCATTTACTATCAAATTCTAATGGACAAAGAGTGGAGAAGGGAGTAGCAGGAGCTGGATAGATATGCTGAAGGAGCTCAGAAGTCACTAAATCAGTGGACTAGAAGCCCAGTCAGTTATTGTATGAAGGCAGCAGGAGGCATGTCATCAATTGAAGCAATTGAAGAGGCGCGATGTGCATGAAATGATGATAAAAAGGTGGTTCTGGATTTCGCGATTGAGCTTTGCATTTCGGTTTGTCCTTGCTACCACAAGCCAACGAGATACCCGTTCACGATATTTTGGGCTCGTGGTAAGGGTTTTGGTTTTTGTTCAGAGAGTCTAGTACCAGCAGCGGAGTTTGGCTGGGCATTGTTTGGCTGCATGCTTCTATGTTTCTTACCGTTCTGCATTAGGCGTCTTATCTTTAGTGAGAAGAACTGAGCACATTTTTATTTTTGTTTTGAATGGATTGAAAGAAAGGAAGGGTTGGGTAGAGAAGGCACTTGTACGATAATACACAGCAGCGTGGACGAGAAGGAAGCATGAAACTGTTTCGCCATGAGGACATCAGGAGACATGATTGCTAGTGCGTAAACGTGCTCTCGTGTCGAGGAAAAATCAAGAAATTAGGCTTCAGATCAATTAGCCATTAGGAGTCGGCTTTGCTGGCTTCTATGATTCAGCGAATAGACAGTTGTAATTTGGTGGCTTCAACTACATGAGCGTATTTCTCGAGTTCTCCGCGACAGCAGAGATTTCCAAATGAGACAGTCACCGCCATCTGAGCTCCGCTCTCAACATTCGAGTGCCAGGCTGAGACGCAAGATTGATAATTCAATAGCGTGCGGCTAGATCGGGTTAGGTTTTAATGTCTGAATTCAGGAACGACGGGTCGGTGTGACGTCGTTGTTTGTTGCGCCCGCGCTTACGCCGATCACTGAGCTCCTCGAGTGCTCCTCCTTCACCCCACGGCCTCTGCTCTATTCATCGCGACGGGCGATTGCCGCCCTTTCTCCTATCGACATAAGAAACTGGCTCTGTTTACATACAGACCACTCTACTCTCCGCCACATCTCGCCTTCTTCACCTCCGCAATTCCCTAAGCAGCCCTAAAAGCTTATTGATCCTAGTCCGCGGCATTCTTTCAAACCTACTCTCTTACTTCTTGAACACCAATATCATTGTATAGAGCCTCCTAGCTACTAAATTCACCTGCAGTCATGCCTACAAACGATAAACCCTCGGCGCAGGCCGTCTATCAGCTTCCATTGACAGATGCTGGCGCTCCGGACGTCCCAGGCACCTACATTTACCTCCCACCGCCAACAGACCCCGCGTATATCGTCCGCTTTCAGATCGAGGGTACTAGCTCGATATGTCGGCATGGAAGCCTTTGGGTGAATATACCAGCCAAGGGCGAGAAGTTTCAGCGCGATTACTACCGCGAATACAAGTAAGTTAGGTTCCCTAACCACCCCGCCCTCCCACTGGCACCTGCTCACACGTCCGCGCAGGCTTAAACCTGACTTCAATGAAACTACTGAGATTGATATTCCAATCTATGAGGCCAATGCGTACTCCTTTTATACTACCTACACCCCGCTACCCCAATGGTCCTTCACAGACGTTCCTTCGCCGGAGCCGACTCGAACGCCCACATACTACATCGATGTTTGCCCGCGACTCACGTTGAAAGGTGAGCAGATGCCGGTCGAGTCCATCATCGTGTTTTCCATACTGTCCAAATTTATGGGCAAATTCCCCACCGATTGGGATAAGCATCTGCGGGGGATCAGCGAGCGAGGCTACAACATGGTCCACTTTACGCCGCTCATGATTCGTGGAGACTCCAACTCACCCTATAGTATCTATGACCAACTGCAATTTGATCAGTCGGCTTTTCCAAATGGACAAAAAGATGTCGAGTCTATGGTCCAGAAAATGCAGCAGGAATTCAACATGCTGGCTATGACCGACGTTGTGTGGAACCATACTGCCAACAACAGCAAGTGGCTTGAGGAACACCCTGAGGCAGGCTATAACGTTGACACAGCGCCATGGTTGCGACCTGCTCTCGAACTGGACACGGCGCTTCTCAACTTCAGCAAGGAGCTTCACATGAAAGGATTGCCAACAACCCTCAACAGCGTGGATGATCTTTTGAAGGTCATGGATGGGGTCAAGACGTACGTACTAGGCAGCTGCAAGCTGTGGGAATTTTATGTTCTTGATTTGGAGAAAAACACAGACGCCATCATAGAGAAATGGGTTGCGGACGAGGCTACATTTCCCGAGGGCAGCTTTAGCAGAACTGGCCTCGAGGGTCTTGATGCTGTCAAGGACTGGACCCTGACTCAAAAGGCTGATTGGTTGGTCGAAAATGGTCTCAAAGGTGGCGAGAGAATGGGTGAACGCTTTCGACGTCACATCGATCCTGCAGTCGGTGCCGGCCTTGTCTGCGCCCTTTACGGACGATTCGACAGCAATACTAGTTCTACGCCCGACCAAAAGGCTGCACATGTCGCCGTCTACCGCATTCTTGAGGAGTTGAACCTGTTTTTCTACCGCGAATACGATGGAGATTCTGCAGAGATCATGGAGCAGCTGTTCAATCGGATCAAGTATTGTCGATTAGATGATCATGGACCCAAGATGGGTGAGATTACAGCGAAGAGCCCTCTTGTCGAACCATACTTCACTCGTCTGCCGCTCAACGACACTACAAAGAAACACAACCCTGAAGCGCTCGCATTGGTCAACAACGGCTGGGTATGGGCTGCAGATGCAATGAGAGACAACGCAGGCCCCAAGTCTCGCGCGTATTTGCGGAGAGAGGTCATCGTCTGGGGCGACTGCGTCAAGCTTCGATATGGAGATGGGCCCCAGGATAACCCCTATCTGTGGGACCACATGGCTAAATACACCCGTCTAATGGCCAAGTACTTCCAGGGCTTCCGTATTGACAATTGTCATTCTACACCTATTCACCTTGCTGAATATATGCTGGACCAAGCTCGTACCGTGAACCCAAATATCTTTGTCTGTGCCGAGCTCTTCACAGGCTCAGAAGAGATGGATTTCAAGTTTGTCATGAGATTGGGAATCAGTGCGCTCATTCGAGAATGCATGCAGGCATGGAGCACGCAAGAACTGAGTAGATTAGTCCATCGCCATGGAGGGGTTCCTATCGGAAGTTTCGAAGTCGACGAGGTTCTCAACGCGGACCAGCCAATCGACGGCTCAACGAATGGCATACGTCAAGTCACCAAGAAAATCAAGCGAAGCCCCGTTCATGCCTTATTCATGGATTGTACACACGACAATGAAACTCCGGCTCAGAAACGAGATGCCCGTGATACGTTGCCTAGTGCCGCTCTGGTGGCGATGTGTTCTTGCGCTACCGGCAGTGTTTTTGGCTTCGACGATGTCTATCCCAAGCTCATTGAATTGGTATCTGAGACGAGACTGTACTCCTCTGTTAGCTCAACTGGCGGCGAACTGAAGATCCAAGCTGGCGAAGGTGGAATCGGGGGAATAAGGAAACTCCTCAACCAGATCCATGTCGAGATGGGCAGAGACGGATACAGCGAGACATACATTCACCATGATCACGAGTACATTACTGTACATAGAGTCAATCCCCAGACCAGAAAGGGTTACTTCTTGATTGCCCACACCGCTTTTCCCGGTTATGGTACCGGTAACGGAAATTTCGGACCAACTCAATTGCCTGGTACTCAAGCGAAGCTTATTGGCAGCTGGAATCTTGAAGTCGACAACAGTCCAGAGACTCGGGAGAAGATCCTTGGAGATAAAACAAATCTCCGAGGCCTACCAGCCCAAACCAAGGAGCTACGAGGTGTTGTTGTTGAGTCGGGGGATGACTCGACTACAATCAGAATCCCCATGCAATTCCCTCCAGGCAGTATCGCGCTCTTTGAGACTTGGGTCCCGAGTGCAGAGCATTCGGAGGGCTTGGACAGGTTCGTGACGACTGGTGCTCGCGCAGCATTCCATGAAGCCACTCTTACCGACCTAAACTATATCCTTTATAGATGTGACGGGGAGGAACGAGACGCTTCTGACGGTCAAGATGGAGCATACAATGTCCCTGGTCATGGTAGCCTCGTCTACGCTGGTCTACAGGGCTGGTGGAGTGTGTTGCGTGATATTGTGGACGAGAACAATCTCGGTCACCCCCTTTGCAACCATTTACGTGAAGGCCAATGGGCTTTGGATTACTGCGCTGGTCGGCTTGAAAGAATTTCGAAGAGAGAGAAATACCAAGGCGTCAAAGGACCCGCAAAATGGCTCAAGGAACGGTTTGATGCTATTCGAAAGGTCCCCAGTTTCCTGCTTCCTCGGTATTTCGCCATGGTCATTCAAACAGCCTATTGCGCTGCTGTCGACCGCAGTCTCGCGCTCATGAACGAGAACATTCGCAGCGGTCAACCTTTCCTTCGCAGCCTCTCGCTTGTTAGTCTTCAGGTCACTGGGTACATGAACAGTGCCTCCCTTTGGCCGGACAAGAGTGTCCCCAGCATGGCTGCCGGTCTACCTCATTTTGCTTCTGACTGGGCTCGCTGCTGGGGTCGTGACATTTGCATTGCTGCTCGGGGCCTCTATTTGGGAACTGGCAGGTTTACTGATGCAAAGGAGCATATAATGGCTTTTGCTAGTGTTCTGAAGCACGGAATGGTACCCAATCTGTTGAGTGGTGGAAAGTTGCCAAGGTACAACTCCCGTGATTCCATTTGGTGGTTCCTGCAGTACATTCAGGACTATACGAGGATTGTACCCAACGGTCTTGATATGCTACATGACAAGGTGCCGCGACGCTTCCTCCCCTATGACGACACATGGTTTCCTCATGATGATAAGCGGGCTTACTCACACTCATCCACTATCGAGGACGTTATCCAAGAGGCTCTTCAGCGCCACGCAACGGGTCTGGACTTTCGTGAGTACAACGCTGGCCCGAATATCGATAGCCAGATGAAGGACGAGGGTTTCAATATCAAAGTATGGACCGATTGGGAAACTGGTATTATCTTCGGTGGTAACCAGTTTAATTGTGGTACCTGGATGGACAAGATGGGTGAGAGTGAAAAGGCCGGCAACAAAGGTGTCCCTGGAACACCCCGCGATGGTGCGCCGATCGAAATTATTGGCATGCTCTATAGCACTCTAAAGTGGGTAGCTTTGCTCCATGCAAACGGCAAGTACAAATACGAGGGTGTTTCCCTGGATGGTGTCAAGAAGACAATTTCTTTCCAGGCTTGGGCAGACAAGCTCAAAGCAAACTTTGAGAAGGCATTCTACGTGCCACGAACAGCAAAGGAGGATGCCAATTACGATGTAAACACGCCGATTATCAACCGCCGCGGTATCTACAAAGATTTGTACAAGTCTGGAAAGGAATACGAAGACTACCAGCTGCGACCCAATTTTGCAGTTGCCATGACGGTTGCTCCTGATCTCTTCGATCCCGAACACGCCCTTCATGCACTTCAGGTGGCAGACAGAGTCCTCCTCGGCCCTCAAGGCATGAAAACTCTAGATCCATCAGATCTCAATTACCGCCCATACTATATCAACAGCGAGGATTCTGAGGATTTCCACACGTCCAAGGGCAGAAATTACCATCAAGGTCCTGAATGGCTATGGCCAACCGGATTTTTCCTCCGCGCCCTCCTCAAATTCGACTTGAAACGACGCAAGAACGCTGCTGAAAGAGTGGAGAGCTATCAGCAAGTTACCCGCCGCCTGGCAGGCTGTATGAAAGCTATTCGAGAAAGCCCGTGGGCAGGCTTAACGGAGCTTACACAAAAGGATGGAGCGTTTTGTGGTGACTCTTGTCCGACACAGGCTTGGTCTGCGGGATGCCTCATTGATTTGTTCCAGGATGCACGAGAGTATGAAAGCCGGGTGAGCGCATAGATTTCATTTTGGTTGAGACGGATTGGCAAAGATTGTTTGAGTTTGATCTAGAGATTGCAATGGATTATTGTTGATTTAGAGATGAGCGTGGGCTCGTACAGGGCAAACAAATTATAGAGACAAAGGAAAAATATATATTCTTACCTATTTGAAATGTTTGTAAAGATATCATTGACGACATAATCTTGCCCTATGAATCAGTTGACGCATGCATAGACACCGTCAGGTGGTGATGTCATATGACCTCGCGTTCCTAGCGTGTCAGCTCAAACGTGTTTCACAATCGTTGTTCCCTCAATATCTCCCCATTACATCTTCCTCCCGCTCGCAACGCGATTCTTCGAACAAGGATTTTGCTCTACTTTATTGAGACTAGACCAAAGCCATGCCTCGCGGCAAGCGCAAATCCACCGATTTCATCGACCTCACTGCCGATGATGGCAGACCTTCTTCCTCAGCCGGATCGCAAGGGCCTCGCGCGCCCAAGCAGCCGCGTACCTCGCTCAGTCGCCCCAGCAGCTATACACACATGCCTAGTGGCTCCTCTCAGGAGTTCCCTCTCATGATTGACGACGATGAAGGCGAAGATGCGTCGCAGGAGGTGCCCGACGCGACGCAAGGGTATCGCGAGGCCGAATATAACTATGGTTATTATGGCTCATTGCACAGCAAGATTGTGGGATGTAGATTTTATAACGGATTCGCGACTGCTGGAGAAATGGTGGTTGCGCGACGAGAGCCGCATAATAAGTATGATAGTGAGTATTCTCGCCTCTACTTCCTCCGGTCAGATTCAACAAGCTAATCTATGCCGCTATGTAGGCAATGCAATTCAAGTGCTCAATGTGCAAGGCGAGCAGATTGGCCATATTCCCCGGGGCCTTGCAGTCAAGTTGGCAAAATATATGGACAACCGCAGTCTACTGCTTGAGGCCAAGATTACGGGGAAAAAAGGCCACTTTGAATGCCCGATTGAGATCAAGCTGTATGGCACCAATGACCCGGTCGGTCGCGAAAATCTCATCCGGGAGATGAGAGCAGACCATTTGCCTGTAGGGAATGCGATTGATCGCAAGAGGAAGGAAGCTCTTGCACTGGAGAGACAGAGACTGGCTGAACAGGCAGCGAAAGAGGCGAAGAAGGCGGGCGCTTCGATTGTGTCTGTTGGCCAGAGCGGGCAGTGGGAGAATTCAATGAGTGAGTTCGCCGCTGGAACTAGTTCACAAGGGCTTGGGATTGGGCCGAGTCTGGAGGATATCATTGGGGGTAGTGAGCGGTTCAATCCTAGGAATGCCGACCAGGTGGTTGAGCAATTTGGTAGTAAGGAGGAAAATCTGGAGGCAATGCCCAAAGCAAACCAGCCAAAGACTCTGGAAACTCAGCTCCATCCCTTCCAATTGCAGGGTCTGCAATGGATGCTGGACAAGGAAAGCCCTCAGCTACCTGCTGCTCGATCGAAGGACGTTGTCCAGCTCTGGCAGCGCCATCCAACTCTCAAGGATGCCTTCACCCACCTGGCTACAAACTTCAGTGTCACTAATCCGTCATTGGCATCTGGTGGCATTCTCGCCGATGACATGGGTCTAGGGAAGACGATCCAGGTTATCTCCCTCATCATGGCAGACAGAGAGCTCAAACGTTGTGCCCCTGATGCGTCCAACGCAACCCTTATCCTTGCTCCGGTCAGTGTCATGAGTAACTGGAGCACACAGATCAAAAGGCATATTAAGAAAGAGTACAACATTCGGGTGATGTTCTGGCATGGGAATAGGAAACCCCTTATTTCACCCAAGGAGATAGAAAACTATGATGTCGTCATCAGCACTTACGACAGTGTCTCAGTGGAATGGTATTCACAGAAATCGGCGCAGGTGCCAAGGAAGGATGGTGTTTACTCTGTCAAGTGGCGGCGTATCATCTTGGACGAAGGTCACAGCATTCGAAATCCCAAGGCAAAGAGGACGATTGCTATCGCAAACCTGATGGCGCAGTCAAGATGGGCGCTAACGGGCACGCCGATCATCAACAGCCTAAAGGACTTGTACTCACTGGTCCGCTTCCTTCGACTCTCTGGTGGTCTTGAGAACTTTGAGATTTTCCACGGAGCCATCATGCGCCCCGTCTTGCAGGGCGATATGCGTGGCAATAAAGCTTTTCAGCTCCTAATGGCTGACATTTGTCTGCGCCGGAAGAAGGAAATGTCCTTCATTGACCTTCGTCTTCCTGACCTTTCGGAATACGTACATAAGATCAAGCTACTTCCCCATGAACGGGAGAAATACGATGCACTTGAAGCGCAGGCCAAAGGCACTCTCGACACATATAAGGAGAATCTCGGGGCCAGGCAGAATGCTTTCGAGGCATACCGCCATCTGCTTGAAGTTCTCCTTCGTATGCGTCAGGTCTGCAACCACTGGAAATTGGTCGGTGAAGAGCGCCTTGTATCTATCATGCAGCAACTCGAAAAAGAGGGATGTATAGATCTCACCGACGAAAACAAAGCCGCCTTCCAAAAGATGCTTCAGCTCTCCATCGAATCCCAAGAAGACTGTCCCATCTGTCTTGAAATGCTCCGTGAACCCGTCATCACAAAATGCGGGCACATCTTCTGCACCGCCTGTATCGAGCGCGTCATCGACACCCAACATAAGTGCCCCATGTGCCGAAATGAACTCAACACACTCGCCAGCACGACGGTCAAACCCGCCAAAGAAACCGCAGCACCACCACCCCCCACCCAAGAACAAATCCTCGATCAAAAATCCCTCACACAAAACGCTTCCTCAAAAGTTCAGGCCTTACTATCCATTCTCCATGCCTCTGCAAAAGATAAATCAAACAAGACAATCATCTTCAGCCAATGGACCTCTTTTCTTGACATTCTAGAACCACATCTCAAGAATGCGGGTTTCAAATACACCCGTATAGACGGTAGCATGACGGCATCTCACCGTGACTCCGCCCTCGAAGCGCTAGATTCCGACCCAGACACTACCATAATGCTCGCATCCCTCGCCGTTTGCAGCGTCGGTCTCAATCTTGTAGCTGCGAATCAAGTCATCATGGCAGATAGCTGGTGGGCGCCTGCAATTGAAGACCAAGCTATTGATCGCGTGCATAGACTTGGGCAGAAGCGCGAGACTAAGGTGTTTAGATTGGTTGTTGAGGGGAGTCTCGAGGAGCGGGTGCTAGGAATTCAAGATGAAAAGCGCAAGTTGATGGGGCTTGCGTTTGCGGAGAAGGATGGTGGGAAGAAGAAGAAGAGGGCTGGAGGAGCGGGTTTGGCGGATCTTATGCGGTTGCTTGGGCAGGGGCAGGAGGTGGGGCGGGAAGGAGCGCAGGAACATATGCAGGAGGAAGTGCATGAAGAGGAAGAGTAAAGTGCTGCATGAATCGTCTGGTTTAATTTCGGTTCAAGAGAGGCACGAAGGGAAAGGATGTCGCGGAGTTTTTGAATTCTGGGACTGGCTGGATTGATATGACACCATGTGGAAGGGGAATATGTGGCTGGATACTAGGAGTTTTTGGATTGTCGTTTGCCGACCTACTCATTGGGTGGGAATTGTATGATCATAACTATGCACAAGATACGTCAAATGTACTTGATGAACCTTTTTAAATCATCCTTAACATTGCGTGACCAAGCCGGTGATCTTGCGAGAGATTCCAGGATCATGAACTGCTTTCCAGCATAAAAGAACGACGCAAGATATTCACAATGCCCTAGAAACGGTCACATAGTGGCTGTAGAGAAGAATTCATCTCATTCCTTGGCGGTAATGCTCCTCTTGTCACCGATTTAAACGCCAAATCATAAAGCCCATCCCAACGGAGCTGCTGGAATTTTTGCCCCAGTATCCTCAACGCCAAAGATGCATTCCCATGCTCACAACCATGACCCGCGCATCATCATTAAAAGTTGTTCTGCTCCCTCGCAACACGCTCCGCCTCTCCCTCCGACACAATCCGCTTGCCGAGCCATTCAGTTGTGAAGCTACGATTCAGTACCTCGAGATCCTGCACAATGTCGCGGCACGCCTTGATAATCGCATCCTTGGGTGTGATAGACCCATCGGTAGAGACACGGAGCTCGAAGGTCGCGAAGAGCGGATGCGGCACCTTGTACGCGGAAAAGGTGATGTATGGGTATTTGAGGAGGCGTTGGGAGAGCAGGTTGCCGAGAGTGTGGTCTTCTTTGTTGAAGGTGAAGATTGCAGTGTTGGGTACGCCTGGGTTGCAGGTTTAGTATGCATTGCATTTGAAAGGAAGCGGGATAGCTTACGAGTCTCCTCCTTCCACTCAACTTTCTTCTGGCCGTCGTCTAGCAGGAAGAGCTCGAACCTATTTTCATAATCGTAGTCAGCCTTGTGGCCGATGCGCCGATTTCCTTTGAGGTTGTCGCGTTGAATAGCACAAGGGTCGTCCTCGATAAGCTGTCCTATTTTGTTTGGCATTTTTGGGTTGATCTCCTCGTCGATAATACGTTGGTGTGTGGAGGGTGTTGTTGACACAGCTTTGGAAGGCCATGGTTTGTTTGTACATAATTTGCTAGATTTTTTGGTGAAGTTTGGACTCAGCGTTCACCGTTCACCGTCCATATTGGTGAGGGCTTTGGTCTTGGCAGACCGGAGTTGAATTCATGAATCATCTCGAGGCGGCTAGGTATCGCGGGCTGGGTTATTTGAACTTATCGAGGACGACCAAATGCTAGAATTAATTGAAAATCAATCTCCACGTACCTATCTGGCGCGTTCATTTTGAGAGCGGCCGCAGCCCAGAGTTAGTTGCTGGATTCGCCTCCAAGGATAGAAATGGGCGGACGCGCGAAACAAGGGGTCAAAATCCAACGAATATAAGGAAAGTAGTCGACGTGAGGGAGAACAGAACGCAATACTATCTCAAATTGGGGCAAACTTGAGTGAGGTTGTTCGAGGTGGAGGATGTGGATGCAGTTAAGGTCTGGAACGCAAGCTCCGCGATACTTTAGATGTCACGTTCTGCCATTCACCGCCTTCTGAATCAGCAGCGCAGCTTAGTCATCGCGTAGCTTTCACGGTTTCCAGGTCATGGCCTCAAGTCACTCTTTAAATGTCACAGGCACCCACACTTCAGGAAATGTACGATCAAGCGGGAGAAGAATTTAAATCAGATTCAATCTATACACAAAAGCAAGTAATGAATACATGACCTGCCCAAGGTGTCCGCCTAGTTTACAAAACCCTGCCAGCAGTTGCGGCCTGGCTCCTATCCTTAGTTTCCACTTTCCGCAGGCCCTTACCTGCTTGAATTTGGCTAAGAAGAGCTCCACGATCGCTTCCTCCAGCAGGTGCCCTGATTGTTGGCATTGGAGGTGGAGGGGGGGCTCCTCCACTAGGTGGTGGTGGCGGGCCTGGAGGTGGAGGAGGAGCACCGCCAGTAGGCATTGGAGGAGGCGGCGGGATGCCCGCTGGAGGTGAAGATATGGCCGGGCTTTCCGCGCGAGGACTCTTATTGTCCATAGAAGAGAGTGGACGGGGTGGAGCCATAGTACCAAATAAAATAGAAGCCAATTGCTTGGCGCCTCCTTGAGGGGCATCGTCATCATCTGAAGACGAATCATCCGAGTCGACCACAGACCAGTCATCATCATCCTGTCTTCCTCGGGTACGAGCTGGTTGAGCAGAAGGAGGCTCGGTGTAAGCAGACTTGGTAGCGTTCTCTTGTGTGAGGCGGTGAAATGGGTTCGTGGATACCTCACTAGTGTTGCTTGGTGGAGGTGGTGGCGTAGGAATGGGGTTGTTCTCCTGGCTCGACATGGCCATCTTCTTCAGGAAGGGATTCTTAGTTTCCGTATCACCAAGGCCAGGGTGAGGACTAGTCAAAGATGAGGCCGGAGGACTGGCAACGGAGGATGGTGGAGTACTATTTTGATGGGGAATAGGAGGAGCTACTTGAGGCATCGGTGGGGCTGGTGGCGGTGGTGCAGATGGAAGCTCCTGGCTAGCAGTGGGCGTTGTATCTTGTGGAGTGATATTCTGGGGGCCTTCGTCATCGGAGGACTCTTCATCATCAAGACTCTCGAGCTGTAACTGAAGTTGACGTTCTCGCTCGCGTGCTGCTTCAATCTCTGCACGTTGGGCAGCAAGCTTAGCCTCTTTCTCTTTCGCTTCCTTCTGCGCCGCTTGCCTGCGCTTCTTCTCTTCCTCCTTCTTGAGTTTACCTTGTCTGACCTGTTCCTCCAAGGCACGAAGTCTAGCTTGAGCAGCTTCGCGTTCCTTAGCAAGATCATCCTCCTGGTGGCGCTCTTCCTCCCTAAAGATATATTTTTAGCGGAAGTCAGGAACGCGTTTGCTTAAAAACTTACTCTAGACGTTTCCTTTCCGCCTCCTGGGCTTCCTGCTGCTCACGAAGAGCCTTCTCAGCTGCTTCTGTCTCCGCTCTCTTCGCTTCCGCCTCAGCTGCATGTTTGGCGTCATCTGTCTTGTTTTTACGCGAAGCTGGGGGTGGTGGAGGCTTCTTGCCGACGGCCTTAGCCGCCACGGGTGGAGCAATGGACTCGTCGTTCAATCGCTTCTGTCTTTCTTCTTCACGTCGAGCATCTTCCTCTTCAGCTTGACGCAGCTTCTCCTCTCTCTCTTTCTTCTCACGTTCTTGGCGCTGTTGGGGTGACTCGCCTGCCTTAGCGGGCGCCCGTAAGCCCAAGGCTGCCAACCTTTCGGCCATACGCTGCTCAGCTTGTTGTTTAATGAAAGCGGCGCGCTCTTCGGGGGTCTTATAAGACGAATAAGATCCACCTCCTGAAGTAGTTGAAGAAGATCGTGGGGTAGGTTCGGTACTGCGTGCAGGACTTTCGTAACGTGAAGCAGCAGGTCGTTCCTCTTCAACGCGAGAAGAGGCGCGGTAATTGTCGCGAGAATGACTTGAGTCTCATTAGCATAAAAACGCAGGTATTTTAGCAAATTAGTACTTACTCTTCCTTCCGAACGCGGGACGCCCGGCTGCTGCGCTGGAGATCAAAAATGAAATCCTTTACTTCATCTTCAACTCCCAATCCATCTTCCCACCTTCGTCGCTCATGCTCACTCGTGTTATCATGACCTCCCTCCTTCAGGCTTGCCTCCAGCCCCTTCGTGTATTCGTTAACGCTATCTTCTACATCACGAATCATGCGTTCATTGTTTTCACGTTCAGAACGTATACGTGAGCTCTCCTTCTCTAAGCGTTCGGCAGCTGCGCCCGTATCGTCAGTTGCTGGGGCAGGCTTCCCAGTCAGAGCAGCGGAGCGTGCTTGCATCATTGCTCTGGCACGGGCCTTCAATCGGTCTGCTTCGGTAACAGCTCCACCAGGTCCAGTTCCCACAACCGCGGAGGCAGATCCAGGATGAGCTTTGGCATCCTTAAGTCGGAAGAGTTCTAGTTGCGCATCAGCGATCTCTCGTTCCGTACGGCGCACATTCGAGGCAAGTTCGGGCAAACGATCCGTGAGGTTTTGGAGTTGGCGCTTGAGAGCACGGCGCTCTGCATCCGAATCACTGGATCTCAACGCTGCTTTCGGATGTGCGTCGATGTCCTCCTGAATCCGACGAATACGGCGATATAGATCCTCAGCCTCTCGTCGGTCCCGACGATCAAGAGCGTCATCTTCATCGGCAGCATTCTCATCACGAATATCCATAGCGTCTAGGAGAATCTGTTTCTCCTTGACCATCTTCTTCAGCTGGTCGAGGGACAGTTCATCTGAGCGTTCTGATCCAGGGGATGAAGGTGTTGCGGGGGACGGAGAACGGCCACCTGCACCAATGCGGTGTCGTGCACTCGAGCGGTAACCAACATTGTCGTCGTTGTTCCTGAAAACAGTGGCATCTTTGCGACCGCCAGCTGCAGGGCTCCCTGAGCGGAAGGAGTGAGATTTTAAGTAGCTGACACCGGTACGCTGGGGTTGTAGGAACGCTCCGGTGGTCTTCCTCTCCTCTGCATCTCGAGAGAGCAAATTCTTCATCGCACCAATCGAATCATTAATGTTGCGTGTCGATGGGGGGATCAACTCTGGAGGGAGACGATTGGGAATAGGATACCCGTTCAGTTTGCGGTAGATGAGATGCATGGCCACCGCAAACTCGTCGAGGTTTAGGCGACCGCGGTCGGCAGAATCCGAAAGAGTCCAGACGCGTTCCAGGTCAGGCTTGGGAAGTCCACTCTGTCCAAAGATCTCTATAGCCTGATCACCACTGATATATCCTTTGCCAAGGCCGTCCCAGGCCCTGAATGTGTCATCGTACAGCTTCTTTTCGCCTTTAGTGATGGCCCATGGAATGGTTGCGTTGCCAGTGAGTCCAGCTGTGGTGTGGTTTCCACCTTCTCGTCCAGTCTGGGGCATCATTCTTTGCGCAAGAGCTTCAATGTTAGGAAGACCAGTAGCAGGTGTGTTGACCAGGCCCCACTGCCCTGGGACGCCTGTGGGCTGGGCATTCAAGGGAACCATACCGGTTGGGTTAGGATTCAAGCCGCCAGCAAAGCCCGTAGGCATTGGAGGCATAGGGGGCCGTGGGCCGGTGTAAGCACTTGGAGCTTGACCAAATCCAGTAGGTTGCGTCTGTAAGCCCATAGGAGATTGGCCATATCCAGTAGGTTGAGAAACCAAAGTAGACAACAATGAGCTATTTGACTGTTGGGGCTGAGGCTGTTGGATTGTAGGAACATTCTGAGAGCTTTGGCTAAGGGGTTCATCAAATTTGGGAGCATTGCTTGCAGGAGCAGCACGACTAGGTTGATCATCAGGTACACCAAAGGATATAATGTCCACCATGCTGGATACTTCGTTCTTAATGCGGTCGGGCAATGCATTTGGGAGATCCTTGCCAGTCAATTTAAGGTTGCACAGATACATAGCCAATGCAAACTCCGGGAATAGAAGCTGTCCAGATTTAGTTGTGTCTGACAAAGTCCTGTATTTTGATTAATGACCGTTCAGCTAGCCTAGACAAAGGTCTCACCAAATATGAGACAGAGCGTCTCCAGGCAGCTTCGACCGCATCAGCAAGTCCCGCGCCTGGTCTCCAGACAACGCCTGTGCAGTGCCAACAGCTGACTTGAAAAGCTGCTCGAACTTTGCCTGATCCGTGGCTGTAATGAATGACAGTCTGATATTCGGGATCTTGTTCGGCTTCGCGGGGGGCGGAGGGGGAAGCGACTGGGACGAGGACGTGGATCGGAACGAGTCCGCCATCTGCGCCGAGGTCATGCCCGTTGGCTGCGGTCGCTGAGGTTGAGGAGGAGGAGGAGGAGCTTGAGGCTGTTGGGGCGGCGCTCCCGTCTGGAAGGGTTGCTGCTGAGGAGCTTGTTGGCCAAAGGGGCCTTGCTGGCCTGGAAAGCCCGTGAACTGTTGCTGCAACTGTTGCGGTTGCCCAAAGCCCTGCGGCTGGCCCGGATAGCCTGTGAGCTGTGGTTGCATTGGGCCTCCGCCAAAACCAGTCGGTTGAGGTCCCAATCCACCCTGAAAGCCGCCGGGCTGCTGAAAAGACTGCTGTTGTTGGCCATATTGAGGCTGCCCAGGACGGGCGCTGTTGCCGCCCCCTAAGTACGAGTTGGACCCAGAGAACATAGTGAGCGAGCTTTCGCGGGTCGACTCAGTGCATTAATTCACACGCATGCGGAGAAATTGGTACAAATGTATAGGAAAGCGCTCGCAAGCTGTCGATGGCGAGAGTGGTAAGGTTGTAGGTGTGTCTTGCCTGTGCTTGGGGTGAATGCGCGCTAGTCCGAGCTTCGTCATCCAGCATTGGCGCGAGCGTGCCCAAGCCACAAGCCCTGACGAGTCTTCTCAATCTCATACCCTCACTTCAAAATGTCCGGAGAGCAGACTGGAGATTGTTCCGAGCCCCATCAAGAGGCCGACTTCGCCCAGGTGGGCAGGCTATGCGTTCTCCATGGGCTTTACTAATACTGCCTTAGGCATTCAAGGACCTTGCTCGGGGTGAACGAGCCGCATCTGCCATGGAAAATCACCTCGATGCCCTGGAAAGGAAAATCGAAGAGCTCCTCGCGAAAGCCAATGAAGATGAAAAGAACATGGAAGTCCATTCCAAGCCGAATTCGAGCGAGACAAAGGCCGAGAGCAAAGACTCGTAGCAATATCGATTCGAGAGTCACCTCCACAACACTCCTAGTTAGATGTGATCATTTCTGCGAGTACATACACATCCTCCGCACCATACTGAAATATTGTGAATGGAGCCTTATAATCACTCATTTGTTCACAATTACCACGGCCACAAGCGCAAGGATAGACGGTTAGATGGTTTGCTATAACTAGATGGCAAGCATTGAGTTATTTTCTCCAAGCACTGTCAGAGCTTTTCTTGAGACTGTTCACGACATAGCTAAAAAAAAAAAAAAAAAAACCCTAAGGAGAGCAGAGTGGCAAGTCATAGATGCCAATAAGCCAAGTTAATCAATGTGCAAAAGGTAGATGCGGCCGAAGACGTGTAGTGGAAAGCAAAGTCCGCTGCGATCATACTGGCATCTTGGCTTTTCGCGCTTTCTATGCATTGGCAATGTATCTTCTACATACCTCAAATCATACCTTGAAGATCTCCTCTAAGTGGAAAATGCCTTTGCTGTCCTTCTCAACCACTCCCACCTCAGTGACTATGCCATCGATGAGCTCAGCTGGGGTCACATCGAAAGCCGGATTCCACACGCCAATACCATTTGCTGCAATGCTAATCGTTTCAACAACTCCCAAGTCTAGCGTGACGCCGTCATGCCTTGGCCCCTTCACCAACATGACTTCTTTTCCAGGACGCTCCTCGATCACAATGTCGTCTCCAGATTTTGTATTCAGATCAATCGTTGTCCTCGGCGCTGCAACGAGGAACTTAACGCCATGATACTTAGCTAGAATTGCCAATGAATAGGTTCCGATTTTGTTCGCGGTGTCTCCGTTCGCGGCCACTCGATCGGCACCAACAACAATGCCAGCAATGTTGTCATTCTCTCCTCTCAATCTCAGGAGAGCCGACGCCATAGAATCAGTAATCAAAGTGGCCGGTATCTGATCATGAACTAGTTCAAACGCTGTGAGTCTCGAGCCTTGATTATATGGTCGGGTCTCGGAGCAGAACGCATGCTTCAATGAGCGTTGGGCATGTAGTGATCGTATAACGCCAAGGGCTGTGCCGTAGCCCGCAGTAGCAAGAGATCTGGAGAATTTGGTGAGAAGAGGGACATGGAAAAGAATGGGGCTTCTTACCCAGTGTTGCAATGTGTCAACATGCTGACAGGACCCTTCTTGCCGGCTTCACTGTTCTTCATGATCCACTCCGCACCGTGCTTGCCAATGTTCTCATTGTCGCTCACGTCGTCGATCAGCATCTGCTCTGCTGCCGTTATGTACGCTTCTCGCACAGAGTCTCCGTTCGCGCCATTGTTGGCAGCAGCCTCGTTTGTTATTTTGCTCAACTTTCGAGCTGCATCAGCCAGATTGACTGCGGTGGGACGGCTTGTCACGAGATAATCCAATTTTTCAATGATGAAAAGCTGTACCTCTTCCGCTATGGGTGACAGCTTCATGTTGACCAGCTCGACTGCCAGAGCCAGAGCTGCTACGATGGCAATTGCAGGTGCGCCGCGCGTACGCATCTCCTTGATAGCATGCCATGCATCTGTGCTCGAGTAGATGTGGTCATATTCTTCGGCGTGGGGCAGTTTGAGCTGGTCAAGGATCTCGAGCTGGCCACGCGAGTACTTGATAGCCTGGAGCACCATCTTTGACGAGGCGAGCCCTGTGAGGAAATGTTCTGAGGTTTGAGCCCAAGAAAGAGAAAAAAAAAAAAAGAAAAGAAAAAAAAATAGAGAAGTTGAGCTTCGGGTTGCAAGTTGCCCAATCTGAGCTCTTACGCCACATCACGTGGCTGCGGGACGGTTTGGCAGGCGCGGGCGGGCAGGCGGGCAGGCAGGCAGGCGCAGGGATGGCACAGGGCAATCGCATCGTCCTTATTAAGTAAGCGCGAGGAGTGATGGCGGCGGCGGAGAAGTTACTTTCGATGTTTCCTGGCACGCAGTTATTAAAAAAGAACGGACACCAAAAGGTTTGTACCTTAATAATTCCACTACAGCAGAGTATTATAACACAAGAAGTAATGAAAATATAGAAGACGATAACTACTTTAAAAATATCTACTTTTTAGAAAGTATTATAGACTTTTAGCTCCTGAAATATCTACGTTAGAGAAGGTATTTTTGATGGATTTGGTGAGAAACCAGACTATGGTGTCTGTGCTTTTCCCATAACCGCGTGCCTGGGCAGGAAGCCACAAGCAAGCCTCAAGCGTCCAGAGTAGGATTGCTTTCTCTTCTCTGCTTCTCTGTCTGCAATCACCTCCCCGTAATGGTTTTGCTTGGTCTGACTATCTCCCAAGGGAAACATCAATCCGAGCTTCGCCGGCGCAGGCCAGGTTGCTACAGCTGGCAATCCAACCTAATGTTTTAGCCCAGCGGTGGGTCCCCGCATTCAGTCATACATGTCACTTTATCGTGCAAATGCTCTGACATCACGATTGAACCTACAAGAACCGTGCGGCCGTCCGTCTACTGTTTGTCAACTAGTTCTCTTTAACTTGAAGGCGCCAGTCTGCGCGGCCGTTCGTAATTGATACCCTTATTAAGCCCACTTGCTTTGACGGCCTTTTGGCAGCTCATTTCATACTTGAGTACCACTTAAATCTCATAATCAGCCAACCCATTCGACAGTTTCAGCAGCTTCAAAAGATATTGTTGACTTGCGACCTTCCGTTATGGCCTCCGAAATCACCATCAACTCGAGTTTTCCTCTTCCCAATTCCGCGCACACCATCCCGCGACTTGGTTTCGGTGTCTACCAGTCCCCCACTCCAACCTGCGTCAACTCCTGTTCCAAGGCTTTCCGAGCAGGCTACCGCCATGTCGATACTGCGCAGTACTACGCCAACGAGTCTGCAGTCGGGCGAGCCATTCGCGAGTCCAAAATACCTCGCACGGAGCTCTTCATCACAACCAAAATCCTCAATCCAAGCAATGATGTGGAATCTACATATAAGATGATACAGGAGAGCGTAAGGAAATTGGATGGTGACCTCGGATATGTCGACTTGTTCCTCATACATAGCCCCAATGGCGGCAAAGAGAGCAGGAGGCTGATGTGGCTTGCGTTAGAGAGGGCGCGCGAGGAAGGAAGAGTACGAGACATTGGTGTCAGTAATTATGGCATTGGGCATATTGAAGAGATCAAGACATTTGGCAAAATATGGCCTCCAGCAGTGAACCAGATAGAGGTACGTCCGACTGCTACACTCATTGATAGAGGTTTCATGCCTGGCTAGAAACAATCACTTCGACTCGAACATCCCACTTCGTCATCACCGCCAGGTTGCGAGTGATTAGATTTTCATTCACTACCCTTTCTTCCCACAGCTGCATTTTGCTAATGCCACTTAGCTCCATCCTTGGTGCCAACAACGCGAAATCGTCAAATACTGTGAGGAAAACTCCATCGTCGTAGAAGCGTATTGTCCTCTCGTTCGAAATCAGAAAGCACACGACAAGGCTCTGCTCAGAGTTTGTGAGAATGTAAAGAAACCGCCGAATCAAGTTCTTATACGATATTGTTTACAAAAGGGATGGGTGCCTCTTCCGAAAAGTGACACCCCAGCGCGGATTGTTAGCAATGCGGACGTATTTGGATTTGAGCTCAGTAGCGAAGATATGGCTACGCTGGACGGCTTAGACCAGGGCAAGAAGGGGGCGATTGTCCAGGCAGCCAGTAACTCATAATTAACAAGTTCAGATGCAGGTGCCACAAGTTTCAGAAATGGTGTTCGATTTGAACGGCAATTCTAGATGAATAGCGCTCTTGTCCGGGTACGGATGATGGTCACATACAATGGCCGATTGTTTCCTTCAAATAACGTCTACTGCGTTCTAATGGCCTATGGCATTACATAGATATTAACACCGTTCAAGAATTTTACTCTACAACTACCCATTATGTACCAGTAGTATAAAGATGCATATCAGCTCCTGATCCTACTACAATACACTACGCTATGCACATTGTTTTTAATTCAACCAGAGCACCTTTAACCACGGCACAAAGGCATCAATACAACATCCCCTTTCTACATCTAGATGATGGAGGTGATTTCAAACAAGCTCAGGCCGTTTCCGTGAACGGGTTGGACTGCCCATCAGCCTTACCGTCTCTTCAATAATTTCTTCAGCCAAAGCGTTCCCCGGATCCTCCGTCTCGGCAACGTTATCGACCTCATCGAGAGGCAAATCATACTCAGCTGAAAGCATAACATCATCTCCTATGGTCCTCTCTCCCTCGCCAAACACCTTCTTGAAAGCAACATCATAGGAGGTCCACATGCCCTGAAATACAAGAGCCGTGAGCGTAGACAGCCATTTCGGCGCTCTTCCTTTGTCATCCTGCAACTTTGGGCCGAGGCCAAAAATGAGCACAATGAGAGGCATCCACGTGCATAAAAAGATGCCTCGTCCAATTTTTTGTCGGAGAGTAGTCACCCTGAAAGGACGAATGTTGTGGAGATACTCTTGGTATTCGCTGGGCATTCTGAGCTCAGCAGCACCGTCGGTGATGAGTTTGAGGTAGCGAGCAGAGGGTTGCGCGTAGCTGGGATCCGGACGCGCGATGCGGCGAATATCTGCTGTTGTTGCGACATCGCGGTCCATCATCGGGGCGAACAAAGTATGTGCTTTGAACGGCTTTGTGGTCGCACGTTCAGGGACAGTGTCTGTGTCGGCGAGCGGATAGCAATTCACTAAGATATCTTTATATGATGACCCTCCTCCTTCTGTGGCGATTATATGCGCGTAGTCACTAGGAGTAACTTCATACACACATCCCACCATGTCTTTGTGCCACCTATCCTTGTGATAGCCTGTTCCTGAAGCATTTCCTTTTTTGGAAAACGCTGCGTCTGGCTCCCGCTTGGCGGAATTGCCGAAGCATGGCTCTTGGTATGGCACGCCGGGAAGGTCGAAAGTCAGCTTGAGTGACGGCACTTGAACATTGACTTGAGAAACCGGCTTGATGCCTCGGATGCCTCGAAACGTCTCAGCGCAGAGATTTGATCCATAAGCCAGATACAGCACCGTTTTCCCCTTCTCTTCCGCTGCGGCGACTTCAGATTGTGTAAGCGTGTGCGCGTAGACGGTTGTGTCAGTCAAGGAGGCATCGAGTCGTTCTTGAGAGGTCTGGGGAAGCGGAGGGAACACGCGTTTTGCCTTGTCCTTCTTAGGCAACAGGAATTGGAGCGGCGATGTAGCTCGATTCTTGCTGTCGTCCTCGGTGGAGGGCTTGAGGCTTGTCCTAGACGCGACAGTCATGGTTGGGATGATGGTGGTATCTGTGTATACTATTGCGTGCTGTCCGTGCTTAGCGTTATCATTGGGTGGTTGCCACAACCTGTAACTTACTCGTTATGTACTTAGTTCTATATGCTCTTGCCTGTCTGGAAATCTTCAGTTTAAGAAGTACACCTTTGAAAGAAAGTGGTTTTGTTCATGTCATCAAGCGCCCGTGTTTCGTCCGTAAGTTTAGGCCACAACATAATTCGTAACAATCACTCATTTCTCAGCATGTCGGCGGGTTTTGGCCGAAAAAGCCGATCGGGGGTTGTCCAACCTCCGATCACGTGCTGCACACTTCCGACCCGATCCCCGTGGAGAGTCTCTACGTAATGTATACGAAGTATATATGAAGGTTTCTAAATGAAAGTAAGAGATCCGGCGCACTTGCAGATATTTGATTAGCTGATCATTACCCTGACCAAATTGCAGAAAGACTTCTCGTCGGCATTTATCAGAAAGAGACTATGGGCGCTTTTTGACTCCAGAATACAGTAGGTATCTACCACCTACTTGTACCATTGTACAAGAACCGTCCCATTACCAGCCAATACTAAGCATTAGACTCGTGCCTCTTTACACGCATGCGACATTTATCAAAGGGTTTAGACGTCACGATCATTGCCTTGAAACGGATCAGCCTCAGATATCCGAACAGAAAGGAAGAGGCCCACTTACATTGAACAACGGGGTTTTCGTCTTGTAACGCCCCTTCTCATCCAAAGTTGGCCTTCCCAATTCATTCAATTCGAGCTCTCCCGCCCCAACCTTAGTAAAGTCATAGCGCCTCACAATACAAGCAAGAATGACTCTAGCCTCGATATTCGACAACTCTTGACCGATGCAGTTCCTGGGGCCCCGCTCAAATGGTCTCCATGCACTGATAGGAATTTTGTTTTCTCCATTCGCAGTTCCCTCCTCGTCCTTTCTAGCAGCAGATGTGTCAATGTCCCCTGTCCATCGTTCGGGAATAAAGTCGTTAGCCGTCTCCCCAAATACCCTGGGATCACGCTGGATGAGGTAATGGCAGGTATATAAAACAGTGTTGTCCAAGCAGACCTCTGCTCCATCCTCCGTGCGTACCTTGAACCCGGTCCCAAAAGCGTAGCGGGCAGTGCCTGCAGGGGGATATAGTCGGAGGGCTTCTTTGATGCAGGCGGAAGTATATTGCATAGCTTTCATTGTTTCTTCTGGACGAGCCAAGATGGCTTCCTTCGGGTCTTTGTCTCCAAATATAGCATCATGTTCCGCTCTCATCTTTCGGAGACACTCTGGATGTGTCGAAAGGGTATAGGTGAGCCACTGGAGCAGCACTGACGTTGTGTCGTGTCCAGCGAAGAGGAATGTCTTGACATTATCTGCCGTGCTTTGAAGAATATCCGGAGTCAACTCATCTGTGTCCTTCAATGCAAGGGCAAGAACAGAGCGATCTTTTTTTGTTCCTAAGGCTTGTGTGCCCTTGATTTGTGCGAATTTGTCTGTGATGCATTTTTTTATGGCCACGTCAGTTCGCTTGCTTGCAATGTATCTCTTAATTCGTAATCCTATGTTGAGATATAACCAATAGCCGCCAGCGTTGTATGTCTCAACAAGTCGTTTAAAGTTCCTAACGATATCATTACCGCCTGTCTCTTCGTCTTGGGCTTTGAAATTAAGGTTAGTGATAACTTCGCCAATGATATCGAATGTCACATTGGTGCAAAGCGTCTCCATGTCAAATTCGGCGCCTGATTCGGCCAAAGCATCTAGCTTGCTCATGAAAATTGCTGTTTTCTCAACGATGACTGGAGTAAGGGAGAAGAGATGTTGCGGTGCAAAGCCATTGTTGAAACGCTTACGCAAGCCTTTCCAAGCCTCATCCTACTATTGTTAGTTGTGCTTCCCTTCAAGCGCAATATTCTAAAAGTAAATTTCTCACTTCTGCCGTAAGGATAGAAAAAGGGCCAATCAAGCTACCCAAGCCTGCTTGCACGGTTGGCGATTTCGTGACGCTGTAAGGATACAGGGATGTGGCTCGGGAGACCTGTTCTGCAATATCGTGGTTGCAGATAACCAACGTTGCATAGTTGATAGGCCGCAGGTCCAGGAAAAGGAACTGAGGATATCCCTTCTCTCGCCACAGGTTCTCAAAAATATAATCTAAATGCCCAACACTTAGCGTAAATCTCGCAATAGACCGCGTTACGTACCAGGGTGGCGTTCCTGGTTGTCAAGTTCCTTGTATCCATCTCCAATAACCTTCAAGTTTCCCCATAACAGCGAACTGGGGAAGTGATTAGGAATGTGATTGAATTTGGAACGCCACCGCTGCAATAGAGCGTAAAGGCACCATGTCATGATTGGCAAGGCCGCTAGCACTGTATAATTCAAGTCCGCCATCTTTTTGAGAACATAAATCTCAAGAACGAGACTCCTATCCGTGAGTGAACTTAGTATTTCACACTGAGTTGGTGAGTTTTTTTTTCCACTTGGTTTCTGGGTAGGCTGTAATCGTCGAGCTGCAGGGCTTTCTTCGCATAGACTGCGGCTAAGTATAGTGAAGGCTGCCGTGAATATAACTGAAGGAGGGAATGGTCGCGTCAATTAAGAAAAACCAGTGAAGGTGGCAAAGGTGAAGGGAACGGAGGCGTGCCCCAACATGATGTGAAGATGGAAAAGACCGAGACCCCATCCCGAGGAGCTCGAGGCCTGGGTATAAGTATCGATTAAAAGATCAACGCCAGAGTGCGGAGTTGGCTCCAGCCGGCTGTGCCGTTAGCGTCACATCGAAACTCATGGCTTCTGTCTCCATATGCATCTCGCGTAAATGCAGGAGCGGCACAGGCACAGGCACAGGCATTATCCATCATAATCAAATCAGCGGTTGGTGTTTACGGCATGATTCAGCCAAACACGCCAGCAGGTGGGGTTCGTCGCATCTGCAGAAATCTCATAGGCTGGCTCACCGACTACAATGTAAGACACCACGCCAGGCGCATCACACGAGAACTCTTCGCCTCGATTTCTTGACCGACAGATCTGGCCATCGCCTGCAGCTTCCGTGCCAACCCAAGACCAAATTGCATAGTTGTATCATCAAGACGCCAATCCAGCCGAGGCCACGGGACTCTAATGAGGAGTTCGCATGCGGGGCATGATGGGAAGCTACTTGGCAAGGAACAAGCAAGAAAAAAAGCTAACAGACTCCGCTAAAGACCGCGTTAGCCATACTTGTAGTATACTCAAGGCATTGCATTGCAAGCAGGACGACAATTGTCGTGCACATTCTCTGCCAGGGTCCTTGAGTAAAGGAAACCTGGTGGCTGGGTGTACCCCCTCTGCTGACGGAAATCAATCTTCGTCATTCTTCTGGTTATGCTCAAGGATGCGTACCTCTCCAACTAATGCAGTAATTTCCCTAACCGCTTGTATTATCATTTAGTCTATATTGTTCGAAGTCCTTACCTGTCTTACAAAGCTCTTAAGCGACATGAGCTATTACTGTCAAGCGAAGATGCCCTTTTCGTGATACACTGGGTAGTACTTAGGTAGTACTTAGGTAGTACTCTATCACGGACACTTCCAAAGCTTAGGCCCTTCTAATGATCATCAGCAAGGGCAGTTAGAGCAAAAGCGGGTTACTGCTCTGTGCAGATCTAAGAGTTATTGTATCTATGTTCGTCAGCACTTGGCGCTGACTAGCCCCATAACCCACCATTGACCAACACAATTGTTGGACACCAGGAAGCAACAAGTTCGTCAATGATGCATGCAGTTATTTCCTTTTTCTTTACGCTCGTTCAGATTTCCCCATTTAAGATAAGTTGCAAAAATGGAAACCACCTTGTTCAAAAGTAAGCGCTAAGTACCATCAAACGGAGCTAACAGTCGACTCTTGGTAATGTATGTAATATATAAAAGAACACCTGCTCAGCTGAAGCCACTTCGTCGCAATGCTAGCCGTTTGACTTTGCTTCCTTCTTGTTAGGCCTCTCGCACCCATGCAAACATGTTACCTCCGCTCATCTCCGGCGTCTGCACACTCATCGGATCCGGCGCACTGTTGTTCTACATCTTCCAGGCCTTCCGCTTTTTCACATTCTTCTTTATCGCACCCAGAAAACCTCTCAAGAATTACAAGAGGGCGGACTCCAAGTCATGGGCGATGATAAGCGGTTCAAGTGCTGGGATCGGGTTCGAGCTTGCAGACCAATTACTGTCCCTTGGCTTTGGGGTCATCATTTTCGCCCATGAAGGCATTGAAGAGGCGGAAGCACGCCTCAGAAAAGCTCATCCAAGTGGCGCCATCCAAAGCTTCACATTCAATTGCCTGACAGCTTCTCCGCGCGATATCGAGGAGCTCGTCAAAAGTGTCCAGCACCTCAACATCACCATCCTATCCAACAATGTTTCGGGCGTCCCAATGCCAGAGCCACGATTCCGGCCCTTTGCGGAATACAGGGTAGAAGACATCGATAGCAATATCGACCTCAGCGCACGTTTCATGGCCCGCCTCACTTTATTTATGATACCTGTGCTTGAAAAGTCGGCGCAACCACGCTCTTTGATTATAAACATGAGTTCTGGCGGTCGTAGCGGAGTTCCATATGTGTCCCTGTATTCTGCATGTAAGGGCTTCAACAGCTCCTTTTCTAATGTACTTGCTCGCGAATTTCGGGTCTTCAATACTCCAATCGACTGTTTGGCCATTATTCCAGGCGAGGTTGTTTCGCATGGAAACAACATTGTGTTAGAGGCTTGGTGCTCCGACTGCAAAGGAATATGCCAGGATTATGGTAGAGAGGATAGACGCTGCTATAGGCCGTGGTTTGCTGGAGGTGAGCCCGCATTGGAAGCATAGCCTCCAAATTATGGCGACAAACATATTACCTGAATCAATTATAGCCCCCCAAGTTTTCAAGATTATGGAGTCGAAGAAGAAAATATTGGAAAAGGGTCAATGAGTGTTGAAAACTGGCAAAAGGTCTGAGAATGGTGAACGGGTATCGTTTTCCCTTGCTTTTTGATGAATACCTAACAAAAAAAATGAAGAAGAGTAGTATATGACTAAAGTAGGTATGAGGGATTACGGATCCCAATAATCTCTAACTTTCGATGAGCCATCAAAGAACCATGTATGAAGTCAATCTATCGCATAACAACAACAGCCGCATGTGTGAGTGAAGAGCCACCCAAGTGAACCGTAACGATACTCGAGCTACCATAAGGGCAAAAGAGAGTGCCGTGAGGCCAAGGTTGCACTGTGCCACGGCAACAGTTTACTCTGACACACGAAACCTTATCATACAGACAATCAGCTCTTTCTCCCTGGAGTCATCATAATATTGATAATGATCATCAAACAAAAAGCGAAGGGCAAAAATAATGTCAAAAAAAAAGAAGCTGTGAGGTCTTGCCCGGAACTAATGCTTCGTTAGTTATCTGCTAGATATGAGCAGTGGCAGAATGAACTTACTCGAACCGGGGTTGCCGGAAGAGTTCTGAGAGAAATATCAGAATCCGGAGTGATAACCGCTACACTACAAAACCGGATGAACTGTTTTATGACTTATACTTGAAAATAAAAATATATGATCAATGCAATTTATGAGCCTGGATACCATTAAAAGCCAGAAAATATTATATTTCGCTTCTTCAAATGAGTTTTTTTGAGCATGTGGGTATGATGCAACTGCGGGGCAGCCTAGCCACACGCATTTCAAATTTTCTCCGCTTACAGCGGCTAGTCGATGGCTGGCTCCATCCAAAGTCCCAACTCGGCTTCAAAAATCACATGTACATATGTAACTGTAATTAGAGTCTTGTTAATATATTAGCATCTTTATACCCTGAGGCCGAGTAATAGAGACAATCGGGATGTTGACAATACTCTATCAACAGGAGGATATTCTTCCGCCAGACATTATACATCTTGAACTCGGCAACAAGGAATGAGACCCGGTAGTCTACCAAGAGATAATTATGTACTGCATAAATAGGAAATATCAGTTAGTGATTGTGCTTGACCGCTCCTTCCTTTCTGTGGGAGCAGACGTCCAACAACCGAGTTGACGTTGTTGATTGCGCGGACTGACATGTACATAATACAAAGATATTATCTATGGTGCACTATTCGGAGTCACCTTAGACCGTGCAGTCTTAATTGAAGCAGAAGGCAAGGCACTATAGGTCCAGAACATCACAAATATGTCTGGTCATTTCAAACCTTCAAAATTCAAGCTCACCCATTGTTGTCATACTCAAGTCGCTATGGTCAATCAGAAAATATATTCAAAATTAAACTCCACGTCAAAATAAACTATGCATCACCAAATCCTGCAAAGAACCGCCGAACAAAAATAAAAATAAGCACCTACATGCCACAGGTACGTAATCCCCCTCATAGCTGACCACCACCAGCAAACCATCCCCCAATACAAACGCAGGTCAGACCTCTCATAAGCCCACCCCCACAACCGCACCACTCCGACCACACGCAACACTGATTTGTAACTCTCAATGATATCAAATACGCCCACCAATACTAGGATGTGCTTTTCATGCTGCGCCTCCGTCTACCACATAATCTCCGTGGCTTCGAAACCCGAAAACAGGTGTATACACCCCATTGCCCATTCGGAGCATCGGATATGTTCGGCTCGGAGCATTAGATCATTTGTTTGTACAGCATGCACGCAGTATCTAGAATTATAAGAAGGCGAGTAAGCAAAAATAATGAGCAACGAATTTCCCCCAAACCCATGACGGTCGTGAGACGCAAACGAGACGAGACGAGCGGTCGCAACATCAGAGCTCCCTATTAATAAGATATCAAGCATTATCATATTACTTTATACGAAACGCTTGGGTTTCTTTTGATTTTCTTCTCCTTCTCGCGACACACGCCACGCAGACGGTTTACTGCGTTGGATTGGTCGACCGCCGAAGGAGCATCAAACAAGAGCATTTTACTACTCACACTGCGGCCACGAACGAGGAGGCCGACTGTTTATGCTCTAGCCCGGCTAGACTCCACACATGCCGATCACTATGCTTAACATTTCCTGCGTCAAATTCTCCGCGCTTACAGCCTGGTGGCAACAATACCGGCATCGCAGACGACAACGTCACTCGCGCGACAATTCTGAAGTGGTGGCGGACAATAGTCTGGGTGCAACGCGTGGCAGGCCGAGGACGCGTCTTCCAGAGATGGAGGAGAGTAGCAGTCGCACGAGACTGAATCCTCAGCTGTGTGGCAGTGCTGCAGACGGACCGAGTAGAGCGAATAGTAGCTTGGGGACTAGAGTGATTCGACAAGAATGACATGAGTGCAGATGGTAATAGGAGGCTATGATGTTGATGATGATATAACGATTGGAAAGACTTTGCTGTTCACGATCTGCAACAGCACTCATCTCTAATGCACAAAATTTGAATACGGAAACAATGTATCCATTGGTGGTGGTTCACCGAGACATCAGGGAGAAGCGAAAAGGGGACCATGAAAAAAAAAGGTCAAAACGCAAGCGCACAGATACCGTTACGGTGCCCTTCTCTCGAATGGACCAAAAGGATAAAACCCCCAAACCAGCAAGAAAAGAAAAAGGTAACAAACGAAACAAAACCCCCCCAATTGAACTTAGCTCCTTCAATGCGAAATGAAACCTGAAATTCAATCTCAATGTTCCTCATTTATCGGGAATGAAATCCATCTCCGGCCTCTACCCCTATTCTCTGAAGATAGTACAATAATTGTACTGCCACACTGGCAAGTCTCCCGCGTATACACTTCATACGTGACTACGTATCCTCCCGTATTCGCAACTCCATCCCATCCCGTCAACCAACCAACCAAAATCGTTCATGCCAATTAACCTAAGCCCACCAAGCTTCCTCGAACTAGAACCAGCCAGCCAATCGATCAAAAACCATAAGCTCTCCACAATTCCAAAACCATCCCCAACTAGCAACACCCCTAAACTTTCACCGGACCGACAGTTGAGAACAAGCCCTTGCATCTCCCGCTTCTGCTCACGCTTTCTCTCAATAACGAACCATGGTGCCATGGTCTATGGGTATGATGCTTCCCATCCTGACAAGGGAAAAACTTTTGGCGTGCGCAATAGACTAATTGCCAAGCCGCCCAACAACTGGTGCGCAAGGTTAGGGCTGGTCTTCCTTTTTGTGGGTTCACCATGATGAATATGACGGTGTTTGATAGTGTGCTTTTGAAGCTCTCCTACTAATTCTTCTGACTGGCCAGAGCGTTGCAAAGCAGACCAACAAGCTGCATTTGCTAGAATGGAGGCTCTGTGAAGCACATTGTCAAAACCTGCAAAGTGATTCACACAGGCCGATCATGTCTGTTTGTCAAGGCCCATCAAACGCACTTTGCCCCAGAGAGGTAATGCCACGAGGAAAGAACTACCGAATGGCAGGTCCAACGGGATACGGCAGCAGCGACCTGAGGCGTGAGCTGTCAAGAGCAAAACAGGCAAGGCGGGGTGTGAAACATGAACCATCACATAACGACACACCCACAAGCAAGATCAGAGTAACCATTTGCAAGATGAGGAAGAGAGGACAACAGACGCAGAGCAACGTTAAGCTTCCGCGGCTCTCGAAGAAATGATATTTGGTCCCAACCCGTATAGAGATCGCCTGTGCGAAGTCTAATTGAATATCAAGTACGTAACCTTTTGCGGTAGAAAAGGCTCCCTCGCCCAATGCAAAAGAGAGATGCAGCCCATGCCCACTGTACGCCGAGAATGTAAGAACCCAGTTCAATCCAGTTGATATAGTCGACCCATAGAAAATCGAGGCGGAAGGAAAACAGAAGTAGAAGAGGAATATTTACATTACGAAAAAACAATACGCGATAAAAAGGGATATCAAAATGATCTAAAAAGCTAGTATGCAAACAAGTCGTGACCCTAGAGGAACGTGAACGATTCTGCGCAATGTGTTAGTTACCAGCTCAAGGACTTTGGCAAGACAATACAAACCTGGAAATGATGTATTCGTGCTCGTTGCTTAGCTTGTGACGTGGCGGCTCTTACCCTCACCAGCCCAGACACCTCCACCAACAGCTCGTGAAATACCCAGACCAAGGCCAACGGCAGCAGCAATGACAAGAAGGGCAATAATAATCTTAGCCCATAGCCTCTGCTTGCTGTTCATATCCTTGAAGAGCTTGCATCCACGACTGCGTCTGTACTTCTTCTGCCTCTCCACCATGGTTTGTCGTGAAGGCCACATGGTGCATTCCTTGACCTTGCCATCAACAGCAAGCATGTGGTTCTGAGTGGTGGCGGCGGAAAGAGGGGCGCCAGCCTCAAGATCGCGGTCAACGACGGCGACATCGAGGTGGGTCTTGCTTGCTGGAGCGCTCTCTTCCATGGAACGGCGAGCGTCGGGGTGTTTGTAGAAGGCAGAGTAAGGATTTGACGAGTCAACAATAATCTCCTTCTCAATGGCTCCTGTAGTCATGGATGACTTGTTGGATTCGTTCGAGGGAGGCGAGCGAAGAGCCGACTGGGGCTTCGCAGGGAACTCGATGGTAGCTCCAAAGCCAACAGGCTTCTCGTTGTTGTCAACAGCCATGGCGATGTAGTGACAGAGGAGCGGCGCACGAAGTTATCGTCGTGAAAGGTGGGTGACGGTGTCGGTTGAAGGGGAGCTGTGTGACAGGTAGAGGACCCTGACGACCAACAGCGGCGGGCAGATGCAGTGGAAGGCTGCAACCGGCGGTGGGGAGAAGTGGATGATGGATGGTGATTCAGAAGAAGAGCATTGAGAGACAGGCAATGTGACGTTTATCTGGGGAGGAGGGTGTCTCGAATCGGTAGGCGAGATTGGGGGTGGTGGTGCAGTCGTCAGGAAGGAGCAGACGGTCAGGAGGTAGCTGGTCGGCCGGCAACAGCTACAAATGCTGTGAGAGAGCGGATGAGCAACAATTGGAGCGGAAAGGAGTCGTGGGAATTTGGAATTTGTGCAAGACTGGCAGCGCGAGCCAAAAGAGCGTTATGAAGAGGAGGGAAGGGAGTGGGCTGGTTATGAAGGAGCGCGAGTCGTATGGGTATGGGTATGGGGGAGCCAGCACTGGAGCGCAAAGCATGGAGAGCAAGCAAGAGCAAGACCAATTGCGCACGGAGCAGAGGGAATTCGCTGCGTTCTAGGCCAGGACTCCGATCGCCCAGGCTGCTAGGCCAAAGGCGGCTGGGCAACCGAACATGGCGGCCCTTTTGGCGGCGCAGACTCGCCGCAGACTGCCCGCCCTGCAGCACTGAACAATAGCACCATCAACAGGTTGCACGATCTGCGCATTGTTAGCATTCACCTTTGCATGCTTGACTTTGACATCATCTCTCGCTATTACTTGAATCCTCCCCTGGCTTGCTCGACGACTCGATGATGATACTCCTGTGCCTCCTCCTCCTCCTTCCACCCCTTCACTCTAGCGCTCCGAGGCTGCGTCAAGGATGTGAATGCGTGTGGGTTATTATTCTGATTAGTGTGACTGGTGTGAAGTTTGCCTCCCCGTTGCGTACTAAGCGGCCATCACATTATTGCCAGCCCGCCTTGCGCTGTTGGCGGTTCGTCGAGCCACAAACCCCCAAAAGAGGCTGAACCGGCCTGCAATCTGGGCTCGCGGCTGGATGAACAGAGGCACGCCGCGCTTAGCCTTTTGGTGGCACTCGGACTCGCACTCGCCCCGAACCGGCTAGAGCGCGCAGAAAGCTTGGGCCGGACCCTCTGTGCCTCTGTGCTTCTGTGCCTCTATGCTTCGCAGCCCACGCGGGCAGTCGCGCCGATGGTAGTAGTGCCGGTGGTGGTGCTGGGGGAGGGGTGAGGTGGCTCGTAAAAGAGCTGGCTGCAAAACGAACTGCAAAACGAACTGCAAAATGAGCAAAAGAAGTAGCTCCTCCTCAACTCGACTGGGGGTTGACCTGCTCCTGCCGTCCTGCAATAATCGCTCTTGCTGTCCCGTTCTCCTGCCTGCATCAACGGGGTCAAGGGTGACAATTCCAATCCTGTCCTCTCCTGTCCTCTCCTGTCCTGTCCTCCATCTACTTTGTTTGGCCAGACTGCCGCTCCTGCTATCGGTCATGCCGTTGACGCCAGAAAGGCAAGAGGCAACTCAACCGATTCATGCCCTCTCCTGTCTCTCCACACCCGGCAGCTGTCACCACCACCCATCGCTTTCGGCTTCGCAGCCGAGTATCGAACACACACACACACACACACACACACACACAGAGCTCACTTGTGCAGGGACGCGTGTTGATCCTTATCCTTGATCGCAACTCGACTTTACGGTACCGCACTCTCATTCTCGTACTTTTCTCCATCGCCTATTATGTCCTGGCGCCCAATCGCAATATGAGTCGCTAATAAATGCTGAACCATCGTTTAAGCGCAATCCATTCAAGCAAAAAGTGCCCAAAGATATCCCCAACGCCTTTTCCATGCACTCTACCCAATCCACTCCCAGCCAATGCGGCATTTTTACATTAACTTCCCTTCGTTAGCTTGCCAATGCTTCTCGAGAAATCCTTCCATTCGCTTTTCCACCACTTGTCGCTGGTAACCCAACCCTGAAGATGGGAAAACCAAGATCTGATCTAAGACTCTTCACACGCCGTCAGCCCCCGGCTCAAGCTTTTCTTGTCTATCCCAAGCCCTTTCTGGGCGACTTGCGTTTGACTTCACCTTGTTCCGTCCAACTTGCCGATTCGTCATGTCCATGAGCGTTGAGGTCACCCGCCGAAGTAGTGCCTCGTATGGAACGCCTTGGTTAGTCTGATTGCGATAGCTTCAGTGCCCTATCTCGCCCCCACCTTCTCCTAACCCCAGACTGTTCAATTCACCGTGTTGGCCGTTCTCTTAGCTCCACGTCCCTCCCCATCATGCGGCCGCACACGATATCAATGATACTTGAAGAAATCCTCCATCCGAATCCCACCACGATCGCACATGGACCGAAAAACCCCACCCTGATCGTACAAAGTCAACGGTGTGTCTAGCTCCACAATGCGGCCCGCATCCATGACGCAGATGCGGTCATACCCGATAATCGTCTTAAGCCGATGGGCAATGCAAAGTAGCGTCTTGCCCTTGAAGCCGTCGACGATGGTCTGCTGAATCTTCTGATCGGTTTCAAAATCCACAGACGAAGTAGCCTCGTCGCAAATGATGATTTGTGAGTTTCTGACGAGGGCGCGCGCGAGAGCGAGCAGTTGCCGTTGGCCAAGGGAGAAATTGAGACCCTCTTCTTCGACTACCGAGTCGAGATGGATGCGGCCAGATGTGTCGCCCACTGATGCATCGTTGGATACCAGGTCAGCCTGTCGTAGTACGGACCAAAGCTCGAGGTCAGAGTGCTCGCTGAACGGATCCAGATTGGAGCGGATGGTACCCTTGAACAGCGTTGGGTCCTGAGGAATGATAGCAAGCTTAGAGCGGAGGTCGTGGAGACCAATTTTGCTAATATCAATTCCATCAATGATGATGGAGCCGCTGGAGAGCTCGACTAAACGGAATAAGGTGCTCATGATACTCGATTTTCCGGCTCCTGTACGACCAACCACGCCAATTCGCTCACCGGCCTTAACGTGCATATCCAAGCCTTTAAGTACTAACGGTAAGCCGTCTCTGTACCGCATTTCCACCTGATTAAAAATTATTTCTCCGTGCTCCGGCCAAGTTGGTCTCACCTCGCCAAGGTGAAGAGGGGCTTCCTCTTCTAAGGCCGTACCATAATGGTGGAGTCTCTCCGTGGAGTTCATGTTGTTCTCTACTTCAGCAAGTTGCCTCACCGTGAACTGAATCATTTGGACGATTGTCAGGATGTATGAAAGGACTAAGCCAGCAATGCTAGGATCAACTGAGAAGCGTGACGTGACGACGAGAATACCCGTGCAGAAGACCAGGAGGATACCAATAACATCAAGGCGAACGCTGAGCCATCGCTGGTTGGCAAATGTTAGGTAGTATGCGCTGTTCATGTCGTCTATGGACTCCCTAACTGACCGAGAGAACTGGTGTTGCAAGCCATAGGCACGTATCGTGGGAGTACCGACAACGGACTCACTGAACCGCGCGAACACTGTGCTTCGAAGAACTGATTCGTGTCTCTTTACCTCGCGCGCAGAAGATCGATAGTAGGCTGCGGAGAACATGAATACGACCAAGAGTGGGCCGAGCGCGATTGCATAATAGTAGTAATAGGCGATGATGAGGATGAAGACAGACACAATCATGGCGAGAGTAATGAAGTACATCCTGATGCTATCAGTGAGTGTGTTGTCGAGTACGTCGACGTCCTTGGAGAAGCGGTTCATGATGCGTCCGAGGGGTGTGGTATCGAAAAAGGACATCTTCGAACGAAGGATGCGATGAATGGCTCGGTGGAGCATGTCTTTGCCAGATTCCGTTCCGAAGACAGATACAGCAACCGAAAATGCGAACATAAAAATAGCCTGAGAGGCGCCGAGTGCGGCATATGTGCCAATCTGTTGTGGTTAGTTGAGGAAGTCAAAGAGAAAGAGGGAGAGGAGGGACTTACATAAGTGCCTTCGCTGTATCCCCATTTATTGGATGTCCACCATGAGAGCCATAGACTGGTAACGATGTTCGATCCTTGTGAAAGCACTAGGAGAAGGAAAACAAGCGGCGCTACCCACAGTCCACCTCCTGCTCTAATGTAAGCAATCCAAACACCCCAAGAAACACTCTTCGTTGCGCGGTCTTCCTCTTGCATCAGCGCAGCAGCCTTCTTCTTCTTCTTAGCAATGTCCTTCTTCTCCTTCGTTGGCCTTTCACCATTTACAGCTCTCTTTTCACCATCGTCTTCTTCTTCCTCCGATGCAGTCATCGTCATTAAGTGCTGGAAACCTTCATTATGGTCCATCAGGTTGCTAAAGGTATCAATGGCTTGGACACGACCTTCTTCTACCCAAATAATTCTGTCGCACCGGCTCAAAACGTGAAGTTGGTGAGTGGCCAGAATCCGGCATTTGCCCTTGAGAAGACCGCAAATGGCATTTTCCATAATATGATTTCCAGTGTGCGAGTCGACGGCGGATAGGGGATCGTCCATCAGCACGATATCGGCGTCAAAATATATTGCTCGAGCAATGTTGAGACGTTGCTTCTGTCCACCGGAGACAGTAATACCTCGCTCGCCAATCTCAGTACTATCACCATTGGGTAACATCTCCAAGTCTGGCCTCAAGGCGCAAGCATCAATGACCTTGTCGTACCATCGTTTCTTATACTCCTTCCCAAAGACGATGTTCTCCCTCACAGTCGCATTCTGGATCCAGGCGTACTGCGGGCAGAATGCGCGGGAAGCACCAATGACCACTTCTCCATTCGTTTTTCGCATGTCGCCCGCTAGAGCGGCAAGCAAAGAGCTCTTTCCAGATCCAACGCTACCAATAACCGCAACGAGTTCCTTTCGGCCAATACTGAGATTGAGCTCCTTGATTTCGAAAGGCTTCTCTTCTTCTGCTGTTTTCTCTGCGGTAGCTGGTGGACTTGAGCTTCCTTTCTTTCCCTTCTTCTTATCCTTCATGCCGTCGTCTGTTTCTTGCGTGGGGTGACGCTCCCAGGTAAAACCCGCATTTTGTAGAGCCACTGCATCCCTGGCATTATAGTCCCATTTGGCATCTTCCGAAGCTTCCTCAGCAAGTAAAAATTCTTGGATACGTTGAACCGAAGCATTTGCATCAATTACCTGGCCAATAACCAACGGGAGGAAATTAAGAGGTAGACGCAACGAATTGAATAGCGCAAGGGAAGAGAAGATTGGCGCGGGGTTAAGGGCGTTGTCAGTGAGGGAATATGTGATGAATGACAACATGGATGCAAACACTGGCATTGACATGCCAACCGCCAAAATACCGTTTCGGATTGCAAGCAATATTTGGATCCCATGAATTTCATTCTTTCTGATGGCGTCTAGACGTTCCAGGAAACTCGTTTCCCAGCCGAAATACTTGACAAACCGGACAGCCTGGAGAATTTCTTGGGTGAGGCCAACGCGAGTATCAGTAATTTTGTTGATGGCCATTCTTCGTCGGAAGAGGGTTCGAACAGCTCGACCAAGCAGTGGCATTGCGATAATCAGAAGACCGAGACCAGGCAGAGCACTCTCTTTCAAGTTGACAATAAGGAGAGCTGATGTTACGAGCATGGCAATTGGCGAGGCCCATATCATGTGGAAAAATCCGCTGGCTTGATCAACCCGATACGTGTCTGTCGACATAAGATTAATAATCCTCCCATTGCCCCATCCTTGGCCATCTCCAGAGACACCTAGTTTGCCTCCTGCCACCTCTTTCTGCTTTTTCTTGAGAATCTTCTTGTACCACTTGGCTTCTGCCTGACTGCCTGGTTTGATCTCTGGAGGTGGGGCATCCAAGATTGCTTTTCCCCCGGCCTTTGCCCTACCAGAAAGTTTCATCGCTTTGTCAAAGATGACTGCTATAAGCACGGCTCTTGCCTGTCCACCAACCATCATTCCTCGATACATAAAATGCGTGGTTGCCATCGATTGGACACATTGCATGCACGTAATACCGAGTACTAAACCAATTCCCTCTCCAATGTTGGGTTCAGGCTGACCAGTATGTTGGGAAATATAGGCTCTGAGCGCGAAATTGATGAGATATCGAAGTACGAACGGCGCAACTGCTTGAACCAAACTGGCAAGTAATTGACAGATACCACCCACGATGAATTCGACTTTGAACGTATCGAAAAGTGCCATAACAAGTGGTCGTTTCCCACCTTGCTCCCTTCGCCGCTTGAACGCTGTCTCTAGTTTTTCAGTGAGGACGTCAGCGCTACGATCTGGATTGACAGTCCAAATGTCGTTGCGTTCAAGGGGTCGTTTGTACCCAACCTACACCCATTAGCCCTGTTCGTATCGAAATTAATTAAGCAAGCGGACCGGCCCGATATTCGCATTGTGATGGCTTTGGTATAGAACTAGGAATAACAATAGAGCGAATTCGGGCCGGTAGAGACATCCTCAAAGAACAAAAACAAATAACTTTTGACTCACGGTCATAAGGGGTCCCATCCACTGAAAAGTGAATCTGCTGATGGGGCCTGCGGTGTACTCTGGGCAAACCTCTCTTGTTTCGGGAATCGGCGGTGGCTTCCCCCACTTTAGGGGGTTAACTGTCTTGTACCATTTCTTTTTCTTGAAAGAGCTTCGAGTATCGGAAAAATCATCGCTGGCTTCTGTAGTCGCGCTGGCACGACTCTGAAATCTTGAAAGGCTTCCTGGCCGCGTACTTCGTCCGTCTATATTGGCTTCAATATCCTTCTCGGTACCAAGGACTCCATCTGGCACTATGGATTTATAGGCCATTGGGCTCTGCTCTTCAACTCCATGGCCCTTTATGCCCGCTTCCAACTCCTTCTCGTCGACAGATGATGTGGACATTCTTTGTGAAGCGTCGATTTTGCCTCCAGTAGCGCGTTGCACTAGCGCAAGATCAAGAGCGGGTGTTAGTATAGAAAAACGCCGATGTGACTTTGACGGTGCACAGCGTTTCTTAGAACATCGAGCGCAAACTCGACAAGGTATCAGGGGATGGAAAAGCGACTTGTGTGACGCTCCATAGAGAAAAACGGGAGGGAGAGGGTTCGGCTAGATGTCATGTTTTGCAAACAGCGACAGGGGAGAGTCATATACCTCGGAGAGCCGAAGGTGTCGTCAGGATTTGAGCTAGACGCTGGAGAAGACGGAGTTAAGTCTCACCAATCAAACATGCACCGGTGCGGGAGAGGATCTGGGGTTGCTGAGCATCAAGGAGCGTACTAAGTAGACTAATTGATGCACCGGCGGCCTAGGAGCACTCGGAGCCTCGTCGCTCCCGACTGTCCGAGAATTGGCTGGGGCTCTGGTGAGCAGCCGATGAAATTGTCCTCCTGACGGCGACGGCAGCAGAGTCCAGTCCTGGCGACCTCTATCGGAACCAAAATGGCTCCGCACTTGCTCAAATGATCTGATTTCGTCCGATCCGATTCTCCTGGCGGACCAAATGCTTACCTTACAAATAAGACGAGTCACCGCCTCGCAAGCTCTTACAATCACATTCGTCCAAGGAGGTCTCTCGTAATGCGACACGATTCGCATCCAAAGTCGGAGAACTGGTCTCCAAAGCACAAGCTGCAGTCCAGCACTCGTGGATGTGCATGCGGTGCATACGGCGGGTAAGGTTGATCTGTAGACAGCACAGATTCTTTTCCCTTCTCGAGCACATCTCCTGAGGCCTGCCACGCAACCGTCATTACTTCGAAATCGCCGACTCCACTTGTCCGCGGCATTGTCCCAACTCTTGATAAGCTGCTCATGAGGGTCGACTTCGGAGGATTCCTGATATGACTCGGTTGAAGGCTGGCACCTCGATGGAGCTGGGGGAGGCACCTGGCAACGGTAGACCCAGGATCAGTAATCAACCCACGAAAACATGAAGATAATCTGGCGGCGATAGAGGAGTAGTCATGGAAAAACCGTGCTCAAAGGCCCCATATCCCATTGACGAAATATGTCAGCGTCAGAGTCCACGATCATGTGGTGACCAAATTTGAGGAAAGAGAAGATGCGACCCAAACAGCGTGACGCCAAGGTAGCAAAGGTAGTCGCGACGCAGTCATGGGGCAACAGCAAGGGACCTACTCGATGTTTTAATACTTACCCTTCGCGCACATTTTTAACCCCCATATTCCATTTTTGGCATCACCGCAATCTCGCAAGATTCCCTCATTGCTAGGCTGCCCATGACACGGGCGTTGCGCCATTCATCACCCAGTCAGCGCTAGACAATAATCTCCAATCATGTTTACAATTGGGGGAAACAAACCAATTTGGGATTTCTTCGTCATGCTACAATGTCCAATAGATAGCCAACACAACAAGAATACAACAGTGTACTCGACAGTGCCATGATTGATTACTTGACCTCCGTGTCTACCTCAGCTGTTGATTACAGTTCGTATCGACCGAACCAAGTTTTTCTTTCTTACTAAACAGTCGAAACGTCAGTAACAAAAAGATGTCTCACCTAAAGTATCAAGTCAGGACATGTGAAACTACCTATGGGCATGCCTAGCCAGAACATTTTTAAGTCGATGGGCGGAACGAGTCCGCTTTTGAACGGGATACGAATTTGAAGATACATGCATGGGTCAACCAGCGCAATCAAGTACATGTCTTGATCACGATGTGTCAAATGAACACACAATATAGAAAGAATGTTGGTAGGCAAAGAAGACTCTGTCTATTCTTATCAAGTCTAAGGATAGTGCCCGTAGATTCTTGCCGTGGTGGATGCAAGTTTAACATCCTTCTTGTAAGCTCTATAAACCAGAGCAAGACATACCCTCCCGAGACCTAAGACGCCAATGTCAAATCACTAAACTCTTTTCATGTCGAGGCGCATTCATATCCTTGTCTTCAATGGTTGTACATGAAGTATCTGTCATCGCTCATGTAGGTGTCATGGGTCCGAATGACGTATACTTAGCAACATCTAAAAGATATACGGTAGCCTCCGGGGTATTTGTTTTTCTCCTAATGGTCGCCTCCAGTCTTGCCTTGCCGGGTTGGTAGTTCTTCCATGGCCTCTTTGATTATGGCAAGCGCACTATCGATCTCCTGCTCAGTGATAACAAGAGGTGGCGCTAAGCGGATGATGTTCTGATGTGTAGGCTTGGCCTTTTTACTAGAGTTAGCAAATTTGATCGATCTTCGCATATGCGGGTCATATATGGACTTCTCTTACCAGCAATCCCTTCTCTTTGAAAAGCATACACAAATCCCATGCACTGTGACCATTTGTCTTACTTTCGTCGATAACAATCGCGTTCAGAAGACCCTTGCCTCGGATGATGGTGATCATTGGGTTATTGATCTGCTTCAATCCTTCGCGGAACTTGTTCCCTAAGGTCTCAGCACGTTCAATCATGTTCTCCTCTAGTACGAGCTCTAATGCTCGGATTGCCACAGCAGACCCAAGTGGGTTTCCACCGTAGGTGGAGCCGTGTGTTCCAGGTTCGACGGTGAGCATGACTTCTCTGGATCCCAATACGCATGATACGGGATACATGCCACCGGATATGGCTTTTCCAAGCAAGACAAGGTCTGGCTTGATTCCACTCCACTCGTGGCAAAGCATTTTGCCTGTGCGGGCAATGCCAGTCTGAATTTCGTCGCAGATGAGGAGAACATTGTGCTTCTCACAAAGGGCCTTGACCTGTCGCAAGTAGCTGTCATCGGGGACGACAATTCCAGCCTCGCCCTGAATAGGCTCGACCAGGAAAGCAGCCGTGTTTTTTCCATGTCTCTCCAAAATCTCGCGCACATCATCGACATTGTTATACCTAATTTCTTTTCCAGTTGTCGGGCAAACGCTTCCAATGTTAGGAAGATATGGGCCATAATTGTCGCGTGACTCGGGGTCAGTTGACATGGTGATTGCGGCAAACTATGTACGTAAGAGTTGCATTAGCTCGTGCACCTGATGGCTGTAGGGCTGCTTACTGTTCGACCATGGAAATTCTCCTTTACGGAAAACACAAGGGCTTCGTTCTGAGGAATGCCTTTGACCTTGTAGCCCCATTTTCGGGCAATCTTGACAGCTGTTTCGACGGCTTCGGCTCCCGTGTTCATGGGCAGAACCATGTCAAAACCGAACATCTTTGTAACGAACTCAGCGAAGCGTGGGAAGACATCATTGTAGAATGCTCGACTGCTAAGCGTCAATCGTGACGCCTGTTCAGTCAAAGCTTTGACGAGTTCGGGGTGGCAATGACCTTGGTTTACGGCACTGTAGGCGGATAGGAAGTCAAGGTAATGCTTCTCCTCGGGATCCCACACGCTGCAGCCGCTTGCTCGTGCAAATACTACGTGGTATTTAGAAAGGCAGGTATGGGAGGGCGCTTTGGGGCATACCAATTGGCAGAGGGTGGTAGTTGTGAGCGGCGAATGTGGCCTCCTCATTGATGGCGGCCGCAGAAGACGAGGAGTGGTACTTTGCAGGGTCTGGAGTGCCGGTAGGGTGGAATGAGCGGGCTGTGGGCTTCAGGGTGGTGCCATTGCCTGCAGCTACGCTGGTGTTTTGGATAGCGCCAGGTGCCATGGTTGCGATCTTGTGCGATAATCGGGAGAGCTGATGCTTGTCGCGTGGGGTAATTGTGTGGGGGAAAGGGTGTCTTTCGTCGGGAGAATGGTGAGATGATATGGAAACGTGGGCCTATTTAATCTTTTCGCCTTTTTGTCTTTTGTGTGAGATGAGAGCCGCGGTACGCCGAAAGCTGCGCTTAGAGGAAGGAAGTTGACTAGAGGCTGTAGACATCGTCTGGCCTTGCCATTAGGGATCAGAGCGAACGAGCCGTTTTCGGCTCGCAACGGCTGTGCAAATAGCGTGCATGTCATTGGCTGGCTGGCGGGGGTCAACATGGCGTGCCGAGTTCGGGCGGGGAAGGCAGAGCGGCGGACAATGTGGCAACATGAAGCCAGCGTCGCGATGGAGTTGTGGTGTTGACATTGAGGCTCGGGGCAAGATTGATAAGAACCTGGACTCCCTAGACTCCAAGTGCCACGACAGCCTCGTGTGGGCCGGCAAAAGTTGACGTCGAGAGAAATACCTCATAGGCGACTTGCGCCATTCCCCGCTTCCAATTACGGACTTGGGGAAGCGACGCTCCATGTCCACACACATCCCCTCCAATCAAGGAAGGTGGCAGAGGACTCAATCAAACTATTGGCCATCCATGTATCTACTTACTTGGGAAGGTACTGTTCACTCCTCGTACCTGCAGACAGATCTATATCATCACCTCGTCATCCCAAGGCAACAGCAAAGCCCCCTTTCTCTTCCACCTACCACAGTGGTATATCTAGTTACAGACTGAAACAAAAAACGTCATCCATCCGAGCATCAATGTCATCCCAGTTACTTAAAGAACCCAATTGGCCCTGACAGCGCATATAAAGCGGTTACTCGTCACGCCCACTCTTGAGATCAATCTTGTCGCTTCCCAGACATCACCGTCCTGCCACCTCGCTACGCTCTCAATACCAATTTGCAACTGCCCCGTTCGCCCACCATCATGGCCGCTCCCGATGACTTCATGTTCGTTGAAAACGAAGGTGCTCGTGACAGACCGCTATCTCAACTATTTAATGATTACCATCACAGCACATCCGGAAAGACGACAGATCTCGATGTCCAGATAGTCTCTGCCCTCCGCGCCAAATTCCCGGAAATGACAGTGACTACTGTTCCAGGGACCAATGTAAACCTTCTGCAATTCGCAGCCGCGGGTTATGCAACAGCGACGCTTGATACGGAGGCAGAACCCGTGATAAGATGGCGTGGTTTTGTTGGACCATCTCACCGAGGCGGTTCCGGATCGCTTGCAGAAAGCATATTTTTTGGAAGATATCGCTATGAATGGAATGGGGAAAATTACATCCTATACACGATTTTTGAGGGATTTGGGATACAGCAGTATATTCTCAAAGAGCCCAGAGGCGATGAGACACCATCGTCGCAGTCATCGGCGGTTGATGCTCTGTTAGCCACCATCGGAGCTTGGCTGATCAAAGAAGAGCCCGCCATCTATGTTTATGATGGCTTCTGGCAACGAAGCACGAAGTTGTGGGAAGAAGTGAAGAAGGCGAGGTGGGAAGATGTGATATTAGATCCAAAGATGAAGAAGGCCTTGACCGAGGTGGCCAGCAAATTTTTCGATAGCAAAGACGTTTATGAAGAGTATGGCGTTCCTTGGAAGCGTGGCCTCATGTATGTACTCCCCATCCCAATCAATATAACATCTAACTAAATGCCTCCAAGTTTTCATGGACCGGTTGGTAATGGAAAGACCATATCCCTCAAAGCCTTGATGCACACGCTTCAGGAAAGGAAGTCGCCTATTGTGACTCTCTATGTCAAGACAGCGCCTTACAGCTACAACATTCGACAAGTTTTCACAATGGCGAGAGCCATGACGCCTTGCTTGCTTGTTCTAGAGGACATTGACACTATTGTCACGAGTGCTACCCGCAGCTACTTTTTCAACGAAGTCGACGGTTTAGAAAACAATGATGGTAAGAAACTCTTCCAGACGCCTCTGGGCTGCTTTGATGGGATGCCTCGGAAATCAGCCACACACAATGATGTATGATTTGAGCAGCGCGGCATGAGAATTGTGGATAATGTCCACAGCCTCTTTTGTCTCAGCACTGTGATTTCAGAGATATAGCATACGTCAATGAGTTATATGCAAGGAACGGAGCTAACAGTGGCGATGTTAGGAATACTCATGATTGCAACCACGAACCACTGTAAGTAAAGCAAGCAAGACATCGTGCAGCACATGGGACTGACGTCTCGACAGTGGATGAATTGGATCCTGGTCTGTCAAAGAGGCCCAGCAGGTTTGACCGGAAATATCTGTTTCCTCTGCCTAACAAGGTGCGTTGGGACACTTGCATATCGCGCGGCTTACTGACATGACGCAGGAAGAACGCTCAGCCTACGGTAATATCCGCTACCATGAGATGCGAACGCATTTTGAAAGTGAGGCTAACTAGTGGACAGCTCAGTATTGGCGTAATAAGTTGAAAGGGAAAAAGAACATTGAGTTTCCGAGTAAGCTGTGCGATGCAATTGCAGACGTAACAGAGGAATTCAGCTTTGCATATCTAAAGGAAGCGTTTGTGGCGACGCTTCTGGAATTGGCTCGAAAGGACGATAGTGAGGATGAAGAGGACAGTGTTGATGATAATGAGGATGGGGGCGACCGACTGGACAAATACGAGTTTTGGCGGGTATTCAAAGCGCAGGTCAAGATCTTACGCAGTGAGATGGGAAGCGAGGCGGGCGAGCGAGTTGGCCCTTCTGCAGGGGCAGCGCTCGGTCCTAATGAGCGACTTTTTGGAGGGTACGAAGGGGGTGTGGGAGTGGTTCCGCAGCTTGATGCAATGCGAGGGCAAGGCAGTTTGCTGGCCCGTCAGGCTGCTTTGCCCTTGGCCATGGACTGGCAGGGCGCTGATAATCATCCGAGCAGCAGCTCGACGCACCACAGCAGCAATATTCCGGCGCACGCAGGCGGTCTGCTTCACTCGTTTGCCCCTCTGGCTAGCCGCAAGACGCCCAAGCTGAGCGATGGCGTGTGGGAATGGGGTATGTAGAGGAGAAGGGGAGGGGAGCGACAGCCGGGGCAGGACATAGGATAGGTGGCTCAAGTCAGTTCTTACACATGTCGTATATAATGAATGCATGGATGTCTTGAGAGGACCCAGTAATTAATGGACCCCCCCATATTTCGCATCCCTCCTGGGCGCATTCTGGTGCATGGACACTTAGACGATAGCCTTCAGCCACAGCGATGCGCAGTAGTGTGCCCTTCTAGAAACCTTCGATTTCCCCCGAGAGTGACACAAAATCCCGCAGACTGATTTGCCGACGCGCGCTGACCTACCACTAGCTATCTTTTCTTGACTACTTACTTGTATGTAAAATAAAAAAACCCACGGATGCGCTACCGAATCGCGGGGAGTCGGATGCATGGGGTTGTCTTCTCAACTTCTGCACGCCCGTCCGGTCACCCAAAGGAGGCTAAGCACTGTGTTGTCCATGGTCAGATGGCCGCAATGCGTCAACCCCTCCAATTGACGCCCTCTTCGGCCCTGTCCGTGAGGCTTCGTCTTGACTTTGACTGTCGACTGCACTAATTACCTGTCGAAACGTGATAGAAAGTCGCACGCCTACTCGTCAATCCTCCCTGCTGCTTTTCCATCTTTCCATCCAAGGCAGCGAGGTGCGTTCTGTCAGCCGCAAGTCCACTCATCCCACCGGAATTGTCCCCCCCAGTATATCTTCCAACCTGTGGCAGCCTCCAACGTTCATTCATCCAACTTTCTTTTGTTCCCTGCGCTTTTTCCTTTGGGTTACCGGCGGTCTCTCCTGTTTCCATTCTATCTGCAAATGACCTTTTCCACTCGGTGGTGACGTGCTCATCATCCCATCCAAGCCCGACTTAACCCCAGCCTCCCGCATGACGAACCATGTGAATATGTCTGCCCTCAGCGAAGCGCTGTCCTCGGCTGGAAGCTGGCAGGACCTCATCGTATGGGACGAAGATATCTATGATCCACTCTTCCACGGCGATACCAGCTTTACTGGAACGTCTGCCGAGTGCAATGACGGCTCGACCTTGGCCTATCAGGCACCAGAAAGCGTCACCTCCGAGCCGCAGTATGTCCCTTCAGCACCAGGGTCAATCTTAGACGGCCATTCCTCATTTGAATATGATGCTGCCTCGGGGCCGCCCTCAGTTGTCGATGGCCAATCTTCGCTCGGGCACGCCTTCTCATGGCTCAGCACTTCTACCTCTGCGACTTCCCCAGTGCTGAGCCGAGACATGGGCGGTCCCAATAGCTCTTTTCGAGCCTGCGAAGAAACTTACCCCCATAGAGAATCTCCCATTCTTGACACCCGTCAGGACCGGATCCCACAATACATCGGGTCCTACGGCAGAGAGCATCCCGGCGTCTTCAATCCCTACCTCGCGAGCTCGCCTTATGCCTTCAACAACCTCGACGTCAATGCCTCCCATGCCTTCTCCAATCTCGGCACATGGGCAGACCAGCCCCAAATTGTTGAGCCGATTTCCGAGTCCGAGTACACTGAAGTAGGAGCCTCGCCCATACCGATCCCGATGGCAAACTACGGCAGTAGTCTGGGATTTGCACTGAGATCGGAGGAGCAGACTGATCATCTGAGCCGTGCCAGAGCACTCGATATTCCTCAGCCAAGTCGTCGAGCTGATAACATGCATGCGTCCCATCCGCCACCTCGATGGACTCAGCAGGTTCCTCCAGTGCTCACTGGATCTCCAGTAGCCCGACGTCGTCAAAGAAGCGTCGCCCTTTCGCGAAGTAATTCACGAAATGAGTCCCGACGCAAACAGACCACACCTTCTCCAACCAGTAGCTTTGGCTGGGTCTCATACCAGCCAAATGTCCAGCAAGGCAGACTCGTCCCTTCCGGAGGTGAAGGCAGCCAAGGAAGACGTCAACGCGGCCGCACCAAGGGGCTTACTCTCGAGCAACGCCGCAATGCAGCATTGATGAGAGTTGTTGGTGCTTGTTCTAACTGCAAGAGACGCAAGGAGAAATGCGATCCAGGTATTCCGTGTAAATCCTGCCTCGACCACTTCAAAGGCGATCTTGTCAACCATCCCTGTCGAGATCGACTCCTCTCGGACCTTTCGAAGGCTTTTTTGAATGATCGCTTCAGCTGGCACCCTACGACTCGGTCCTCGGAATCATTCACCCCTAATGGTTTTGATATTGGCACTGGTATCACATACACCATTCCTCTCAACTTCGGCTTCGGTCCTGCACTCCATATCCCTGTCCACGCTATTCGGATTGAGGAATCTAGCAAATATCATGAGCATGTCATCTACTCCTGGCCACCAAGCTCGTCGACCGGAGACCTACATACCCACGCTGTTCTCCCTGCCGTCCTTTCCAATGACGCCGAGTCCAACCTCTTATCGACTCTTGACATGCACCTCTCGCTCTTGGTAACACAGCACTTCCGCTCATTTCCCTTGTACTGCTCGCCCCTCCGGATGTTAAGAGAAATTTATGTCTACTATCGTTCGCTACCAACCAACAGCTCGCACTCCCGCACCCTCCATCAAGCACTAAAGCTCCTTGTTTTGGTCCATATTGGCGGGGATATCACTCTTCCACCACCAGAGACCGACCCTGTGCTTGCACAATTGGTCCGAACCACATTGACGATCTCGGATGACATTACGCCAACCCCGTGTTTTATCCGATCACAATTTGGATCTGTGATGCCTGAGCTGGCCATGAGCCTCATGAAAGATGTTCTCTCCTCCCTAGAACAACTGTTCCTGAATAGAGAGTGTCATGAATGGCCGATTGCGCTCGCAGTCCTCACCACCGTTCTCATGACAGTGGAGTCAATCCATTACCACGCAGCTAAGCTGCCTTACCACCATATCCATGATGGCCACCGCCACAACACTCACGCGGAGGACTTCAAACTAGATGATGATGCAGTAAAGGCACTCCTCGCATTCTACAGTGCGTGCTTTTCTGGATGTCACATCAGACTACGACCTGAATGGGAGGGCGAAACCATTCCGGAGTGGAACGAAAGAGTTGATGCGCCTACCATGAGTGCTGAAGACAGGTTCATCGAGAGCGTTCGAGACGCAATCAAACGCGCCAGTCCTGGCGGATATCTGGCTCACAAGGCCACCGACGAGCGACAAGGCGATGACATGGGTTTCTTCTTCGACCGGCTGGCTGCCCGGCTTCTCCTCCTAAAGACATGATGGTATAGGGTTTTCCAATAACCTGCTGCTATTCCACATTATCATTCTTTTCATTCCCTCCCAGACCGTCTGAGAGACGAGCCCTCTAGCTTTTGCCTGGTATGCAAAGATATCACAAAATAAAGACGATAGTGATGACCTAGGGGGACAGTTTATTCTCTATGAGCGCTCAATTGACTTCCCAAAGACACCTGGGTTCCTCATTACTGTACAATGATGACAATGATGAAGAAAACGATAGCAAAATGACACGGCCGCTCGTTTTATAGTTTTCAACGATAGGTGGGCGTTGTGGTTTTTGTGTTTTCTGGCTTTTGCACAACATACCCCTTCTTTGCTTATTAACTTTCTATACTTTTATCTTCTTGAACATTCTTGTTCTTTCACTTTTGTTGTATAACAATGTATCTGAAAGAGCATTTTCGTACAATTATTTTACAATTTGGCCATTTTGTTTGGACGGCTTCTTGCTTTGCTTGGGATGGCACTTTTGACCAATAGACTGGACCTGACGGACCGCATGGAAAGTGGGCCTTGGTGTTTAACTGTATAAAATAAAAACTTGAAGTATTCAACAAACCGAATGTCTTGAGTTGATACGTTCGTGATTGATGATTGAGTTGTTTGTAATTCCCATATTAGATGCTTGTGATCTATATAAAATAGTACAATGCAACCTATCGCGTTTCTACTTTCAGACAAGAGTAGTTCATCCCTTTCCATCTCTCGAATAATCACCCTAGGTGTGGAACCCATGCTTAACACGCCCAAATTTCCCTTCCCTAGGCGCTTTCCTGCTTATTCCCCTTCTATCCAATCATTCCGAACTCAGCAAACGTCTAAAATGCAAATGCCTATCAATGCTAAATGCCACGCTTCCGCTCATCAAATGCTAAACGCTTCATGTCCATGAAGGGAAATGAAAAAATAAAGGAGGAAGAAAAAAAAAGGAAGTGAAATAAAATAAAATAGGATAGAATAAAAGCCGGGCCATGGCCTACTAACATAGCCCAAGGAGAAAGAAAAGAAAGCTTTAGATTAGTAAACAGAACAATGCGTCACTGCCCTATCTAGCGCCTGCGTAAACATAGTTTGCATCGCCATATAGTGAAAGACAATACCGAGCAGCACAGCAACGTGCCAGATGTTGTGCGAGCAGCCAAAATAGTCAAAGAAGCCAGGGAACCAGCGCTCGGGCACTTTACTAGCGTACATGAGGGCGCCGCCAAAGTAGACAAGGAGGCTCTTGGTTATAGGCGCGTAGAAGTATTGTGCCCACTCGACGCCATGCATCCAAGCGAGTTGGCCGAATGGGAGGAACCCGGTTAAGGCGAGGGAGACGTAAAAGAGGACGCGGAGCCAGGCCATGTCTTGTCGGTTGAAGGTTGGGTGCCAGGGGAGAATGACGCCGCCGACGCCTAGCAAGGCGGTCATGGTCATATAGCCCCAGCGAGACAGGGGCTCGCAGTAGAAGGCAGCGTACTCTGTCGTCATAATGGATGCGGCAACAAGTAAGGAAATTCCTGTGTAGTCGACGCATGCAAAACGTTCGAGGAGCGTCTGGTGGGATATGCTGTTCATGGTGTGCCAGATGGTCGAGCAAGCAAGGCACTTGCATGCCGCAAAGAAGAATACTGCAGCAATGAATACGTCGGTCTTTGTCGACATGTTGAAGTTGACGCTTGAGGGATAAAAGTAAAAGGCGAGGGCAAGAATTACTATCAGGCCAACCAAATGTGACCAGATATTGAATAGCTCGTTGTGGACACTCACCACAGACCGAACGCAGGCCCATTTGCCTTCTGAAAATCGATAGCCTTTGAGGATGTGCGGGTTGATTCTCCAGGGATCAGGGAGGTCTTCGTATCTAATTAGGCCGTGTTCCTTTGCGCGCAATAGGGCCTGTTCGACAGCATGTTCAATCGTAATCTCAATCGTTTCCCTCGCTCTTCTCGCTTTGTCGAGTCCACCGTCTACCACACCTCGTGCGCGCTCAAAACCCTCATCCATCTTCTTCCGGCCGCCCTCGTAAAAGTCATGCGCAACAGAGTTGATGCTCACATCGCGGAAAGCATATGCGCGCGTCTCTAGGTCGGTCAAATAAGCCTCCATTAATGTGATTCCTTCCAACACTTTCTCCGCCAATGTTTCTTTTCCACCCAAAGCTTCTTTGTAGCGGCCCTCTAGAGTTTCTACGAAGACAGAAGCCTGCCGCCGACCTGCTTCAATAGCGCCGTCAGAAATTTTGGAGCAGGAGTCGCGAACATTTGCAAGGGTGGAGATTGCGTATTCGACACCTTCGTCGTATTTCAGCTGTCCATAGTTTTCGAGGAAGTCCAGCCTACAGCCAAGCTCAGCGAGGAAATTGCGAAGCTGTGATATGGGTTAGCAATGGGTATGGAGTTGAAGATGGACATATACATGGGAGGATATAGAGAGGCGCAGGCATCGCAAGCGTTGGCACGTACCAGTAACTGAAAGTTCTCAAAGTTCTCCGACTCGAGTGAACATGGTCGCGCGTACTGAGAATGGTGAGAAGAATGGCGGCGCTGCCGCTGGGCAGCAAAGGTGCCGTATCCGCGACTGGGGCGGTGAATGGGCTCTTCCTGGGTAGTCATGACCGCGGTGCTCACGGCGGAGGAGGAGGAGGAGGAGGAGGAGGTGGTGGTGGTGGTGACCATGGTGGGCGGATGATATATACAAGAGGGTAAGGGATTAGGCGGGGCGACAAGCGGAGATTCCCACCAGACAATGGGAAGTCCAATGGGACAAAGGATTCTGAAACTAGGGTCTTAGAATGGATGCAAAGCCAAATGGGATTGCGGAATGGCGCATGAGCCCAAAGTAGGGTTGTATGTGGTGGGAGTAGGTGGTATAGGACTCAAAGAAGAGATGCAGCGGCGGGGCGAATAAGGAATGGAAGCTGAAAATCGTGTTACTGGGTGCGGCGCAATTGGCCAGGGGCGGGACTTGGGCGTGAAGAGAGCGCGGCGAAGAGAGCCAACGGCGCGGGCGGGGTGGAGGAGTGTTGAGGAGGCAATTGAGGTCAGAGGGATAGGTGGATAGTGGTAGATGGTTTAGGAGAAGAGGAGAGGGCGGGTAGCGGCACGTTGCTTTGAGGGAGGCTCTTAGTTGACAGTGTTTGTGTGGAGTAGCGTCGGGCGAAATTTCAGCGCCACCAATCGGTGCCTGGCATTTGTTGCGATTTCAGCTCTAGCCGTGGGCCAATTCCCTGGCGCAGGCTGCTCAAGAGTTGCACATGCAAAACCCAGTGCGTCTGCGGAGTATGTATCTTACTTGTACTATCTAGAGTGCACTTTTTTCTTCTTCTTTTTTTTTTTTTTGGGAGCGGTAGATGGAAGCGGTGTGGTGTGAATCCGTGGAGGTACAAGTTGTCGAGTTGTTTGCTCAAGTAATTACCCGGCTTCCACACTGTGAGGGCACCTCGGTAGACGGATGGCTCTGATGGCTCTGATGGCTTTGATGGCTCTGACAGGTAATAAATAAAGCTCTGCCTTTGGCTGTCTTCATCGTCATCTATTGTACCTCCAAAGTTGCATTCACCGTCACTGTGGTGGTACTTACTTTCGTCGTAGCACTCTGCTCGCCCTCTGCCTCATCTTGGCTCATTCCATTCATCTCCAGCTAACAAATGGGGCAGGAGCGATAGACTGCTCTTTCCTCGCTCTCCCCAAATTCTGACCTCAACTAAACATTCTTCACTACCGTCACACTGCTTCATTTCCACCTAACGGTGCCTTTTTTTTTTTCCTCCCCTCTCTCTCTCTCTCTTTCCTTTTCCTTTTTGTCCTATCATGGCCGTCTGACAACCTGCAAACCAAATTCTGCCTTGGGCGAGACTATCGACACCCTTGTCTGCAGCTGTGCCACGCGCTCTGCTCCTTCGTCCCTCTCCCAGCTTCGCACAAACACCAAAAATCACCCAGCACCCAATGCCAGACAGACACCCAAGTGTAACCCTACATGTACTTGGACGTCGGGCAGGAATTCCTTCCGGTGTTGCTGTGTGGAAACACATTTACACCTGCTTCACATGCTCCTGGTAGCCGCTCCCGACATAGCGTCTGCCTTCTCTCATATAGATCGACGCTTGTTCACCGGTGAACTCTTTGGTCAAAAACAAACTTCCATCCTGCCAGATTGTACCCTCTTCCAACCATGGTCAATACGATGGATTTATCAGCCCATCTCTCGCAATCCACTAGGCGCCCGTCTGACCGTCGCGAATCCGAGGTCATCTGCGTATATTCCCAAGTTTGCTTTGCTTAGCCTTCGTCCACGGTGAAATCGTTGCCATTAGACACCGCCCCAACCGCTTACCCGGCACACATTTTATGACGGTGCGTTCTCGCCGAGCCTGCCGTGCTATTCGTCGCAGTCTGCAGTTCGCGTCGGTTCGAGTAGTTCGTTGCACCCTCCTCACCTGTGGAGCCAATCGTCGACCGTTGGGGATTCGCTTCATCCCTCCTGATCAAACCACGACCCTGCAGAGAAATGTACTATGACCTCACGCTAGCGAGCATATCGCACAAGCCTTTCGATCAGTAGACAACCCTCCACCTATATTGTCGGCTTTTCCCCCGTCAATTTCTCCACTTCACAGTTTTGCCCTTGGAGAAGAATTCACACACAGATGTCCCAACTATGACGGTTTTGGCGGCGATTCTACCCATTGTTTCTCGGAGCTCGACCCTTGCCCTCGATTTATACAATCTGAACCCCACTTCCCCGGATGCCAGAAAAGGTTGGATCAATATCGCCAAAGCAGTCAGCAGCTTTGCTGTTGCCGTCAAGCAGACCGGAACCATCATCAAAGAAGATGACCGACTACCTTCGCACGAAGCCATCGAGGCACTAGAGGACGTTATCAACCAGGCGCAGACCATCCTGAGCGAGGTCGAATCGACTCTTCCGCTTCCCGATTCCTATGATGATGAATCCGCAATCATAGAAAGGCTGCAGTACCTTACTGCTCACTTTGACGCTCTCAGAGCAACGTTGTCGGTCATGTTGCAGACACTACATACTTCTCAGAGCATCATGTGGGCCAGGACTCGACAAACAGTTTCTCCACAAAAGGCAGCGACTGCGGTGGCAAATGAAAAGAGCCAGCTGGAGACTCTGATCATAGAACAACAAACGTCCATACTGTCTGCCTCCCGGTTCTATGGACTGTGTCGGTCACGGTCAGATGCCCGGTTGTTGATGGAGCAAGACAGTTCCCAGAGCCTTGTACCGGTGATTGCCGACGGTGGGTCGCAGCCAGTTCGTCTCCTCCGCTATCAAGACAAATTCATAGCAAGCCTTGAGATGTCAGATTCAGCCGACGAAGCGTGGTTACCCGCAATATGCGGCATAGCAAAGTCCCAGGTAGAGCATTTATTGGAGAGATGGACATGCCTGCGCCAGTTTGAGGATAATCTTCGAGAGGCTGAACGCAGAAGACAGGCCAGGAGAAGAGAATCTCTGCAGCCAACCGTTGAATCTGACAGCGAAGATGAGACACATCTGGGAGGATGCGGCGTGAAGACAGTTGCGCCAACTCCTCGGCTACCAAATGGCATTCAGCCGTTGTTCACAGAGACAACCTCTTTGCCCATCCCAGTTTCCCAGCCAAAGTTCGGCCCAACTGCGCCTTTGTCTCCAGCCTCATCTTATGGGATGTCCCCCAGGTTTTCAGGCAACAGCTTGCCCATTCCTGGTAGTCAACCTGGCAGTGTTCCAGTATCACCAAGAACAAGTATTTCCAATCTACCTGTGGAGGCAGCAGCGGCCGTAGAAGCACAGGAAGAGGATGAAGATGTGCAGCTTGAGATACCATGGGCTCTCCGTACACGCAAACACTTCTGGAAGTATGTTGATTCCAGGGTTGTTGATTCAAATTGCGATCTTTCGCCGTCAGTTGCATTTTCCGAACGTAATTGTTGGACGGAAATTCTAGCCTTGTGGGTATGCAAGGAAGCCATCAAAGAGGCAGGATACCAATGCACCCAAGTTCAGAAGGAGAGAAGAGATGGCAGACGAACGAAACTCGAAACCTGCTTCTGCATTGAGCAGCCTCTAACCTTCGAACAAGTACACCTACTCGTAGAACGTACAGTCGAAATCTTTCGGCGAAAGCAACCACCATCTCCACCTCCCAGGTCCCCACACTTCCAGAACGACCCCCTGAGTGTACATTCGAAAGGAACACCACAAGACCGCGATAGGACGCCGGTTGCCAAGCAGTATCCCCCACTCGAGAGGTCAACGACCTCGTTTCCGTTCCCACCCCCGCCTCCTCCACTTGACCGGTCAGTATCCTTGCCAAATTCGGTGCCCAAGTATCCACCACAGCCCCGGATTGCGACTGGGCACCTATCAATACCTCAGCCTTACACATACCAAGAGCCGTACTCACCACAACCCGTACCTCACTCGCCACAGGCAACGGCATACTTCCCGCAGGTGTACCCACTGCCCAACCCATATCCCCACATGATGCCTATTCAACACCAAGCTCCCAATGCTGCATATCCTGTCCCCCTATCACCGCTCCGGCAGTCTATCAGATTCGACGCCAATGGCAATGCCAACCCACCCCAAGCCTACTCGTCTGATCTGTCGACCTCAGGTACCTCGGATTCTGATTCTGTCGTCCGCAGTCGAAAACAGCGCTCCAGGTCTCGCGACCGTCGGTCATCGCCTCGAAACAAGAAGAAGAGCCACGGACACAATAGTGGCACATTGGGTGCTCTGATGGGAGTTGGAGGATTGACAGCGCTTTTGGATGGACTCAGTGGGTTGTGATCTGGCAAGATTCTTTACACCTTAGCAGATTTTTCTTCTCTCTTTTTGTTCTTGCCTTAGGAGTTATTTATGTCTTATCAACTGCTTCGAATAGGATCTCCGGCGGTTGACTAGGCTGGTGTAAGCCGGTACAAGGGTCCCCAAAAACCAATAAAAGGCGGTAACTTCTGCTTTCATTTGCTTCCTTTGTTTTGGACTGGAGTTTGGCAACAGCATCGAGATACATGGATGGGTTTGGTTAGGGCTCGGATGAGGTTAGGATGGGATGGCATGGGAGGACCGGCTCGACCCGTAAACGTTTTCATGACTTGTATGCCCACTTGCCTTATAATACGACAAGTACGATCACTTTATGTAAGGATACGAGAAGTATGATCAGTGATAGATGGACTGACGCGATATGAATTATTTTGTATACAACAGCAGTAGTAGCTTTCTTATGCTTACATATATAAGGGGTTTGGATAGATTCAGGATTAAGAAATTATTGGTTTGATTTGAACTGATATTATTTTGATGGACTCTTACTAAATCCTCGTGACTATTTCTCTTATGACTCTTTAGTGATAGTTCCTAGAGACCCAGTTAAAGCAGCTGCATGAGACTTCTATGTGTTGTTGTTGTACGAATCGCCAGAATCTGATATTTCACGCATGGCCAAACTTGGTCTATTCACAATGATGCCTGCTGCTTCCGTCTCAATACACAAAACCCCGTCACTTTCGCTCCAATGCGATCTCTTTCCTTGCCGTCTCATATGATTGCATTGCCGGTCGCGATTTGCCCTCGATGAAAGACGAGCCAGTATGTCCGCCAGAGAGTTGTTGCTCTAGCGGTCTGTGCTAACCTCGTGGTCTTCAATAATCAGTCTCTCACCATTGGAAGATATCAGGAGAGAAAGCTCTATAGAGCGTTAATAAATTGATCGAGGAATGTGAACTCACAAGGTGGTACATTTGAGCGCTTAGATAATGCTTTAAATTTGACACAGTTTTACACTCGAAAATACTCAAGCAGTTGCTCGTATAAGTCGTCCTCAGGAAGAGGACACTCGATAGATATGTATGGCAGATATTGTAAGCCTTCTATGATCCAAACGCCGCGCTATGCATGTAAACCAAATCATTTCAATTCCCTTTCCGCTTAATTAACCAATTACTTGCTGTCTGCTATATCTGGCAGCCTTTCAATCACGTATTTGCCCTTGGCGACCGAGACGATGGGTACACCTGGAATTTTTCTGATTCTGCGCTTGAGATCGCGGTCGTTGGTGGCTACGAGGTAAATGCGATGTTTCATGACGCGGTCAACTATGCAGTCTGAGAGTAGATAGGTCAGCGAGTGATAATGAAAAGATTCAAAAGCTCTTACCATCGGCATAGGTGCCCTTGTGGTCACAGGTCAACCTCTCCCAGCGTTCATCGCGCGCAATTCGGAGCGCGATACGGTACTTGGGACCCAATTTCTCCAATTCAGCCATAACACAAGATGTGATGATTGGGGTTGCTTTTGCGTAGAGGAGATCCATGAGGGACTTGTCTAGTTCAAGTTTTGCATGGACAGTATGTGAAAGAAAATTAGTATCGACGAGGACTGAGTAGGGCGGGCCGAGGGCAGTATTGGCCTGGAAGAACAGAGCGGATGAGACTTGAGGACTGCGTAAGAGGTATTAGCCATGGGAAGAAGAGAGTACAAGGAGTTTAGCATACATTTCGCGCTTGGCCTGCTCCTCCTGTGACTTTTTCGTTGCCTCTATTTCGCCTTTGAGTTGGTTTTTCTTCCTGGGATGCGCTGTTAGCTGAGCGTGAACGCAAGGTGGCGGGGCGTGGAGCATTACAATCGAGCATCACGTTGGCCTGGATGGCGATTGTTAGCTTTGGGAATGAAGTGTGGCATGGTAAGGCCTACCGATGACGCGCTTCTGCTGCGCAAACTTTCTCGTGCGCTTGGCGACTCCCATGGCTGGAGCAGAGGAAGGCTCAAGGTGCAGTGTTCAGAGGCGTCGTGCAATCACTGAAAGGCAGACATGAACTTTTTGGTGGAGTGCATGCCAAGATTTCAGACATCGGTGAAACGAAGCGCCGGCGTCCGAGGTGGTGTTTTGCAGTCACGTGGCTCTAGCAGAAGCCGGAAGTGGCTAGGGAGAAGAAGGAGGGAAGGGAAGGCCGAGAAGGGCAACGACAGTGGCGAATGAGGAAATGAGGATGGGGGCCTATTTTTGGGAAGTCGCGCTCAGGGCTTCTGCTTCTTATGATTGCTCAGCGCTGGTTCCAACTCCGGCCCAGCAGGAGAGAAAAGCAGGAATCACAACAGGCTCGACAAGCACTCCAACAACTGCGTACAGTATTCATCGTGCAACAACCTGCATCGCTATCATTTTCTTTTTCCTTTTCTCTCCACCTCTTTCTCCTTCGCTCGCTGCTCCTACCACGGTGGCAGTCCGTGCTGCTCGTGATTTTCATGGGATAGGATAGGCCCCATTCCTCTCCCTGAATCCCCAGCCGTCCACCAAGCGCAAAAGTCTTGGATCCGCTAAATACACTGGCCCACGCGCATGCCCACGCCCACCCCCCCGAGTCCCTGCACCACCCACCACCCCGTTCCGTCCCAGCATCGCTCCAACAACCGGTTCTTATCCAGCTTCTCTCCACCTCTCATTATTCTGTCACTCGTTTCACCTCTCCTCGCCCACTCGACCTCACTCGCAGTGCGGCTCCCTCGTTTTACGCGTCTCTCAGCCTTTAGCCAACCGCCTCCTGAGACACGGCACCGCCTTCGAGAGACACCCTTTAGCCGCACCGCTCCTTAAGTCTACCCTGTCCGCAGTCTCTTCACACCACCTCCTGTCGCCCGCCAACTCTCCCACTGTATTCTTTCCCTTTTGCGATGCGACCCACGACCGTCCTTATGGGGCTGCTGCTCATCGCAGCCCCCGCCGTCGTTGCTCAGCGTGTTGACGATGACGACCTCCCCGACCTGTCCTCCCAGTCGCAGCCTAACGGAAATAGCAGATCCACAGCAGCACCAAGCACTCAAGGAAGAACGACAGCGGCCGCTGCCACCAGCACAGCTGAACCAGAGAAAACAAAATCAGAAACTCGCGCCACATCCGCCTTTACTGGCATCAGCATTCCACCAACTACCACCGCTGGCAGCCCAACATCGGCAAACGCAGACCCTGCTATCCATCTTTCAGGCTTGCCTACCATTGCTGGTGTGGGTATTCCAGACCAGAAAGTGCCGGATACAGCGGCGGCTCCGTTCATGCAGAAATCGAATCTCCCAGATGGAACCGTCTTCATTTGTGTGGGAGCAGTTCTCGCGTTCCTTGGTGCTGCAGTCCTGGCATGGCGCGGTCTCGTTGCTTGGTCTCTGCACCGTTCTGTGAAGCGCGCTGCCAGAGCCCAAAATCTGGCGGATCTCAAGGCCATGTCCGCTGTTCCGGGAAAGAAGCGTGGTCTCTACAACGTCGTTGGCGCAAGCTCGAACATGTCCCTCGACCGTCTGTCAGCAGCTCCGACCGGTACCTCAAAGCCCACAAAGCCATTCGCCTCGCCCCCAACTGGAACTCCTCCCAAATCAACCTCTTTGTTTTTCTCTCCCACCGCAGGTGGCGCCACTGGTCTTCGCGATTCCGTCGTCAATCGCTCCTCAAACTACCTTCCTGCAGGTTATTATCCAACTGGTAGTGCCCAGCCTGCTTCTGGATCTCCTATGACGCATGTAGGCGGACCGCATCTCTCTACCAATTCTCTTGCAACTCCTGGAAATCGTTTCAGCGCAAGGTCTGGTGTTTCCCCTCCTGGGTCTCCATCTCTTCCTCCATCTCGCGGATATGATCGTGCCCCACCATCCCGAGATGGTGTCTCAATTTATCAGCGGAACAGTGTTGCAACCCTCGGCAACCCTGGAAATACCAGGAGCGGGGTCTACAGCAATGAGCAAGGTAGCATGAGCCAATTGTCGCTAAATGTTCCGGGAGGAACGACGGCACCAGGCGGACGAGCACCGAGTGCGTATCTGGAAGATCTTTTCGAGAACCACGGGACGGGTCCCAGCCCTCAGCCAAGGTAAAAACGTTCGAACTGTCTTGGTCAGCTTAATCTGGAGGAAAAAATATCGAAGGATCAAAAATCTTACTCTGATGCATATTTCCGGGTTCGTGTCGTTTCAGTTGCGCGAAAGAGAGCGATGGGTCACTCTGGTTTATCAATTTTAGAAGGAGCGCGAGGTCTGTCGACGCTGGAGAGGTGCACCGTGACGCTTTTATCCTACCTGAGCGTTGTTTGGTACGCCCACAGTGTTGGGATACCTTTGGTAACCCTGCACTACCAACTGAGACTTGCGTTGATGTTTCCTGCATGAAGGGGGTATGCATGGGTTTTCGTTAGCTTTGCCCTTGTGGCACCATGTGAGGTTGCTCTCGAGTTATCTAGAGCCAACCCGTGCATGGGAAAAACTGGGCTGGAGGATAACAGCCTTGTCTCTACTCTCCCTTACCGTCATGGCTATATACCCTCATCGCTACTTCCTCTTTTTCTAGTCTCCGAAGCCTTCGGCTTGTCTTCTATTCTTTTAGAGCATGGCGAGCGGTCGCTATTTTATTCTGTTCTACATTACTCATTCGCTCTCATCGCTTGGATTCAGACACATTACCGTTGCTCTCATACATATACTTATTTCTTTACTAATTTTTTTTTTACTTCCCTTCACGATCTGGCGTTTTTGGCATTCGGGGGGCTTATGTTCCATACCTTTAAGGGAATGGAGCTGTGACAGGATTCTGTTGTGTCTATAATGTAACGGGCAGCGGCAGCGGCTATGGGTAGTGGCCTCTGTCTAGTTGCAAAGATAGTGTTGTATATAGTGCTAGTGACAACCCATAGCCACAAGTACAATGAAAGCTAAATAGTTCGTAATCACTCCTATCATCCGTCTATATTGTTTGGTCTGGTTTTCGTCCATGGCTTCGATGGATGGTTCACGCATCACACATCACACGCGGTTCAGCCAGCCCGAACGATATGCCTTCCGCAAGCCACTGACTGGTCTATTGACGTTCTACACGGCGGACCTAAGCTTCACACAACAAACAATAGGCTCTTCTCTCTGGTCAGTCCACGTCCAATCAGGAACATCCTCGGAACGGCGCAAGTGTCGTCCATGTGTTCTGCAACACGAGTGTGACATTACATTGCGGAAACCAAATGCAGGTGCAGAATATCCTTAGCTGCCACGACTCCGTCGCGGTGTTGAGATGGGTGGTTCGACGCATCAGTTCGCTATCAGCCCATTTTCGTGGGGTTTCTTTGATATTAAAACTTGGTAAGCCAGAGCGTTGATACGTTTCTCGTCCACAAGCAGGCCCACCCTATACGTGACAACATGCAGCGACGACACAGATCCAGTGGTTCGGTACCTGGCTAGGATGCACGTATGTAACTATGGTTGAGGGAAAGAGGAGAGCCGAAAGCCCGCGACGGGTAGTCTAGCGGTGCTGAGGGTGCGTGCATGTGTGTTGCAGTAGTTTGGTTTTCTAGGTACATATGCCTATGCAGAGGTATCGGAAGTATCAGCTATCTAGGTAGGTAGCTTAGTAGTAGGTAAAGTACAGACGGTTGGTCGTTGCCGTGAGAGATCAGGTCATGCGATTGCGCTAGACGAAAATTCAATGCAGTGCAATGTATTCTGGGTCTGCCCTTCATCCTCCAAAGCCCATATGCAATAATAAGCAGTCGATCGTTAAGCGTACAATGGAGTGTACTACATAGAGTAGAGTATACACACACACCGCCTAGGTGAACTCTCTCACATGCACTACACCGTCAAGTAAGTACTGTAACGTGGAAAAATATCCATGAATTACATACGTCGCGGCGATTATAATCGACAATGATCCTATCCATATACAGTGACAATCCTTGCACATTGCATATAGCAATCTGCCAATCTATTTCAATCTCCCAAACGCGTCGATCTGCAAATCTATTCAATTCGACACGCAAACCAAAGCTACATTACATTACCGAATCTCACGCACGCGCACACTCTCTTTCTCTCGCGCAAGTAGAATTCCCGTCGCGTGCATTGACGCTGAATTTCATCTTTTCATTACTCCTTGACACAAGGTACAAGTACACACAGCAAACTAAACCTAATCCCCCGCATCCGCAAACCAAGAGATGGAATGCCCCTGCCACACTGCATGTCCCAATCGGGGCCTCAACCTATTCCAGTCGGACCGTAGATCACTAGGGTCTCAACCTTCGAAATAGGTAACACATGCCGTCGGCAAATGACGTGTAGACGAACCAGCCCGCAAGGAGTGGCTGGCCCGTTCAACGATGTGACACGAAAGCTGTGGGCGGTAAGGAAGGGGCGGCAAGGACAGAGCTAATCAATCATTCACACAGATCTTCCTATGATGGCGCCACTAAATGGCTTTTGCGGTTAAGGAAGTACAGGATGTTTGTAACCACAGTGCTGGCTAGCGGGTCCTCGACGGACATGCAAATGTTGCGCAACGGGGAGATAATTCTGATGTATATTGATATACCATTCCATTCATCAACGCCCTCAAATCGTGCTACAAATTCCTAGCGAAGCGGACCAATCTGTAATCAAGTCGTGCCCACCATGGCGTACCATATTCAACAAGTTGAAACAACAAAGAAAAAACTCCAAGTTCCATTCTAATCTCAGCTATCCTCCAAGAGCTGCATTCAGAACCCAAATCGCAGTCTTTTCCATCCACTGATACCATTCCCCAAGCCTGAATAAACCGTGATATTTGGTTATGATATTTTCCAAAGTATAGGATTGGAACCATCTTACGTTACATATTCTGAGACGTCTCGTAGGAGATATTAACAACTGCTTTCCGTGATTGATCACTGAATTGACTCGAGTCCGCCATTACCTTCACCATTCACTGTATCTTAGCGTGATGAGTAAACCTTTTCAGAAAAGGCGATACAAAAGTAGAAAGACAGCCAATCTGTAGTAATCCAGTGCGAGGAAATCCGATAACTCCAGAAACGATTGCGGAAGGCCAAATGTGCCAGTGTTATTTGTTGGCGTCCAGGGGGAACCATTCGTTGACATATAAATTGAGTGATAAATAGCTAATCATAGCCTTAACATTAACAAGGCTTAGTAGGGTGTTAGACAACAAGTTCCGGTATGTGTCCGGTTAAACATTCGTAACATCGTGTTGCCGCCCGGAACCCCTTCGAGCGGCACCATATACGCCGGCATGAGACATTCGTAGAGTTTGGAAGACCAGCAAGAGATAAATATGGATAATCCTCTAGTTATACATGGACGGGAAACGGTCCGTAAGGCACATCTGTCCATTTGAACGACTCAGGTGGTAGCTGACGATGGTCAGCATCTACACAGGCTATACTGCAAGATAGGTGGCGCGGTGCGTGCCTACCTGAGATGGTAGCGCCTATAACACACCGTTGGCCTTGCTAGTCCATGTAGAAATCGCCCTTGAGGATCCGCTCTTGCATGGCGTCGGGCACCTTGGGTTGCTTGGGCATTTCCCTGGCGGGAGGTTCCATGACGGTAACGCTCTTGGCTCGATGATGCTGTGGAGGTGGGGCGATATGGGTTGGGTGGGCTCCAGACATGGAGGTACGTTCAGCACGGGAGCGGAGATTATCCGCGAAATTGTAGCCTTCGCCTGTATGCCAGAGCGACGTTAGTTCGTTTTCTCCGAAAGCATGTGACTGCGAATGTGTCTTGGGATGCTCTAAAATAACGTGCGGCCATACAGAAGAGGGAGAGGTTGAAAAGGAAGGCCGCGAAGCGTAAATGGAAGAAGGGGAAGAGGAGAAAGACTGCGATGATGAAGACAGACCTCGACCTCTAGCAGTCGGGGGAGAGGAGGCTTTATGGATGGAGGGTCTACCATTGGAATTCCCAACGCTCCCATTGCTCTGCCTAACATCCCGTAGTGCACGCGCTCCAAAGCTCAGTCGGCGAGCGAACGGGGTCGCTGGGTTGCTACTAGGAGTAGAGCCGGAAGGTGCCGGATCATCTTCAAAGGGACTCTCGTCGACTGAGCCCGAGTTGGCGCTGGAAATGCTCTCTGTGCGGGCGCGGGAGTTCTGGAAGGGTGATGTTTGGTTGGGCGAGTTGGAGAGGCCGATTGTGGTGAGCGACAGGCGGCGTCGCTGAGCGTTGACAGCGGCAGAGGTGATGGGGCCAGGATAGGGCTGAGTGCCGCCCCCGCCTTGTCCGGCGAAGCTGTTTTGGCGACCAAAGAGATCTTGGAACGTCTGGCCAGTGATTGAGGCGCGCCGTCGGTCGGTAGCGCTTGGGGAGGGCAAAGGGGGGGAGTTGCGGCCCGGTGGAGAAGACATGGTGGTGATTGATGGGCGGTGTGGTGGTGGGGGGCTGGGTTGGATGCGTGGGCTGGACTCAGGCGTGAGGAGAGGAGTTGTCAATTGTGTGGTGATGGGCGAAGCGAGGAGCAGCAGTGGTGGAGGTGGAGGTGGAGTTGGAGTTGGAGTATGGGTGAGGAGTAGTGAGTGGAAAGGGGGCCAGGTGGAAGAAGGTGATATAAGTGCATGCGGTGTGCTTGCATGTGGAGTGGGAAGGTATAACTGCCCGAGTCGGAATTAAGCTACTGTAAGTACTTACCAAGTGCAGGGTGACGCAGCAGCGGGGGGGAAGGGGGGTGAGCGGTGGTCAGTGGGCAGAGCCTGACGTGATAGGCGCGAGGCTCTCGTTTCACAGCGAAGGACAAGAGACAGCAGAAGCGTGGGGTGGCGAGAGGTGGATAATGTATTAGTAGGCAAGGGAAAAAGGGGGGAGAAGATTGATGAGGAATGCTGGGAGTTATGGGAATGCTGGAGGGGGGGGTGGAAGCAGCGGTCGGAGTGGTATCTAGTAGATAATAATAATAATGAGCAGCAGCAGCAGCAGCAGCAGCCAAAAGCCAAAGCCAAAGCAGCCAACAGGCTCAGCAAGAAGAGCGAGAAGCGACCAAGGCCCGCGGGCGCGGATCAAGTCTTGACTGGCGTGCTAGCGCTGCATTCGGCAAGGCGCGCGCCCACTAGTTTTCCCCGCATTCTGTCCAGAGAAGGAACAAAGCATCCTGGCGGGAAAGCGCGCGAGGCCAGTGGCAGGCGCATCGAATCACGACTGCTCCTTCCCTCAGCAGCACCACAACGACATGGAACCCACCACACCATCACCCATCCCCATCTCAATCATCCCAATCATCCCCAACCATCCCATCCAAGACCAGACCCACTGCGCTGCTCTAGAGCTGTGCTCTCCCGCAAACGCACCCAGCATAAACCAGCATCTGCCCTTCGCCTGCCCTTCGCCGCTCCTCCCCCGTCGCGCCGCTTGTGAGCTTGTGAGCTTTGTGAGCTTGTGCCCACTGCCTACGCTCCCATTTGCCACTCAGGGCCCACGACGTCTCTCCTATCTCTAGATACCTGTCCTGTCTCTCTCACGGCTGACAGCACCTCCATCTCTCTCCGCTCTCGGCCCCCTTCCACCTGCATGCCACTGTCCTACCTACACCAACCACTCTGACTGTTTTATTCACCCCATCATCATAATCCAGAGACGTTACTTTTCTCGTTTCCCTCCCAATCTAATTTGTGCAGCCTGCATCCTACCTGGAAGTGATATGCAGCCACTATCTTGGTGCACCCCAGCTCAACCCAGAGAGCTAGCCTCCCGCCCCGGGCCAATCTATCTTGCAGAATGGCCCTCCGTCAAGCCTTGCCTTCTACTATGCCTTGATGGCCTATACTGCCCTTGCGGGCCCTGTTCGCGCTGCCTACTTACTCTGTTCACACACACACCCCCTCGTCAGGAATGAATACATGCCCGGCTCGTCCCATCCTCCCGCAGGGGGCCAGGCATTCTGGAACCGGGAGAAAATGGAGTGAGACTGCATCCGACCCAGATGGCATTCTACTCGAAAAGATACCCAAACGAGGCTTCCTTTTCGGCTTTCTTCATATTGCTCTGGCACGTATACCTTTGTCAACCTGCATACCAACCATTTCATGCAATTACAAACCTACTGCCTTGCTAACCTCAATCTGCGGGCCGAATGGTTCTGCATCACGCCGAAGCGCTTTCGTCCGCCAGGTCCACCGTCGGCCGCATACCGCATAGGGCCTTCTCCCACTGTCTCGGAACTTTGAGCTTACCTGACCCGCTTCGGACTTAGAGAGCAGTTCAGCGCCTTGGCATCCTTCTCCCCCTCACCCCCTCCTCTCTACTGCTACAGTGTGTCACAGAGAGAAGCACAACACCGTCAGCTGAGCCATGTTCCATCAGACACAAAAAATTCACATTGCGGTGGTGTGATAGAGTCTCATCATTTAGGCGACTTGCACGTTTTAGAACTATGAATGTAGTACGGTTGCGGAATTTGTGGTCCCAGCGATTGTAAAACCAAATTGGAACAATATTCGATTCAACGCATGATTTGATTAAGGAGCGATTCCAGAGAAGCACAAAAGTAGCCTCTGTGTGGAGCTACCGTCCTGTGTAAAAATAGTAAATCAGATCCCATGAAATGGGTAATGGGAAAGAATGAGAGCTCAATCCAATCAAGAGAAAAATATCGTACCAAAGAGATATAAACAAAGGAACAACAGTCCCAAGGCACATCCTCTGCTCAGCTCAGGCCTGCTGGTTAGGATCATAAGGAGTGAGTAAAGAGATAATTGGAGAAAGGAAAGCACAAAAGCCGAGAACGGAAAGAGCAAGAAAGAAATAATATTCAAGAGAAAGGCAAACGGGCAATGGTTGGAGAAGGGGAATGTTAAGGAATGAAGATCAGAAAACCTATAAGACAAAGAAAAAATCAACAAATGTAAAGAAAGCTCAACCACATGCGCCGAAAAAGAAAAACAAAAAAGTATACTCCGATGACCCCCTGTAATTTGCTTGTCGAAGAGATACATTGGTCCCACAAATGTTTCTTGCCTTGGCTCACTCCTGCATTGCTCTCTTCGCCTCACTGCCACGCGCTTCGGCCGACGCAGCTCTCTTCCTCCCCTCTTGAGTGATAGCTCGGAACGCATCGACAAAGTCGGGTGGAGTCCACGGCTGAGTGAGCTTCTCTCCAATATTGAACAGTGTCTCCCGATGGCTACGAAGCACCTCATGAGGCAGCGACTGTAGCACATCCAGAACAAACAATCCATCTTGCTCATTAGATTGGCCAATAAGAGCGACGAAGAGATTGTTTTCGATAGGATTGGCGGGCGGGATGAAGCCATGGCCACCCCAGTTTATGTTCTCGTAGGCGTTGACGTTTCGGTTCGCTACGCCGTCGAGGATATTGACTAGAGCAGCTGCTGCGCGGATAGCAATGTCCTTAGTGTCTGTGCCATTTTCGTCTTGCTGACGATGGTAGTCATTGATGGCTTTGACTAGTGCTTTGAGTTTGGTTGCACATTTGGTGACATCAAGGGCTTCGGATGAGGTCGTGGTCGGCCCATTGGCAATATACTGGTCAAGAGCTTTGAACATACGCACGATACGATGGTTGACCTTGTCGAAGAAGACGTGAGTGCGGAATTCAATGTCAATGATGTCCCGCAATTGAATGAAAAGCCCTTGATTCTTCACCGCATGCTGAGTGAACAGGTCTGCAAACTCTTGGTACTTGCGCGAGCGCTCAGATGTCAGGGGAGAATCGGGACATTTGAACTCTTCTGGGAGAGCGTCATTGGGCTCGAATACGGAGAGCATGTCCACAATTGCATCCTTTACTTCTTCTTCTTCCTCGGGTACGTCGTCCTCTTGGAGAACCCAGTCGAGCCCTTCTGCTACGTCTTCCATTCCTAGCTTGTCGAGCATGGTCGCTGGGCTCATATCCTGGACCGTTGACCCATCTTCTGTGAGTTCCAGCGTCTGCTCCTTGAGCTTGTCGGGCGCGCGGGATGTGATCTGGTCCCCTAGCCAGAAGATATGCTAAGTTCGTGGTCAGTGATCTGGTGAAATGGGCTGAGGGCCTTTGAGAGATTACCTTGCAAGCTCTTCCACCTTCATTGGCTCCACAGCTACACCTGGGTACCGTATAACTTCCGCCCATTGCAACAGTAATATCATCATCCAGGTGGAATATATACTTGGCAGGAGCCTCCTCATCCGTAGTACAATACTTCATTCTGATCTCATTGTCACCCATGAGACCTCTCTTCGCTCGCCGGCGTAAGTCATCGTCAAAGTCTGATACATTGTACCGGAGCTGCCTTGTCGACTCGATCAATGAAGGGGTAGGCGAAGTTGCTTGGCTCGACGATGGAGATGTTGTTTTGGACTGTTGTCGCGCCCTGGCTGCTCCTGCCCGAGTTGTTACCATAGTATCTCGTAGAGATAGCTTGGACAGTGCTTCTGCGGACATGGAGATCGATATTGTCTGTACTTTTCAGAGGAGAATCTGTCCACTCAGTAAAATATATGTCAAGTCGGGCTTTCTACGCCGCGAGCTAGGTAATCCGCTAAAAAATGATCCACAAGCCTCCAGCCTAGAGACGGCGCTTAAGTGTATGGCGTTTTACGCCGCAAACTTGAGGCGTATGAAGCGGATGTGGCTGTAGGAGGAAAAGAAGGAAGCAAAAACTACCGGTTAAGTGACGCCATAGCTGTGCACCCGTAGGGGTGAACGGAGTAAGATAACAGGGCCGTGAGTCAAAGGACGGCAAAGTCGAAATGCCTTGGTTATTTCAAGTGGTATTACAAGAGTACTTTTCCAATCACTGAGAAGACGAATAGCCCCTTGACCAGCTGTCATACACTCAACTTACCCTGGCTAGAAATTGTTCCTTACACCAATAAGCTGGCCTAGGGGGGGCTATTGCCTAGCATCTGCGGTTACGGCGTGAGCATCACGGTGCGGAGAGGGCCGGTTAACGCCTTTTCGGCGAACGTTCGTTTGCCAAATCCAGCAGAATTGAGGAGCTTTGCCGCAGTGTAGATAGGGTTGGCCAGGCTTCGAAGGTCGCTCCGATTCAATCTTTGGGGGTAGCCTTATGGTTCTGCTTGGCGTGATGGAATGCATGCAGGCATCCACAGTCACCTCCACAGCCGCGGCGAAGCTCTCGTTCTCGCCGTTGCGTCTTGAGCAAGGTTATTTGGTGATGTACAGGATGCCAAATGTCCGGATATTTGGTCCTGGGGCCAACCAGAGAGAGAGAGGCACTTGCTAAGGCTACGGAGGCCCACGCAGAGCCGGCGATGGAAAAGGGTGGAGTTGCTAACGTTAATGTGTTGTGTGTTGTGCGTTTCTGCGTTCTCAAGCCACATAGGCTGTGCACTCAGCCACTCTCCCTATGCAAGTTTAAGCGTCTAATCCCTGCACCCACCAGTCGTCTGCCCTATGCTACTGCATCTCTATCCAAACATTGCGAGGCGGACTTTGACGGTTACCGACCGTAGGATAAGCTTCTGAAAGCCTAAGTCCATCTGAAGTGGGAATTCGAGATCCGTACATTGTCCCCAATCCAATGTAGCCCTATGTCGCGCCCTAGCTTGAACTGTGCAAAGATCAGCTGTGGCAGGGAGGGAGGGAGCATCGTCAAGGGAACTCAGGTTCAGGTGGATGCTACTTCAAGATACGACTTTTGCCTTTCTTAAACGCCAATGGTAGAAAGGCTTACGGGAGGGCTAGTGGTTTTGTTGTGCTTGTGTACTTTCGGTTGCGCCGTAGCGTAGACTTCCGACTGTGGAGGTGGGGGAAGTCGCCGCACTCTGTTTCCGGAATCTCGGGTCTTGATACGGCAGACTTCCAAAGCCGCTGAGGCTCTTCTGGCTTGTCGACTTGTAAAAATTAAGGCTAAAAATAAAGAAACACACGTGCTTTGTGGTCTTTGAGCTATGGCTATTACACGACCACAGGGCAGACTTGCTGCCCTCAAATGATGTCATTGTGATTGGTGATGAAAAATTATAATATGGATAGTTTACTGCCTCCCAAAGATTGCGAAGAAATATACCCCAATGGGCCAACAAGAATGAAACCCTTGGAGGAGAACATGTTAGCACATTAATATCGAGCAGCCAGCATGCTCGACTCCACAGACCATGTGGACCGCCGTCATCGTAATCGTCACGGCGTAAAACCTTAGCTCCATTAAAGAAACTCCACATGCCACGGGCTAAACTTGTGAAGAAACGGCTGCCTGAGCCTCAAGGCAAAGATCGTAAAATAAAAAAACATCCAACCGGGATATCGTCGTAGTCGGTCATCTCAGGGTTTTCGTTCCTGGCGGCGGTGGTACGGGAAGTACCTAAAATATCTCCACGCTGGATAGCCTCGCGCAAATTGATCCGTAAGGCGTAAACCGAGTCTAAGCCAGTGTCAGCCATATCGCAGTAAAATCCAGAGGATCAACTCACCCCCTGGGCATCTCACCTGCTGCTCCCCCCGGTCCGTGAGGCGGCGGCATAGACGGAGTTCTCACGGGAACTCTGCTGAGAGCTCTGCTCTTTGTTCTTACCAGTCTCGACAATATGGCGCATTGAGATCCCTCCCCACGGCAGTCCAGAGAGGTTCTGCCCTTGGTCCATTTCTGCCGCCTCTGGAGAAGTGTACGAGCTCCCGGCCCGTCGTTGGTTCTCCAAATCTCGTTCTGTCTCTTCCTTCTGCTCTCTGACTTTATCCCCTACAGAAGATGGTTAGTTTCAACGGTAGCCACTAGTATACAATTTGATACTTACTAAAGCGTCGCTGTGCTAGCTTATTCTGGATTTTCCGACGTTCATTAGGATCTTTTACTTCTGACCACTCCTCTGACCTTGTCCTGGATGAATCCTGTGCTGTTGTCGGTGATCCATCCCTCGATGCCTTTCCCTGTTGTTCACTTCCTGTCTGGTTCTGAGACATTCTTGGTTGCCTTCGTGGATGGTTGGGATGACGTATAGGGGCAAACGGGCCAGAGAGGTGGCAGGGAAATTTAAGAGGCCCTGTAGAGGAGAGAAGGGTGATTTGAGATTCGTAGGGAGTTGTCATCGGAGGTCGTGTTTTCGTGTCAGGAAACTATGAATTTTAACAAGTGTACGACTTCCTCATCGCTTGAGCGCAGGACCTGGCACCGGGCCAAGTATAAAGATTGAGAAACACGAGTACGACTTGAATGAGGCAACTGTTAGCTGTCGAAGGTATGATGCCTGCCTGCTAGATGACTGGTGAGTGAACCCCGAGGAAAGAGTCAATAGGGACTAACGAAAGGAAAGAAAGAGCGAGCGAACGTCGTGTGCCAAAAATGAGTCTTAACTAGGGCGCAGTTGAAGGGTATTCATACTGTCGTGTGATGGGTCCGGGACCAGCCGACTAGACTTGCAAATGACGGGTGGACCCTTGCAATCGGAGTTGAACGATAGAGAGCCTGATGCCATTGACTCAAACCACTGGGGGGGTGTAAGGCTTCGATGCTAGAACAACCTTGATTGGTGAGTATCTTATTGCGCAGACGGGTGCACTAAGACCCGAAAGAACAACGGCCAACAGCTCTAAACATGGGTTTAGGCATCGACACAAGACACTAAGGCTACCTGGGGAGTGTGGGATTCTGAACAAGAAACTTCGAACGAGTGAGATACATTGCAGTTTGGAAATCCTGCCAGCTCGCTCGGCACTCCCGTGGTGCTAGCCTGTGGGCCCCTGTCATGACGTCCTGGGAACTATACAATTCACCGGTTATAGCTCCGGAATGGGAACCAAACCACTGTAGTCTACCCTGGGCCGCCCTGCAGGGCAGTTGGTAAAGCGAGTAACACGACCCATGGAGACGACCCATTGGATGCCCTAGTCTAGGGAGACGCCAAAATCCACACGGACAATCCGATCAAAGTACCTGCGTGGGCTCGGTTCCGCCTGATTGGCAAACACGAGAGGCTGCAATGTCGTGGTCCTGTCAGGACGCTGAGGCAGCAATGTCGATGATAGGGAATTGTCTCTTGTTAGGAAACGTACTTGGCAAATGCCTACTGAGGGCCAAAGTCAAGGCGTGGCAGTGCTTCAGCCGCCGGTTAGTGATGCCATTACCTCTGGGTCCTCGTCTCTTGACATCATATCATTTGCGACGGACCGGATCTAGGCAAGATCAAGCTGCATGACCTGGCGCGGAGAGGCTTCTAGATGGGTCACTATGGAGGCAGGCTAGCTCTCAGCTCATCTGGACGCCTCTTTGACTGGCATGTTCCCGTTTCTGACACCAGAGCCGTGACGCAGATTAGGCTTTGGAAAGGGCGGAGGATCAGAAGCCGGGGCGGGCTCCACCTAATAGACAAGCGAGGTTACAGCGTGGAAGAAGGGATAGGGCACACGCGAGCCAGGATGCATCGGTGAGAGGTTGGTGAGGCTTGGGTGGATTTGTTATGCGCAGAAGAAGCAGTGTGAAGCACAAAGGCTCCGAAAGTTGCGGTCGGAAAATAGTGCGCTAGGCCGAATTCCGCTTGGTGAACGGTTCATGCAGTGGCCTCGGCCAATCAGCGGCGCTCGTTACTGGCACAGCCACCTGCGCCCCACCATTTCGAAGGGAGTTTGACCGCTCACCATTTACTCTCCCATCTCACGATAGTTGACATCATCCAACTCGACCAAGGCGGAACAGATGAAATGAAGCGGATATTCTGTATGTGCGAGATGCGCTTCAGAACATTCAAGTCTGCCTTGCTTGGTAAATACCTCATTGCTAACCCCAACCCATCATCTTCACCGCGTCGTCACAACTCGATTCAGATGGAGCTTCATCATCTTCGCGGACAATCGCCCCGTCACATTACAGTCAGTAAAAGATACCATCAGTAGTCCCATTTAGTCTGCCACCCTCCATGCGCATATCAAGACAAGGAGGAGCGTTGTTCTAACGTGCATATGTCGAATGCACACATGTGGCACACAACTCACCCAATGCGGCCCTCTCTGTCTCGAATAGCGGTAACCACAACAAGTTACGATATTCCTGTTAAGAAAGACCGGTCTATTGACCGGTCAAGAAGCAGGGCGACGTGGACGAAACTTTTTTTTTTTTTTTTTTTTGCAACAAGCAAATGCATAATTATTAACTGCAACACGATCAGTCGATGCTAATTTCATTCCTAACCTTCATGGAAAGAGACTGCATTGCCGGCATGGCCGATCGCAAGAGGACTAAGTAGGCAATGATTCAAGGAAACGTGGACATGTCGCTGCCATATCCTGTTCGTGCTTCCCGAAGGGCCGGATCCCTGAGGCCTTGGGTCGTCTAGTGCTGTGGTCCATGATCCGTAAGGATTGTGTCAACTGGTACGTATTAGAATTACCCTCGTAATGGCGCCTGTCATTATATCAACCGCACAGACAGTTCGCTCTCTTAGAAGCTGCACCAAGCTTACTGCTCTGCACGGCCTCAGAGTCCAGCTATCAGAGCTGAATTTTCCAGAACCTTTTGTTTCTTTGTTTCAGGTTCAAAGGCCGTAAATGTCTGTTTCAATAGGCGATACTCAGGTTGTTCCATCTCTAATATGGCTGCTCCATGCGACGAGGCTTGATTGCCAGGTGCAAAGCGACGCTTCCCGTACAGCGGAGAACCTATCGGGTGCGAGCAAAGTCAAGTACCAAAATAGCAAAAGGCTAGAAAGGCGATCGAATACCAGGCCTGCGAGAGAGCCGTGACATGACGCAGGAAAATGTGTGTGACCGTTGTAGACGCGGAGGGGAGTCTGGCATGTTGAGAAGTAAGACCGGCGGAACATTCACCCGGGGTAGCGCTGATCCCAAAGGTATGTATGTCTTCACCTTTGAAGGCTGTAGATCTAAGCATCAGCCGCAACTGTGGCTCTGGGTATGTGGCTGCTCGGGCGTTTCACAGTTGATCTCTTGGTCTCTCCTACTACACCGTGCCAAATGTTCTAAAGAAAGATGACCGCAGCATGATTCCCAAACTGTGGGCCTGTTTACAGACTGAACCCAAAACGGTGACGCCGCATGTCCCCGGGGTGGGACGCCATTGTGTTGATACGCGCTTTCTTTCTGGAAATAGCCGAACGTGGATGTTTGGATAGACTCAGCTGCATGGTGGGAGAAGTGTTTTTTTATGCACAGCCACAGCTCCTGTACTGTGATACATATTGCACCAACACGTGCGGCTGAGCAGGTCTCTGGGCACAATAAGCACCTTAAATCAAGTGTAGGAATCAGTTCAGAAACATGAGATAATAGCAGCCAATGCGGACGGATTAGCAGGCCTTGTAGACGGTGGCCTTGGCTGCGGAGGAAGGTTTGCGTTCAGCTGTTCATGGATGAAGCTGAGAAGATAGATACTTATGCGTGGGATGAGGATGGAGATAACCCTTGCTCTTCTCTTCTTCCCATGTTACTGCGTGGAAAATTGCATAGGATTCGGTCGATTGCAAGCACACGCCGCATCAGCACCGGGAATGGGGCATGGAGGAGAGCGGAGTCATGTTTGTCTTTGATTTAGTCCTACACATGCATGTGAACGGCGATGCGTAGGGTGGAGAAGACACGGTCCTGCTAAAAACCTATTTCAATCTCCCACTGAATAAAGAATGTTGCTCCGAGGCTATGGAAAGGTAATCCAGGAAGCAGGCAATCGTGGGGTTGCACTACGGGAATGAATGGCGACGGGCTGCTGGAGCCGCCATTGCGCTGGCGGTCCGTCATCTAAGCAGCATGAAAAGTCTCCTGTGCTCTATGCGCGCAGAGGGAAGAGAGGAGTATCGGTTCTCAGTCTCGCTCTCGTTCTCGCGGGAAGTGGAAGATGGAGATTGGAGGAGAGTGAGGAGTGGAATGGGAGACGAAGAAGACAAGAAAGTTTTTTGGGGGGGGGGCCTCTTCGGAGAAACAGATGGTCCATCGTGGCCCAAGCGCCTTGGCATCTGGGGACAAAATCTCTGCGGCGCTCAACGAGGTCGTTTCTTCTTTTTCTTCTTCACACACATTCATAAAATCGTGAACGCATAATCAACTGCCATGCTGTAATTCCACCTTATGGTCAGTCATATTGGCGTACTAGAGTGACCTGGCACTTTTAGGCTTTTTGCTTCGATTCACCAGCTTAGAGTTACCTGCGTAGCCAGACATGACATGTTTCTTGCAGCCGTGGATGTCCCGGTGCGGGCACTGCAAGACGGGATGGTGTATCAGCTGGGCAGGGCACACGACAGGCTGATGCTCGACTGGATGATGATTGTAGTGCTGAGAAGAGAGAAGAAGGGGTGAGGATGTTGGTGTTGGAATTCCCAGCCCAGGACCATCTATCGCATATTGTGCTCCGTTGACGGCCTGACCTGCAAGCCACAGGAGCTTGGGTGGGCGGCCGAGTCTCGTCCAGCTGCTTCGACTATTAGCTATGCAAGTACCTGCTACGAAGGTAATAGGGAGTAGGGAGTAGGTGCTAGTAGGTACAGGCCCGCATGCGTGAGAGCGCGAAATGTGAGATTTATTTTTTTTTTTGAAATGTTGAAACCCAGCACGTCTCCGTCGACTGGCCCCATACTGCCCCCATTCTTACAAGTCGCAGCTCGGCTCAAGGTCGGACAGACTACACACGGCGGGAGCAATATTTAGCAATATTTAGCAATGCCTATTTAGCAATAGTTGGCTCACGCGCAGGAGTCGGCCCTCCCTCCTCTCGCTGGGGCTGCAGCCGTTCCATGGCCCATGGGTGCCAGTGGGTGCTTACTCGCCATCACTTCCCGATCAGACTAAGGCAAGGCGAGTGAGCGTGTTCGAGATCCCCTTTCTCCTTTGCCTGGCTGCGCTGCTCCACCATGGAACTCGCCCACGTCTGATAATTCTGTAATTCTGTGCCGTACTCAAGTGCTGTCCATGTAGCGGCGACGCCCAACACTCCTCAGCCTGCCGACCACGACTCCCTGTTTGCCCCCGCGCGTTCTGCTCTGCTCTGCCGCTCCCGCATCGTTCGTCGTTCTTCCTCTCCCTCGCCCCAAGACATGGCCTCCGCCCTGAACAAACGCCAGCAGGCGCGCAACGAGCGAGCGCTGCAAGAGCTCATCAAGACAGTTCCGGGCAATGGCACATGTGCCGACTGCGGCGCGCGAAATCCAGGTGAGTCAAGATCCATCCTAACCCATCCATGCGCGTGCTCCCATCTCCTATCTCCCATCTCCCATCACTCCATGAACCAGACACGCTGACGATGCTGCACAGGATGGGCAAGCTGGAGTGTAAGTAACTTGCTGCCTCTCGCGCTCCCTATAGCTTCTCCGCACACAATTTCCTCTGCCCCTCTTCCCCGTCTCCAACTTCCAACCCCCGTTCACATCGCAGACAACTAATATGGCACCAGCTCGGCATTTTCCTGTGTATGCGATGCGCCGCCCTCCACCGGAAGCTGGGAACACACATATCCAAGGTCAAGTCATTGAGCATGGACAAGTGGGACAATGCGCAGGTAGATGTAAGGCAGAGTGATGGCCGCAGAATTACAAGAGTCGAATTGCTCACCGTCCACAGAACATGAAGCGCATCGGCAACATAGAATCGAACAAGCAATACAACCCACGCAATGTCAAGGCTCAGATCCCCATAGACGTCGACGAGGTAGACAGTGCCATGGAAAGATTTATCCGCCAGAAGTACGAACAACGGGTCTTCATGCACGATTCTCGACCTGGCACGAGACAAAATACGGGCAGTACAAGCTCGGTAGAAGATCGGCCCCCGCCCCTCCCACCAAAGCCTACGAAACGCTTCGGATTCGGGCTACAGAAATCAGCGACTTCCCCGCGAAACGTCACGCCGCCAATCTCTCCTGGCCTTGGCGGTTTCCCAAGTCAGGAACCCTCTCCACCAAGAGTCAATAAGCCGTCGAGGGTGTTTGGGTCCAATATTGGCGCATCTGGCGATGGTCTGGAAACGAAGCTGGCCACGCTGAGGGATATGGGATTTCCGGATGACAAGCGAAATTTGACAGTGCTCAAAGGCTTGAATGGCAACTTGGATCGCACGGTCGAGACTTTGATCAGGCTGGGAGAGCAAAATCCAGGCAAATCCAGGGGGAACACACCAACTCCCCCGGCAAAGACTGGCGTCAACGGAATATCTATAGACACCATGCGGACCACGCCCGCTGCTGTCTCGTCCATGAATCCGTTTGATGCTCTGGATGCTGTGGCATCCCTACCACAGCAGCAGCCTCAGAATGTTCCGCTTCAAAATCCGTATGGAAACCCTCCGGCTCCTCAACTGTCACCTACGAATCCATTCGGCCAGTTCGTCTCTCAAGGACAGCAGTATCAGCAGCAAGCTTATCCACAACAACAGCAACAGCAAAATCCATTTGGTTATCAGCAGCAGAGCTTGGAGCAATCATTCCAAGGCCTGCAGTTATCCGGCCACCACCACCAGCAACAACAACAACAGCAACAGCAACAGCAACAGCAGCAGCAGCAGCCACTATTTCCAAACCGAACTGGAGGATATGGCCAAATGCAGAATACACCGTTCGCTCAAACAAACCCGTTCCAGCAATCTTTTACGCCACCACCTATGCCGCAAGTTGGGCAACAGTACGGCTCCTTCGTTCCCCAACAACCACAGTACCAATCAATGTCGTCACCATCCAGCCCTGGAAACCCTTTTCTTAAGTCGTCTCGAAGCCAAATGTTCACTCCTGCAAATACCCTAAACTCGAATCCGTTTGGTCTCGTTGAACCACAGCAACACCAACAGCAGCCGCAGCAACAGCAGCCACAACCAAATCAGCAGCCTCAACAGCCCCAGCTCCAATTGCAGACACCAAATCCCTTCATAGCTCAACAACAGCAACAGCAACAGATTCAGTCTGCGTCAGCTGTTCAACCTCCGAACCCATGGCAAAGCCAGCAGCCAAGTTATCAACAGCCAAATTATCAGCAGCCCAGTTACCAACAACCAGGCAACCCATTTAACAAAAATTCTATTCTCGCATTGTACAACTACCCTCAGCTTGCTCCTCAGCGCCCAGGGCAGTCTCAGACTCCACCTACTCCAGCACCTGTATCAGCGCCTGCTGTTCCCGGGCCGGGTCACATGAACCCATTCGCCACCACCAGTCAGGTTCCGCTGCAGAATCAACCTCAATCAGCACATCCGTCCGTGCAGTCTCAGCCCAGGCATGTGAGTAACGAAAGCGTAGATTTTGCAGGATTGATGGGAGGTCGACATTCTCCTGATGCATTTACGGGATTGAGCGCGAGCTTCAGACGATGAGAGTCGTGCCCACCCTTTGGGTTAGAAAAGCTTCATTGTATATGTTGCATTTGTTGAGGAGTTGGATACGAAACATAGCGTGTTATTGATTGATATGTCGGGTGGAAGAATATATATCGTCATTAGGATCATCGCTGCTATCATTACCATGATCAATCTCCGCAGGATGGTTGGTTTATCTCTTGGATGGAGACATGGATGAGTTCACCATGTGAAATGGGACGGTATGTAAGATTATTAACCTTTTGGGCCAGAGTGGTTTAACTGGTTCTTTGGATAGTTGCATTGTAATGCCTCCGATAATTATTACTATTTCTTTTTTACTGGTCTTTTTTCTGGCTATTAATTTGTTTTGGTTTGATATCATCATGGGTTCGGGTGTATTACTGGGGGCATTTCTATTTTGTTTCTATATGGTGAGCTACATATATGTTTATTCGTTCCCACCAACCATGTATAAGCACTGCATCCTTAATACTTTTTACTTCATCAACCACGCTATAGGTGGCTACTGTCAGCCCATGATAAACGACTATTAGGCAGCACATGAACAAATTTTAAACACGGGCTTCCACTACGGTAGTACTATATCCCACGTCTTTGGTGCACAATTGTCAGAGTATACATGCAACGTCAAGCAAAAGTTCAACTAAATTACTCCTACAAAACACCCTAGAGTTGCCTATTCATGAAGCTCTGAAAATCTGTCAAGTGCCACTCAAGTCAGGTTCGGATATCTCTTAAAAACTGAAAGTGATTGGTCGTAATATGTAATAACAACGAAATTGTCCCTCCTTACCAATGTTTCCTAGATCTCATACATGTATCGGTTTTGGGTTTTTGTCTTAGTATATGTGCCTTTTTTGTAGCTTTGGGTGTGGGAATCATAGGCATGGCCCATGACCATGGGTTTCACGCTTTTGCTCTTGCTTCCATGCGTGCCTTCCTCGCGGCCTTTCACTCCCAGCCTTCTTCTCTCACTGGCCCGGACATTCCGCCTACTTGCAGAGCACTCCTCCACCATGCCGCAGTCATGGCTACATAAAGCTCTGGGCCATCTTGGCCAAACTCGCCAGTCCTCCAATCCCGCCCGCAATACTTTGCAATCCTTCAAAACCTCCTCCGCCACCGCCGCCTCCTCCTCCACCCCCCTCTCGTCCATAGCCTTCGCTGCCATAATACCCACCGCCGCCGCCGCCGCCTCCAGCCCTCGATGCCCCTGTGCCCATATCAGGCAGGTTGACGCCAAATTGGCGCGCCAGCTTATGTAGCACGCCGCCGCTCACAAGCGGCATAATGACCATGAAGAACACTTTGTATGGATGCCGCTTCGCATAATGTACGAGATTGCGCCACATCTGCTTCAGCTTGTGGTAGAGGTACTGGATGTAGCCATCGCGGGGGGAGCGCTTGTAGCGCGAGGTGGACGAGTGGTGGCGCGAAGACGAGGAGTAGGTGCTTCCGGCCCAGGAACGTGCGTAGCCTGGTCGCGACGAGGAGTGGTGGCGCGAGGAAGAGGAGGAGCCAGTGAACCAGCCCATTGTAAGCGGTGGGTAGCAGGTATAGATGGGTACAAAGACTATGGGGTGGTTGCTAGTCCCAGACAGTGACGATCGGATCGGTGGCTTGATGGAATAGGAGTGGGCAGGGCTCGTATGTGTGCGTCTGTTGAGTCGCTTCGTGATGAGAATATAGCTGAGCTTCTGGTTGCTCGACTGACTGCGAGGCTGTTATTTGCTCGCGCTGGGAGCGCTGTCGCAGTGACTGGAAAGAGCCTAGGTCTGCGCGGTGGAGCAGAGCAGAGCAGAGCTACAACGTGTCTAGCGCTTGCTCTTTGTCCAAATAGTCTGATAGCGGGTCGGATTGGGCTTCAATCGTCGCAGAGTGGTCCAGTCAACCTGTAGGAAGATTATCGGTCGTCTCGCTGGGCTTTCGGGTCCCACAACAGCAGCAAATATGCCGACCTCCCCAATGTGCTATCGTTGGTGGCACCTAGTCTGAGTCTCAAGTCCAAAAGGGCCAGGCTTATCGATATGTGGAGCAAGGGAAATCCGTGTTGGACTCAGGGTAATCGCTTGCGGGACATGCCACTTAATACTGAACCTGAGCTGCAAAAGCGCGCGAACTTGTGGAGCTTATACGGGGATGATCCGCAGACCGCCTTTTGGTTGGGCGGGATCCCTGCGTCCTCACGTCCACACACAAAAGTCCCAGCCTCCTTTTTTGCCGAGGCGGATTGGCAGCACGCAACTCACTTACTCATGCATTTCACGCACTGTGTCTTGCGTGAACGGGGCCGACTGCCGGCTTGATTGGCTGCTTCAACTGCAAGACCGACAAATTAGAAACGTCGTGCTGCGACTCAGGGTCCAGCCAGATAGTCTGGTCTTTGTCCAGAGTGGTACACTCTCTCTCCAATATGCGTGAGTAGAAGCTGAGTATAAGCATATATGTACATTCAAGTATTCCATGTAAATAGCCTAGCCTAACATTTCTATCTAAAAAGCAAAACCATATTTGTCCCCAAAAAATCAGCCCTTAAAAGGACACAGAATACTAGAGGATATCAATATCAATACACATCTACCACGCCAGCCTAGACCTCCCTCTAACTTTGTTACTATGTTTCTATTGCTGAACCAGCTCACCCTACTACATTCTCTCAAACCCTTATATCCAATTTCTTCTAGGCAGAGCCCACAGCATGTGCAAATACCTTGGCTGCAAGATCGCTCAACAACTTTGCCTTATCTGACTGTGGCAGCTCCTGGAACACCTCATATACACTCTTGCCCTTCGCATCCCTTATATTGCCCAGTCTATTTCCAGCAACCGCACCGGCAACCATACCGGGGAAGTTGGCCACAATAAAGCCCATCGCTCCTCCACTCAGTCCACCAACAATACTCCAGAACTTGCCCGTAGGCGTAGCTTCTTGTCCCTCTGCCATGCCTTCCTCGCGCAACATCTCCTCGAATACTCCGCCGAATTGCTCGTTCGAGAATCGATTATGGGACTCTTCGGTATTGCCCGCGGGCGCCGAACCGAAGCCAAATGCTGACCAGGGGAATCCACCTGGCGTGGAATGCGAGAATTCCTCATCAAATTCAGAGTCTGGGGTTGCGGTTGTTCCGGTGAAGCTGCTGTAGGACCGAGCGCCATCGTAGTCCCGGCGGCGGGTGGGGTCCGAGAGGGTATAGTAGGCATCGTTGATTTGTTGAAATCTCTTTGTACGCGCTGAGCGCTCAGGTGAGTCGGCTGGGACACGGTCGGGGTGGTGTTTCAGTGCTGCTCTGCGGCGATGTTAGCGCTGGGAGCAGTAGAACTGGTGGGGGGAGGCACATAACTTTTGTAAGCATCGCGAATTTGCTGTTGTGTTGCCTTGGAATCGACTTCGAGGACTTTATCTGTGGGGTTCTATGAGCGCATGTATAGACATTTAAAGAACTTCAGGACTTACAAAAGTCTAGAGGAGGAGCTGCTTTTGGTCAGTTGCAAGCCTAACAGGTGATAGTAAATGGTTAACTTACTAGTCATAGTGATAATTGCAGGTTAAGGTGTGGCTGGTGAGTACGCTGTTGGGAGGGATATCTTCACTGTTCTGTGGAAATGTCAGAGCCGTCGGAGGGAGAGAAACATCGCCTCGAGACGCGCAGTGGTAGCCTTAAGGGTGATGTGGGCGTGCCTGCTGATGACGTAGCTTGCCCTGATTCCCCCGGAGTTCAGCCACAGTGGCTTTCGCAAAGGCACGTGATAGCTACATCCCCTCAACAGGAGAAGCCGGGATGAGTTTTAGGCACAAGCAATCGGTTTCTTGGTAGACAAAGAAGGATTTCAAAAATAGTCGAAGCATCGAATTTATTCGGGTAAGTAAGTTACAACCTGCTAGGACACGATACATTCAAGAAAGCAACGACGAACCACCTGGGAAAACCACATTCGAAAAAAGCAATTGAACAAAGCTACCCAGGCACCAGAGGTGCACCCAGATCTAAAAACCGGGACGAATATAGCTGCGCCAATGTCTCCTGCGTAATGCCAGTGAAAGCAAACCCTGGAGTAATGACCACATTAAAGTAAAATATATCAAAATTGAATAACATATGAACGATAAAACAGACCGGAGCCTCCCAGATAATGACATGGTGATAAGAGCATGGATGAAGAAAAAAGTAACAATCAGTTCCGATTTTTGCGACCCTTTTTCTTGCGGCCTCCGCCGCTCCCCCCAGATGTGGAATCCTTCGTACCAGGCTTCACAGTCTGAACTTTGTAGCTTTCCGCTTGCGGCGCGGTTTCATGTGCGGACCCGCTTCGAGCATCGCTTTCAGCAGTCGACCCTCGTTGATTGAGAGCCGGATCAGAGTAACTGGCTTGAGAACTAGGAACTGGAACCCGACGAGGCATTGCTGTGTATGGGTTGTCAGCAGTCCCCGTGGCCACTCTACGGGTGTATGGTACTTGAGAAGATGAAGCCTGGGCTGAAGTGGATTGACCCGTCGTGTGGTATTGATATGACTCGCCGGTGTACGAGACTGGAAGGGAGACAACTGATGGCGCCTGGTGAATAGAAGATGAACGACTACGAGCTATAGGGGAGTGTTGGTACTCCACCGGCTCCTGTGTGAATTGGGGTGTAGTCGGAGACAAGCGCTCTTGCTGCGGAGGAGTAACTGGTCGATACATCTCCAGAGGGCTTGGAAACGCTCCCGGCATCTCTCGAGGGGGAGTAAAGTGTGTAGGGGTCTGCGCTTGAATGCTACCGATAGAGGCAGAACGAGACGCATTCCTTGAAGCTGGAAGAGGATCACGTTCAAGTCGACCTTGGTATGCATTGATAGGCGCATAGGTAGGTTGGCCACCTGGCCCAGGTACAACGAATCCAGGTGGTTGGGTCGATGCATTTGAAACGTTCGACTGAGCACGTTTCCGGTTACCGGGTTTCTCTTTCTTTGATTTCGGAGAAAACAGGGAAGACCGATGTTCTTTTTTCTTCGATCGTGAGGTCCCTGCACTAGGGTTGCCAGATGTAGCTGCGGCAATTGCACTATTCGAAGTCCCACTGAGTGCTGGTGGTGCGCTGATTATGCTTGAAGGCCTAGCCCTAACTGTGGGTTGCTGGGACGCTGCGGGTGCCCACGGTCGATAGAGCCTTGCTTGATATGCGTCCAATTCTTCTTGACTCAGCTGCACATCCGCGATGCCGGTTGTTCTTGCTTGCCGAACCTTCTCCAAAACGCGCTGGAAGAGAAGCTCTTCATATTCAGCCGCAGTCATCGGCTCTCCTGCGTCGTCGTAGTAGCCTTCGTCCTCTGGGTAGCCAGAGTATTCTTCATACAGATCATCTAGCCCTGCTGCTCTTCTCTCCCATGCTCTTATATCCATGTCATTAAAGTAAAGCTCGTCCGGATTGAACTTGCCATTTGAGGTTGGCTGATACCCCTGATCTACCGAAACGCCGTGCCTTTCGTCATCACTGTCCAATTCTTGAAATCTATAGACATCCTCCCCATCCTCCATAAATCTCCCCACACCAGCCTTCCCCCTTGGTGGTCTTCCCCATGGGGGCATAGTGTAAGGAGTTCGCGGCCGACCACCTAGACCGCCTCCTCTGAAAAAGCTGACTCGATTGGCTTGTCCATGAATGCGGCATGGCCCAGAATAGTAACACCGGAGGCTCCGATGAGCCAAAGGACGGTGGTGAAGGGAGAAGCCCACAAACCGAGTGGGATAGCAATGATGAATAGCCCAGTGTAGAGCTGCGAGGTTGTAGCGCGGGCACCGGCAATCTCCAGATCGTTGCCTTGGAGCTTGCCAATGCCGTACATACCGCCAACGACGAGAGCGATGACAAAGAGAAGCAGCAAATTGGTCAGCAGGCTATAGATGCTAAGCATGACAAAGACGGCGGCATAGTTGCTCGAGAAGTAGCCCAAGTTGTAGTTGATACGGCTCTGGACCTCGCTGAAATTGGCAGGCTTGGAAATGCGCTTCACGTCAAGAAACTCGGAGATGGGGCGAAGGTTGGCGAAGCGCGAGGAGACCGACTGGGAGCGCAGGCCGTCGAAGCGTCCGGAGAGGTTCATTCTGGAGGTGAGGGCCTCGACGGGGATGCTGAAGCGCGACATGTTGATGGTGGGAGAATTGGTGAGGTTGGAGGTTTTGGAGGGCGAAACGTGTATGTTGAAAGACTGTGCTAAGTGCTGCGATCTGCTTGGGGAAGTATTGTTAGCATGTGAGCTGGACACAGGGAAGGCCTTGCGGAGATGTGGCCTCTTGTGGGTTGCGCCGAAACGGGGCTGCAAGGTGTGCAGTTTGGAGACGAATTAGGGAGCTGGTTTCTTACGTGGTGTGAGGCAGCCGTGTTGTGGAAATGGTGGAGCGAGATAGCCGATGGGGATGAGCGGAGAAGAGGCGAAAGGATTGAAGTTGTATAAGTAGGGAGACGAGATGAAAAAAAAGTGTCGAGTAGGTGTTGAGAGGGCGACGGGATAGGGTCGTGGATGTGGTCCAAGCTGCGGAAGAGCGGCGAACGCGAATCCCCTTCTCCTAAAAAAAGGAGACCAAGCCACTCGCTCTACGCTCTACGCTCTACGCTGCGCCACTCATTCTTGCTCCGGTTGAGGCCACGCAACGCCGAGCACACCAGAGAGCATCAGCGGAGGAGTCAAGGCAGCAGAGGAAAAGAGAAGAGGAATTCTCCAGTGCAAGAGCCGGGCGCGGGCAGTCTATAATCCCGCAGTCTCGCATTGGATTGGGCCACGTTAAGCGTCACTACGGGCGCACTGCAGACGCACACCAGACGCCGGAGCCACACATTTCCCCGACATTTGACTCTCTCTCTCTCCTCCAATTCACCACCTCCAGCCTCCAGCCTCCAGCACCCGCACCAGCACAGCACACCTCTGGCCACCGCCCACCATGAGGTCCCACGCTTTGCTTGCCCTGGTCCTGTGCCTATTTGCTGCTTTCGCTGCTGCCTGGACAAAGGAAGGTGAGCTTTCCTCTTCCCCTTCCCCCCATACATCAAGCCCACGTAGCCCTTTCTCCGCCCACCTATCCTCGGTCCTGCATGCTCCCCACTTTGGCGCATTCACCCTAGACCTTAGGTAGACCTAGACCTGGCTAACTCCCTCCCTTCTCCATACAGACCACGAGATCTTCCGCCTCCGCGACGAGGTCATTGCCGCCGAGGGTGCAAATGTCACTTTCTACGACCTGCTCGGCGTCAAGCCCTCTGCTTCTCAAGACCAATTGACAAAAGCCCTCCGCAAGAGATCCCGTGAACTCCACCCCGATAAAGCCCGCCAGGCCTTCGTCGCAAACTATGCCAAAAAGAACAAAAAGAAGGGCAAGAAGCCCGGCGTCCATGTCAGCAAGCAGCCCTCTAAGCGCGAAATCGACGCCCACATGAAAAAAGTTACTGCTAGCTACCAGCGCCTGTCTGTCATTGCAGAGGTCCTCAAGGGCCCCTCACGCGAGCGATATGACCATTTCCTCAGGAATGGCTTCCCTACGTGGAAGGGTTCTGGTTACTACTATGCCCGCTTCCGCCCCGGCCTCGGTTCGGTTCTCTTTGGCATACTTGTTGTTATGGGTGGAGGAATGCACTACTTCGCGTTGGTCATGGGTTGGAAGCGCCGCAGGGAGTTTGTTGAGAGATACATTCGACATGCCCGAAAGACTGCTTGGGGTGACGAAACTGCTATTCAGGGCATCCCAGGTGTTGACACACCCCCTGCCGCCCCCACTCCACCACCAGAAGAGGATGCACCCGAAGACATGGCTCCAATGAACCGCCGCCAGAAGCGAGCAATGGAGAAGGAGAACCGCAAAGACAAGAAGACCCAGGCCGCAAGAAAAGCACGAACTTCGGGCATCAGCACTCCTGTCGAAGTTGAGCTGACTTCTGGCCCCCAAGGTGCAAAGAGGCGCATTGTTGCAGAGAATGGCAAAGTGCTTGTCGTGGACTCGGTTGGAAATGTCTTCCTTGAGGAAGAGACCGAGGATGGCGTCAAAGAGGAGTTCTTGCTCGATGTAAGTCCGCCAGTGAAAACAGCCTCGTGCATAAGCTAATATTCAAATAGCCCGACGAAGAGCCCAAGCCTACAATCTACGATACCCTCTTGTTTAAGCTTCCCAAGTTCTTCTACAACCAATCCGTTGGCCGCGTTCTCGGTAGCAAACGTGCTGTTGATGAACCTCTCATTGATACTCCCGACATGACTGAAGATGCTGCCCTCCAATCCGCGACAGCCTCTAACGCTAATGGCGAGGCAAGAAAGCGCAAGGCCAAAACCAAGGCGATCAGGTAACAGGACTGGAGAGTCCACAGCATTATATTTCTCGAAGAGCATGGTGTTGTATGAACCTTGCTAAAAGGGGTGGTTAGAGGAAGAAGCTTCATATTCTCCAGTTCGACATCCACCGATTGACTTTAAGCTTGGTCTACCACCTTGAATTGTTTTAGTATACGATAACTATGGGCTTTGTGCCTTGTGAATACCGGTGGAAAAGTTAAGATAGAATCTCGATTGCATTACGGGGGCGTAAATCTAAAAGTATGTTTGTCAGATGGTAAACGAAACGTTTCTTCTGCTCATTGACATCCAAGCTTCATGTCAATCGGCGTAATTCATGTAATAGTCTACTGCTCCTGGCTCAAGGAAAGTGCGATCCCTTGACAGAACCTACGCATACTAGCTTTGAAAACATTGTATCCACAATATGACCGAAGTCGACTGAGGGGCATTGGATATGATGAATAAACAATAATTGGTAGGATGTGCCTCGTTACCCCCTCTTAGCCAATGCCACTTTTGTGGGGTACTCGTTATGTGGTTTCCCCCCAATGCCCTTGGCTTCCGCCATCCAAGCCTTAGAGCCCCATACCTCACTGTCCGTCTCGCTATACGCAGGCTGGAAGTCAAAATCCCTCACCGTCATTAGCAGCACGATCCGAAGCTCTATCATAGCCAATGCCTGTCCAATACAATTCTTGGGTCCATATTCAAAAGCGCGCCATGCCCCCTTTACAGGATAGAGGGGATCGTCCTCGCTCACGAGCCATCGTTCTGGCATAAAACTATCGGGTTCCTTCCAGTATCTCGGGTTGCGGTGCATCGCCATGTGCAGAATGACAATCATACAGTTGGCGGTTGGATAGGATTTTCCTGCATCATCAGTGAGGCAGACAGAGGGGGAACCCTGACGGACTCTTGAGGCTGGGGAGTAGAGACGGAGGGATTCTTTGATGACGGCGACCGTGTAGGGGAGTCTGTTCAGTCGTTCTGGCTCTTTTTCTAAGAGGGATATGATGTGGTCTGGTGATGTGTTTGTGCCGAAGACTTCATCGTGTTCAGCGCGGATGCGGGTAACGGTGTGGGGATGCGTGTATAGATTGTGATAACAGTAGCAGATGGTGGTACTGGTGGTCTCGTAGCCCCCTATCATGAGCAAGGCGATGTTGCTAATGGTGACAGCTTTGAATCTTTTGTCGAGACTGGTTTTGGTCTTCTCTGACTCGTTGATGTAATTGTCGAGGGCAAGGGAGACGATCGACTTTGCTGGGGTGCCGCTGTCGGCTGGGGACATGCCTTTTGCTTCTGCGAAGCGCTTTTCGAGTTCATCGCCAATGATTTGTCTCATGCGGCGCTTGTTGTTCCAGACGGCGTAGTAGCGAAGAGGGTTGATGTGGTAGAAGCCGGACACTGAGCCGCCAAAAGGCACCAATTCAACCTGTCGGCGCAGTGTAACCGCAAGCGGGTGGTCCTTTTTCTGGTGATTCATTTTCAGGTTGCTAGCCCGTCAGTGTCTTGTATATGAGCCAAGCGACACACATAACTTACAGTGTTGTTCTACTGATAATATCGAACGTCAGTTTCGACGTGAGTCTCTCCAGCAGCAACACCTTATCCTCCTGTGCTTCGCCTCTCAGAATCTCAGCAAAAACTACAACCTCTTCCGCAATACCCGTGGCCAGCTGCTGCACATAATTCTCGCCGAAACTAGGATTAAACAGCCCCCTCCACCTCTTCCATTCGTCCAGCTTCACAGTTATCAAGTTCTCGCCCGCGCACATTTCATTGAAGACGCTGTGGAAATATACGGGGTGGCCAAGCGGCGCAGAGTATTTCTGTAAATGTATGGCTGCTGCAGGCGTGGTGATAATGAGGAAGGGTACAGAGATGGGCCACATGTCAATGTAGAAGGCGCCATCTGGAAATTCTTTCGCAATGTTTGACATTCCGTAGTCTAGAGCTACACCTTTTGGTAAACTTTTCGTAGCGCGTTTGGCGTAGAGCAAGTGACCGAGGATGCTGCTATGATCCGGCGCTATTTGCTATGAGGATTGGTTCAGTAGGAGCGTCACTTCGCAATCGGGATGTGAGGTTTGTGGCCTACCAGTCCGGCATTTTGCAATCTTCTAATTTGGCCTCGCACTTTGCGGAGCTTAATGAATCCGTATAAAAGAAAAGTCACTGTTGAGATCGCGACTGTAAACAGCACAGTCTGTAATGGTGGAAGCAGCGCCATGGTGACCGCAGTTGCAGATACGTTATTTTTTCGAACAGAAAAATGGACACTGAATGTGAGGGGAAGCACAACCTCTTATTGTAAGCTCTTCGATGAGTTGAGCTTGGGCAGCCTATTTCTCAGTCATATGCATGATTACATCCGTTTACCAGGGTGTGTCTACCAACCCATGTCTCGATTCACACATCGGTAAGTGACCTGACTCCGGTCCTCTATGCATCTTCCAGAATAATAATACATCTGCTACTTGAATGAGCACTATATCTGCTACCATTATAAAAAATTATAGCAAGCAATTTTTCAATCTTCTTGACAAGCGTTTGGTAAGCAGGTTCTATTAACACTAACCGCCACGTAAATATTCAGCTCGATTAGTTGAGTTTACATATGCCACACTATTTCTACAAGGTGCGAAACAAATGCCGTGAAAGCAAATCCAGATCTTCGTGCTACTATAAAGTGTCATGCAATATTGGCGAAACAAACGCTACTTGTAGTAACCCCCCATAAACTTTGATCAAATGGGCAGCTTGATCTTACCCCTGTCTCATCTGTGTGTTTTTTGGGAGCAAAGTGACGTGGTGATTAGCGATGCTGCACTACCTACTATGGGCCCATTTGTCAATGATTTTGATAATGCATCTGCTGCGATTTGTTGAGGCTTCTTTTTTATGATACAGGTAAAGGAAATGGAAGCTACACTTTGAGCGAAAGCTCGAAAATTGTAAAAATTTAATAATCTCAAAGTATCTTCCTAAATCACCAGCATCCCCCCATTTGAGCGCATTATCTGGAAAATTCTTCCATTTTCTTTAGAGAAAGATATAAAGCGTGATCCAATGGGTCAATGCCTTGCAGTAAAACATTTGGCAAGGCACTTTGGGGATTGTAAATGAATAGCGTACCTTGCCAACGATTGTGAACACCATCTTGGTAACTTTGCTAGATTCTCGTAATCGGGGTAAGAATTTGGAGCGTTTGTAATTGGCGCATTGTTATCTTTGCACCTAGGTAGACCTCTTTGCGAGGTTCACTCGGACCGGATAACCTTTACATGGTTTTCCACCAAGCCCTTCTCCCTCTGAAACCCATGCCTTCGACCCGTAGATTTCGGGATCAGAGGCACTGTACGTCGGGGTGATATCAAACTGACGAATCGTCATGAGAAGAACTATACGAAGTTCCATCATTGCAAGTGATTGCCCAATACAGTTCCGAGGACCTCGCTCGAATGGCCTCCAAGCTCCCTTGACGGGATATAGGGAGTCGCCTTCTTTTACCAGCCATCGTTCAGGAATAAAACAGTGTGGGTCCTTCCAGTACTTTGGATTACGATGAATCCCTACATGTACTATCCAGGGCATGTAGCCAGCAGTTGGAAGAACATTGCCAAAGTCGTCTGCTAGGTTCAGTGAAGAGTTCCCAACGCGTATCATAGCTACAGGAGGATAAAGTCGCAGCGTCTCTTTAATCACTGCGACGGTGTAGGGTAGCTGATTGAGACGCTCAGGTTCTTTTTTTATGATTGACTCAATGTGCTCAATCATTGTGTCCTTTCCGAAAACCGCATCATGCTCAGCCCGTATATGTGCCAGCGCATCAGAATGCGTGAAGAGGTTGTGGTAGCAAAAGCAAATTGTACTGCTTGTCGTTTCGTGTCCTGCGAGGACAAAGAAGATAATGTTGCTGATAGTGGTGGCCTTGAAGTGCTTGTCAAGGGGTAGGTTCGTAGCCCCTAATGTTTCCTTGAGATAGCTCTTGAGTGTAAGTGACAAGATAGACTTCCCAAAGCCATTTTTCTTGGTTGATGTCTCCTTTGCTTCGGAAAATCGCTTTTCAAGTTCATTGCCGATGATGTTTCTCATTCGTCGATTGTTATCCCAAAGTACGAAGTGGCGAACAGGGTTGAGTTGGTGCCACGGCGGGACAATCTTGGAAATGGCCAGCCATTTGGTCTGTCGGCGCAAAGTCCATGCCAGCGGGTGTTCTTGCTGCTGGCGGCAAAGTTTCATATCGCTATAGAGCTTAATGATTGGATATTTCCAATAGCGAAGAGAAGTCGTCCATCGGATTATAACTTACAGTGTTGTCCTGCCAATGATGTCTAACGATAGACTCGCGGTAAGCTTCTCAAGGCCGAATACACCCCCATCTTGGACTCGCTTTCTCAAGATATCGCAAAATACTTTACACTCTTCTACTACTACTGGTGCAAGCTGTAGGACATGGCTTGCACTGAAGCTTGGATTGTACATCGACCTCCATGGCTTCCAATGCTCCTTTTTCATAGTAAACATGCTCTTGCCAGCAGTGAAGACGTCAAACTGCTTGCCTACGGTGATTGGTTTAGGGAGGTCGGTGTATTCTTGTAGCTGGTTCGCCGCTGTTGGTGTAGTGAGAACGAGAATAGGTTCACTGAATGGCCAAACGTCCATGTAAACGGCTCCACTTTCATACTCGTGAGCTATCTTAGCTACCGCGTAGTCAATACTCGCGCCCGGTGGGAAAGTTTTTGATATTTTATCTATGTATGCGCCATGACCAAAGAGGATACTATGCTCAGGCATGACATTCTACGTTACATCAATGGCGATATTTTAGACTATATTCGTGTTGACTTACGAGCCCAGCCTGTTCCAATATCTTAATTCCATTACGAACAGTTCTGAGCCTTAAAAAGCCGTAAAATAAGAAGACCGCAATTGGGACAATGATAGCAACGAGAATAGTCGTCAGGGATGCAAACGACATCGTGATAGTCTCAAGTGGCACCCTTGAACACGAAAATGAGTGAAGGATGGAGGCATGGTCAGGAATCCATACCCCCAGGATTTATAACGGTGGCCGCCTGAATGATCGCACATTCCGCATCCAAAGTCTCGGGCTGCAGTTCTCCATTTTTTACCTATATACGTCAGCTTAGGGGCCAGGATCTGAAGCGGGCTGCATTTAGACGCATCTGGGCGGGATTGCACCACGCTTTTTGCCAAACAGAGTGTAGTGGGCCATTCGCCCTTTTCCCTTCTGGTCGGATTTGAAGCATAATGGTTAGAATGGTGAGAGCAACGATTTGTGCTTTTTCCAAGACGTTGACTATACCAAATGGCAATATATTCGAAGAATTGAGATTTTCCTTCGAGCACTTGAGAGTTGGGTAAAGAAGCACCGACGATCAGATGCTGCGAGTTTTAATCTGACAAATAAAGGATTACGGCCTGTCGCAAAATTGACTATTAAGGACCATATTGTATTCAACGGAATAGGTGAGCAGCTCCCGGCGTAAGCCCTAAGACTAAGCTCTAGGCTGTATTGGCGTACGCACCCTTTGTCTGGCAATCGTGCAAGTGAGGGGGTCTGAGATGAATAAGTCAGGTAGATACTTGCACTGATACTTCATTTGGCTGTTCCTTTGGTGGATCGTAAGCTTCTCATTTAGTGTACATATAGAAAGTCACTTTTGATAATCATCGCAGCGAAACAGGATGTTGAACTCAAAGGCATGACTGCCAAAGAATGGGCTGAACAATTCGTTTCCAGGTAGTGCTAATACTTAAGGTTCGTAAATAGTAAGCAGATTTTACAGATTTGATGATAGAGTCTCTAAGAGGAAATTGTATTACTAGAGCACTTTCGATTCGCATCAGCCCATAGGCGACCAACCACAAAGTGTCTGCACATTGTGGCACTAGATCAAGAGAGCGATGATTTTACAGAAGTATCTGTCCCGCTATGGCATGTACATCTTCACTGGTGCCAGCCATTGCCACCAAAGGCAAGTTGGTACTTGAGCAGCCGTCACATGATGCACGCAACAGACAGCCACATGATCAAGGAATCCGTGCCACATTCAGTTGATACAACATAGAAAGCTACTTGGTACTGAAGTAGAGCATGCAGAATCACAGAAGTATGTACGACCAATCATTGCGCTCTCTCCCACTGCTCGAAAGCAGAGAGAAACCGCACCCAAGATTAGCCACTGGTGTCTCGTCTCCACTCTACAGACGGTTTCCGTTTTCATGGAAGCGTCGCATTGACAGGCCTCTCAAAATCAGAAATGCTTTTAGTGAGTGTGAAAATTTGCGTTGTTCAATAAAGAAGAAAAGAACATGGTCGCAGGACGAAGAAGTTTTTGTAGCGGCGACGCTCGGGCTCCGGCGAATCGTTTTGCCGCTGCCCCGCGATTTGCGGGCTGACTCATGGTGGCATTTTCGCCTTTGCGTTGTGGGTTTTGAAGTCCAAGTCGGACGTCAGTCTTGCTCCCACAACACTCTGCTCGCCAAGTACCATACCAGACCAGCTGCTCCCAGCCCCAGACATCCGTCCTACAAGACACTCGACGACCCAAATCCACCCTACCACCCATCATGGAGTCTGAGTCGGACCACGATCACCGCGACGACGAGAGCGTATCTGAGCATGAGGAAGTCGAGGAAACGAAGCCCAAGTCCGCTTTGAAGAAGTCGCGGGAGCCCGCAGCGCCAGTTGAGCGACCAGAGCTTCCGTAAGGGATCATACCCCCCAGGAGTTCGTTTTATTTCGGCTAACCCGCCCCAGCGAACAACCAGATCCGCAAACGGTTGACTTTTCGACACTGAACCCATTGTCCCCCGAGATCATCTCCCGTCAAGCCACAATCAACATTGGAACTATTGGTCACGTCGCTCACGGAAAGAGTACGGTAGTAAAAGCTATTTCCGGTGTGCAGACGGTTCGTTTCAAGAACGAACTTGAAAGAAACATCACCATCAAGCTTGGTTACGCCAACGCAAAGATCTACCAATGTGACAACCCAGAGTGCCCTCGCCCAACATGCTACCGATCGTACAAGAGCGAGAAGGAGGTTGACCCACCTTGCGAGCGTGAAGGCTGTGGAGGAACATACAGGTTGAAGCGACATGTATCTTTCGTTGATTGCCCTGGTCACGATATTCTGATGAGCACGATGTTGTCAGGCGCCGCTGTCATGGATGCTGCTCTTCTTCTGATTGCAGGAAACGAAACATGCCCTCAACCACAGACTAGTGAGCATCTTGCGGCTATTGAAATCATGAAGCTCAACCACATCATTATCCTCCAAAACAAGGTCGATCTGATGCGGGAAGATAGCGCTGCCTCGCATTACGAGTCCATTCTGAAATTCATTCGAGGAACTGTGGCAGATGGATCACCCATCATTCCTATCTCGGCTCAGCTGAAGTTTAATATTGACGCTATCAACGAGCACCTTATCTCCAAGATTCCTGTTCCAGTGCGAGACTTTTCCGCAAAGCCGCACATGATTGTTATTAGATCATTCGATGTAAACAAGCCAGGTGCTGAAATCGATGAGTTGAAGGGCGGTGTTGCTGGTGGCAGTATCTTGACTGGTGTGTTGAAGCTTGGTGACGAGATTGAAATCAGGCCTGGTATCGTGTCAAAGGACAGTTCTGGGAAGATCCAGTGCAAGCCAATCTACTCAAGAGTAGTTTCCTTATTCGCTGAACACAACGACCTGAAATTCGCCGTTCCTGGAGGTTTGATTGGTATGATGTTTCGATATTCAACGTTACCCGGAAGTCTAACGTAAAACAGGTGTCGGTACTCGCGTCGATCCTACTTTGTGCCGTGCGGATCGTCTCGTTGGTTTCGTATTGGGTCTTCGTGGCCACCTGCCAAACATCTACACCGAACTTGAAGTCAACTACTTCCTTTTGCGAAGACTTCTTGGTGTCAAGACTGCCGACGGCAAGCAGGCCAAGGTTGCCAAACTCGCAAAGAATGAAGTCTTGGTAAGCATTTCCCTCGAGGTTTCAACTTGAGTAAGCTCATTTGTGTGTAGATGGTCAACATCGGATCGACTGCCACTGGTGCTAAGGTCATTGCTGTCAAAGCTGACGCCGCCCGTCTTTCTCTCACGTCCCCTGCTTGCACAGAGATTGGCGAGAAGGTTGCATTGTCCCGCCGTATTGAAAAGCACTGGAGACTTATCGGCTGGGCCAACATCGTAGCGTAAGTATCACACCACCGTTGTGGCCGTTGACGTTGACTAACTTGCGTTCTCTCTACAGGGGCAACATTCTGCAACCGATTGTGGACTGAGCAAAGGGCAACGAAGACCTGTAGTTTCATGACGTTGGATGGCAGCCGATTACGATAACACGAAATAGGGACGATGATTGCACGGGACTACTGCAAGGTTTCGTGCATAAAGCCTTCTTGCATCCTGCGGGTGCGGGGCTCAGCATTTTGAGGATAGACGGGGCGCCGGATTTCCACGGGGCTGTATGATCTAGACAGCATCTTGGACAGCCACAGTAGAACGAGACCGACAAACTGTTGCAGATGACCTGGGTTGTCCGGCAGCGAGGTGTACAGAATAGCATATGAGATCAAAAAGTCATATTCAATAGACGCATTTGTCCATGCCCATGCCCATGTCTATGGAGAAGCCCAGCTCAGCTCAGTGTTTTGTTGAGAGCCGCTGCATGGCACGATTGGCAGAGCAGTGAGGAGAGCGATCGGCCGGAATGAGAGCCGACTTTCACATGCCAAAGTGCGGCAGGCTAGTTTTGTTTGATACAAGTACAGTTGAGAGTACAACATCAGATTATAACGACGGCTGGCTTGGCTTGCATTGCTCTTTAACCTGCTGCTGCTCGACTCACTCTGCTTCAATTTCAAAACTCGTCATTCCAAAGTTGCTTTTACGAGGTACGTTGCACGTGAATCCGCCAGAGCCCAATGCCCTCGCTCCCTCGAGCCAAGGATGCCGAATGAGGCAGTCTGACGTCCACGTGCACGCGACTGACCCTGGATAGATTTTCCACACACCTTCCCTTTGACTCTTGCAACAATTAAGGCGGGGAAGTATCCCGGACTCTCTCCTCGACCTCTTCTTATTCTCGCCTCTCGCTTTTTCTTCTTTCCTTCTGTATTACTACGCCGTACATCTTTGTAATTGCGCGTGCTCCTGTCCCCAACCCCGGAACGCTCCTCGGAATTAGCGACCATCATGGCCGAAGACCCTTTCATTACATCTACATCCGCCCAGCAGCAGCCGCTGCACATTTACCGACCCATACCCCGGCGAAACTTCTCCATAAACACAGATTCCTCGGATTCGCCCTCGCAGGCTGTCACGGAAGCCACACCGCCCGGCCTGCCAGAGTCCAACACCCGATCGTCAGATTTCCTCACACAGCTTAATGCCAGATTGCTACGGACATACAATGCGCGAATGGGAAACGGTTACGATGGGTCAGACGAAAAGGCCCCCCCGCCGCGGAATAATAGCTACCTGAATATGACCAAGAGTACGCTGATGGGTATTTATGATGACGTAGGGACCGGCGCGGCTGGCGAAACAAGTGTAGCAGAGACACCCTGGGGAACCGGAGCGGAAACACCAGCACATGCTGCTATGGGATTTCAAAGTTGGGAGAATGGTATGGGAAGCCCCGATGGTGGGATGCGGATGAAGAACCTCGCCAGAACGAGGTCAATGAACGGCCATAGACGACCGAACAGCAAGCGGAAACAGAAGCTACAGCGTCAAGGAATCTGGAAATACGTGGTCGTTCTAGGGAAATTATCAGCCCTTTTCCTGTTTGGCGTTATCTATGGTGCTATTGTGGGACACCTCTATGCTACAAAGGAACTTTCGGCTGTACGAGTTGGGGGAGTGGACCACGAGAGCTGGATCCTCCTCGGCAGCTGGGGGCTTGCGGGCGTCGTCCTGGGCAGCCTACTTCCCTATGTGGATCTGTTATGGGATGGTGGTAATAGGGACAGCAATCTCCAAGAGGAAGACGAAGACAACGATAAAGATTCTGCGTTCATTGAGCAGATCAATGACGTTGTTAGGAGTGTTGGCGCTTTCATCGGAATTGCTTTCGCAATCGTAAGTTCCCCGTCTTTCGTCTAGACACCCCAGGCAATGCAGTGAGCACAGTTGTTCTAACACCTCTTAGCGCCGGCTTCCCTGGCAATCTACTCTCCAACTTACTCTCACTCTTGCCCTTGTCAACCCCGCTCTGTGGTATATTCTCGACCGCAGCAAACCTGGCTTCATAGTTTCCCTCATTGCCACCTCTATCTTGACATCATTCATCATTCTTTTGAATCCAAAAGTGCTTCCTTCACCATCATTACCGGCGCCCATCAACGCTACACACTTGCCTTCTAGTGCAAGTGCGACCCCATCGCCTGCTCAACCGGAGCTGTTTGCGGGCCTCGTCAGCTATGACAATCTAGCGACGGTGACGTGGGTAGGCAGCGTGTTATTTTGCAGTTGCATTTGCTTTGGCAGCATCGGAAGACGATTGGCATTGTTGGATGACTTTAGATCAAAAGGGCGATGATGGACCATTTACTTCCTTGGCTATGTTTGGCGTTTATTATTCACTTCCTTGGGAGGTATCGTATTTAGGCTTCAAAGCTCTCTATCACAGTCAAAGGTAGACGACTCCGCATTCTCTCTCTTCTCAGTGCTTCTTGTTCATCATCACCCACCTAATGTGTTGTATCACGTCTGTATGGCATGGAAGGAGGACAGGAACGGGTCTTTGGGTCTATTAAAAGAAAAGGTTTCAGGCTTCACAGCTAGGAGGGTCTTTGCTTCGCTCTACTTTTACTAGTAGGGGGGGTTGTTGGTCTGCCTTACTGCAGTCCCATCGTGGTAGTGCCATCCATCCATTACCCACTTGACAGGCTCATGCTTTTGGCATTCCTTTTCTTTTTGCTCATCGCGCAATCTTCATCGCAAGGTCCTCGATTGCAACTGCCGTATGGCTTGCAGGAAGGAATCCAACAGCCGGGCAGACAAACCAACAACCATGGTTGCGGCTTTCGCACATTTACCGTACATCACATACACCATGTATGTCACCCACATCGCCACCGCAATCCTTCCCCATCATTCGGCCCCAAAATCCAGGTCCGCAGACCCCCGCAGAACGAAAGAACCTGTGCCCCAGTCCATCGTACCTTCTGCTGCGCCCCGGCCCCCGTTCCACAGAACCCATGCGAACACCGGGAATTAAAGCGAATCAAGGCCCCGTCAGCATATGGGGAGGTAAACAATTGGTCTCAATGATCGGAAAATCCGCAGTGGCAAACTAGTCAGTCGTTCGGACGGTAGGAGTCGACAATTGTCTCTTTTGGTGTCTAGTTGCCGTCCGCCATTGCCGCCTGCGCCTTTTGTGCGCATATCTGTATCCACGCACGATCCTGCCAACAGGTGTAAGGGTTGGCTGGGGTTCGGAAATCACGATGTCTGAGATGTGGAGAGAAGATGCAGGCACGTAGGGAGGCCGATGCTTGTCCTAGGAAGGAGGGCCTGTAGAAATGAAGACCTGGTTGAACAGAAGGGGAGGGCAATGGACTTGCTGTTTTCATGTCCGGAATCTACAGTGAGTGTAGTAGGTGGTACATACCTAAGACCGCCTTCTCTTCCTTGTTCTTACTATGCTCGTGTTTTGCTTGGCGGGAATGAGTAGAACTAGTGGCAGGACCGGTGGCTGGTGGTAGTGGGTGAATGGTAAGAACCTTCCTTCGCTGATGATCTTACTCAGATCACATATGTGAACAAGTAAGGACAAAGAAACAAGAGTAAGTGGGCGAAACGGCGCTCGCCGATTCGATTCGCTTCCCTTCAGCGGGATCTGCAGGGTAAGGCGTTACGGCTTCAGGCGGCCACCCGTGTGAGGATCTCGCTGAAGTCCGAGTTACAGATGAACTGCGGCATCCATCCCACGCTATCGGCCCTCGTCCATCGTTCCCTCGTGCCATCGCCAATGCTATCGATCGCGACAGGGCGATTTGTTCCGAGTGTATATTGAGTCGGTGGCTTGGCTTGGCCTAGTGTAGTTACAGAGCAAGACATACATAGATATACATGTCACTACCGCAATACATACCTATATGGACACGGAGAAGGATGTCTATGTATCAGCATATTAGAGTCCGAATGGGGATGGAGGGACAAAAGGATGGGAAAAGTAAGGTAATAGGATTTATGATTATTGGTTGATTACAGTAGCCTACCACAATTCATTTCCTAATTTGTTCTTACACGTGAAGAAGATGTCGTACTCAGTACGTCCATTTCCACTGACCATTTCCATACATACACCTATCCATGCCAAATGCCGTAAACCTCATCCAATGTCCGTATATACTAGTGAGTATGAAAAATGTGCCGTAAACTGATGATACATAAAAAATCCCGTAAAAAAAAGTGCCTTGGAAGACTGTCGCAATACTTTCAAATGCATGCCGTCTGGTATCATAAAACGCTCAAACTAAAAAGGGAAATTACTCGCTAGTACGCAAGAGGAACTGACGTCTATAACTCGCTCAAAGCCATATGAACAAGAGTAGTTGCGAGAAAAGTAAGTAGAGGCAAAATAATGACTAGCAGAAGAATTTGTAGACTTTCTTCCACTTGGGCCAGTTTCGCCTTTCTTCTCGCTCCTCTTGGATGAGGGCCTCAAGGTTTAGCTCACGGATACCCGTGTGAAGATCCATATTGTGCGAGCGCACCATGCTTGTTCGGTAGTAGATCTTGTAAGGGAAGTAGAAAAGCAGGGTCACGGGCAGTGCTAGATAGATACTGAAAAAATATTGAAGGCGCTCCGATACGCTCATGTCTTGGTACCCAAACGGCCATAGACCGACCCAAAACTGGGCGATGAGCACCAGGATGTTGAAGGCAAGGCCGATATAGGAGCCGATGACGCCAGGCTGTGATCTGAACGCAAGCTCACTCAGAGTATGCCCCTGGAGTCTCCAGCCTTTGCGGAAGCGAATATGAGCGAGACAGATGGAGCCCCAGGTGAAGACAGCCGAAAGAGCAGACAAGGCCAATAGCCAGTTGAAAGCATTGTCCTGTAGTTTACGTTCGGCACCGGCAAGGAAGGCAAGGAGACCGAAACTGGAAGCGAAGAAGATTGAGACCAAGGGGCGACCTTGGCGGTCGATATAGGCGAAAATCTTGGGTGCTTGATGTTGCTCTGCCAGGGCTGCGAGGGTACGACTGGATCCGTAAATTGAGGAGTTACCGACTGACAACACAGCGATCATAATAACAGCGTTGAATACCGAGGGCAGGCCTTCAATACCAGCGTTCTGGATGGCAATGACGAAGGGGGAAGCAACAGCGTCGGCGTCGTTCTCAGTCTGGAGAAGACGTTTTTCCGTATAGGGGACCAAAAGGCCAATGATGGTGAGCGAGACGACGTAGAAGAGTGTTATACGCCAGAAGACCTGCTTAACAGCAGTGGGAAGAGACTTGCGAGGGTTGGCTGTTTCTGCGGCGGCAAGACCGACAAGCTCTGTTCCAGAAAAGGCGAACGCGGCATTGACAAAGGTACTGCAAAGGCCCTTGAAGCCGTTGTTGAAGGCTCCTGGGTCCCTCCAGTACTTGCCACCGATGTAGCCGCCTTGGGGGCCACCACCGATGTTGATGATGATACCGAGGATGATGAAACCGATGACGGCTGCGACTTTGATAATTGAGAAGACAAATTCTGCTTCACCATAGCCTTTGACACTATGTGAGAGATTAGCACGTGAATTTCCGAACGAATTGTGGGCCAAAGTGCGCGTACCCAAACAAGTTGATCACAACTATGATTGTAAGAAAAACAGCAACCCAAGCGTTGTTGTTGATCTTCCCGTCATTCCAAAATTCGATAGTGAAGGTTGCCGCTACAATTTCGAGTGGTAACACAACAAGCCATTGGAGAGCGTAGCTACATGCAGCATTAGTGAGGTTCCAATACATAGACCCGAGCCAACGGGTAAGACACTTACTTCCAACCCATTGCGAAACCCCAAGCAGGATCGAGAAAGCGGGTAGAGTAGGCGGAGAAGGAGCCAGCAACGGGAAAGATGACGGCCATCTCACCCAGAGCATGAACGGTGCAATACAACATGATACCCACCATACAGTAGGCGATGACGATGGACGCAGGACCACCGTTGGCGAGAGCTTGACCTGAGCCAACAAACAAGCCAGTACCTGAGCGGCGAGGTTAGTATCGTATGAAATTTGGATTTGGGCCAGTCACAGGGCGAACGCACCGATTGAACCTCCAATGGCAATCATCTGCAGATGGCGACCCTTGAGACGGCGGGCGAGTGGTGAGTTTGCGGTGTTGGCGGCGGCGCTCTCGACATCGAAGACTTTGCCATCGGCTCCCATGCTGCCCTTGGGAGTCATGGTGCTGTTGGGATCCCGCTTGAAGCTGTCTAATACCCTCCGGCCAATACCGTCCCTGTGGGTCGAGGACTCGCCATAGTAGGCCGAGTTCTGCGACTCCCTTCCAAAGCTCTTTTCAGTGCCATACTGGTCGTCGTCGACTACCATGGTGGGTGGACAGGCGCGAGAGCGCAGAGAGCGGCGGTAGTGTTGGTTGAGGTGCGATGTGGACGGGCAGGCGGAGATAGGTTGTGCGGCAGTAGGAGTGGTGGTGGTGTCGTGGTGTCGTGGTGTCGTCCTGCTGCGGTGCAGCGATGGGAGTGGGTAGTGCAGCAGTCAGTGGTAGACGGGGAGGGGAGCTAAGATAAAGGAAGGTGCGTGTGTGGACTGTGTGGACTGTGTGGACTATGGGCAGTGGAGCAGACCGGCGCGGGTGGTTGGTACAAGGATAAGAAAGGACTAAGGATTAGAGACTAGGGACTAGGGCTAAGAGTGGAATAGGCGCCCTGGCCAGGCGTATTCGAAAAGAGGACAAGCTGAGCAGAGCAGAGCAGGGCAGGCCAGGGCAGGCCAGGGTGAACTGGGGTGGACGGCCGGGGTCGATAAAAAGGCGGGCAGGGTGGAAGCAGTTGGTGCAGCTGGCGAGGCGCAAATTGACAGGGCCCAGACGGCCGGAAGGCTTACGGGCGTCTACTGGTTTTTTACTGGGCCTGCTGGCTGTTCGCGGGCGTTGTGGGCTGTTGCTCGCTGCTAATGGCTGTTGATGGCTGTTGATGGCTTACTCTGGCGCCGGAAGGCCGAGTGAAAAAGACGGCTAGCCCAGCGGTCGTCGGTGATTGCCATTGGGGAGAAGCGTCAGTTGTTATCGGCAGCGTCACCTGTCAGACTGCTGCCACCACTCACCAAACACTGACGAGCGACGCGGCAAAGACATGGCAACACTTGGGCCGCCGAAAGAGGTGTCGGTACACTATATGGCGTGAAATGACGGGTTCTTGGGGCGTGCGCCTCTCGCTACAGCGTGCTCGATACATAGCCGATACTCGACACTCGACACTCGACACTCGATCCTCCACAGTAGGTAGTGTACTGTAAGTAAAGTACCGTGCTGCTTGCTTGCTTGTGTCACCACTCTCTTCTGCATGGCACAGTGGACAAGGGTGGAGCCGGCGCAGTGGGCGCTGGTTGGTGGGTGGCAATGCAGAGCACGCAAGACACGGGACAACCCTCAAGGCCTCAAAGTCGCTCGTTCTTTTGGGACAGAGACATCGTTCGTGGCCGATCAAGTCTGCGTCTGTGGCTACAGTACTCCGTACAAAAGCAGACACCATACCGACACCCCCAACCAGGCAGTGGGGCTGCTCCCCGTCCATCAGACGGAGTACACCGACACTGACTGGCCCCAAGGACTCTCGACAATAGGATGATGGCACATGCGACACTTGAGGGAGGCCCTTTGTTCATCATAGCAGATTTCCACAGAAACAGGAGAAAGCAATGGCAAAAGGCGAAAGCTGTTCGCTCCCCGCCTTGCCTAACCCCAACACATGTGCCCATTTAGTCGATGCCATTATTATTATTATCATACCATACCATGCTCGCTCTGCCTCCGTCCTCAATGCCCTCAAAACGCATGCCTCGGTCCGGGCGCAAGTTCCAGTCGCGGATTGGCTGCTCGCATTCGCTCTTGGCCTTTCTAGAAAACTCGTAAACGGGCAGCAGCGCACGGGACTGCGCCTCCCTTATCAATCTATCTTCTCTCCAGCGCCCAGCGCTCTTTCCCCCATCCCTGCCATCCCTGCCGTTGCCTGCTCCGGGCCTTCCCTGCCGGGACGCCGTTACTGCCTGCCACTCGTTCATGAGGCAGCTGCTTGCAAGACTGTCGTCCCATTCTGAACCCACACACACACACCTACCACCATTTCTTCCTCTCTCCGCCTTCTCAATTTCTTACCCTCAGCCTGATCACCCCTCCCGCTTCGTCTTTCCACTCGGGCCCCCGGGTTGCACATCAGGAACATCATAATCACCAGAACCATCAGCACCATCACCCTCGTCCTGGGCATAATGGCTCCATTTGCTGTTGCTGTGCCTCTCAATTGGCTCTTCAGCCGCGCATCCCTTTCCCCTAGTTTAACCTTTCCATCCAATGCCACCTCGTATCCCCCCAAACCGTCATCATCGCTACCTCTGTCCTGGACTTTTGGTCGCCCTCGCACCGGCTTTTCTGGCCCGTGAAGCTGCGTTCATGGGCGCCCGCAACCCGCAGGGGCAGTTTGTCAATTTCAACTGTCCAGTTCATGCAAATGGTCAAGCCCAAAGTCACGCCGCACTCCTGCTTACCTTCTGATTGCATATTCAATTCTCCCATCCCAACACTCATTGAATCACTTTCCACACGCGCCTGCAATATCCAACCGATGCGGAAAACGCGTAAGTCAGCCGGCAGACTCCATCACTGCTGGTCTCGATCCCCCCAGCCGACAATATATCCTCTCGTCGTCAGACGCAGGGGGCTGCCCTAATCCAATCTACGGATCCTATTCTCAAGTACCTAAGTATATGCAGCCCCACGAGCTTCGGTTAGTACCTGTCAGGCACCGTTTCTATTTTCCCGGCCTTTTGCGAATTCTTCCATGCAATCTTCTCAATGAGCCTTCGAACCATCACCAAAACGTCAGACTATAACCGCCATCCCGTCGTTCCCCTGTTTCGCGTCAGCACGCGAGTTCTACAATACACTCCCATTATATCCGTGCTCCAACTTTCTTTGCATGCTCTTGACCTCTTCAACTGAGTATTGAGCCTCTACAGCAGAGACCCTCTACAGCAAGCATGCAGCAAGTTGACCTGTTCCGATAACGGCCACTGCTAAGTACTACCCTGTAGGTGCTAGCAGAGGTCACCCTGCCCTTAGTTGGGATAATCGACCCTAGCCTGTAAACCAGCAGTCTTTATCATCTAGCTTCTGGATTGCCCCCGCGCGCGTTAGACGTGATAAGACGCGGGAGGTACAGTATACCCACTCTTTTGTTACACATCTTGAAGTCTTCAAACGTCTGCCGTTGTTGACATCAGTGATGGCTGGGAAGCGGCCGGAAAGGAAGGAACTCCTTCCTCTACCGGTTAAGTTGGGCGCGGTAGACGGTAAGCCACCACAACAGCCCATTCGCGAGCCATGACGCCTCTTCCACGACTATGTAACGCCTAGACAATTAGCATGTCTGTTCTCTCTGCAGAAAATCGTTAGTTGAACGCGAGTGCGAGCAGCTTCAGAGTAGCGTTTGGCACACGGGCACGCGACGACGCGTTTCCACAGTACGAGCTCAATAGCGTGGCACATGCAGGAGGACAGTTCGCTGCGCCGCTCGCTTCTACTCCTTCGCCTACCACTGTAAAGTATTCTTATTTTTCGTCTCAGTCCTTCTCATAGGCCCATTTGACCCTTCAGGCCTACTCATTGCGTTGAGCGTATTTTCCAAAATGGCGCATGTGACTCCAACAGATTCGTTCCGATATTTTCGAGTTTATTCTGTCCCCTCTCACTATCGTCCAAACCTGCATTTCTTCGCAATTCTCTTTTCGTCTTTGTACCATTCTCTCAGACCTTGTTGCACGACTCATCACTCCGTGATACAATCCCATCACTGTTACCGTATCTGCTGTGCGCCCTATTCTTGTACCCGCACCTCGCCTGAACCACGTTACCCTATCCCTATTTCCTCCATTCGCTGCTCAGAATCATGACATTCCATGAGAAATATGAGACGGCACGTCCTACGCACTGGACCATTAGGAGTCCTACTTTCACGTGGAAGTCTTAGGCTCGCACGGCACGCACACATGGCAAATTTATGCCAAGCGGAAACCCTTCCTTATGAGGAAGTCAGTCGCAAGAGAACATGTCACTGCGGGACAGTACCCCAAGGCCTCCCACCTATGATTGAGGGCGGTCGTCCTCTCGATCCATGCAGTCCTTGGGCAGAGCATGAATTGCGAGTTTCGAATGGCTCCTCTTTTTGCTCTGTTGCTATCTTGAATGCAGATCCTTGTGGAGCAAATACACTACGAAACATCCCGGCTCGTCATGGTATTTCTTTTCGCTTTTGGATGCATATGTACGACAGTGACACTGCTCAGTCGAGTCCAGCTCGCCAACTGGACCGGATGGAGAGACAATGATGTGTGAGAGTTCCAACCCCATGGTTCAAACACGAGAAAAAACATCACCAAACAAGCAAGGCATCGTGGTTCGTCTGAACGATCGACTCTGCTTATTCTTCTCGTAGCCCCTTCTTTATCCCATTAGTCGCCTCTTTCACATCGTCTTACCATTCTCCGCTCGCGGGCACAGCGTACAGTGAAACAGACTACCACCCCAAAATTGGTGTACGCAATATCACTGCACGAAGTTGCAAAAAAAGAAAGCGAACAAAGAAAAACAGGCGATCTGTCTTACAGCTGCCATCGCAACGGCTCAAATCTAGTCGTCGTGCGCCTATCGTACGTTCACCTCATCCATCAGCTGTGCATGTGCGCGCGAACACCAATTGCGCCCTCGATACAAGCAGCTGGAGGATCACAGACAAATAAGCCGTGACTGCATTGATCTGGGGAGTATTGCGAACTCATAAGTCGGTCAAGCCTAGTTCTCATAGCAAGGTGGTTCCTTGTCCTCAGCTTTCGTAGGATCGTGACACTACAGGACACTAGGCTCCAGGCTCGAGGCACAACTCGTAAATGTCTCAGCGCATAATGAACGAGCTGGTGAATAATGTACAAAGAACACTCATAACAACTAGCTTGTGTAATATATTTTAGACCCCCAAAAGCGTATGGTAAAATTACCTGCTCCCATATCATAACACATCGTGACCAGAAACGGAAAGCTTCCCACTAAGGTAGGGAAACAAGCACAAACACCAAAATCCTCGACCAGAACCCATAATCACCGACGCCAATAGAAATATGCAGCGAGTACGAAGCGTTTCTCCCCTAGCTGAAGGTGTATGGTTCGGTCGCTGTGACTTCTTCCGTGACCAAAAAGGTAAAAGAAAAAAGGGGGCGTGGTGCATGATTACTGTAAGCAGAACAGAGGCATGCATGACCGGGTAATCTCACGACAAAACCACATAAACATACAGACAAAACACACAAGCGCGGGGGTACAGAGAGGTGTATAGTGGTGAAAGATATGGAAGGTTTATTTGACCGCCATCATCGATATTTGTGATGTGTATACGTATTTCAAAGCTGTGCAGTGGTTCCCATTATGGGCGCATTCGTTGATTCCTGGCTCGCGCGCCTTCTGCTTGAGTAAAAGCATGAAGGATGATTTCCTGCCCCGGCGCCGGCTTGTCTATATGAACATACATGTAGCATGGTTGATTGGTTGACCGGATCGCTGGCTGATTACAGCGACGCAAACATAACTACCTAGTTACTGTACCTGGTATCTTTGCTATATGACCCAATAAGAGAAGAATATACACTACACCTGAACAAGATGAATTCCGCGTCGTCATCAGCAGATACAGCTACGTTTTCGAGAGAGAAAAACAGTCATCTCGTCTACGGCAAATTTATTCTTTCGAGGAGGGCAAAACGTCATTAGAGATTCGACAGGCGAGATGAGAACATCTCCAGGCTAGAAAAGGTGAAGCAAAGATAAAGAGTATTGGGGACATGAGAAGAGTAATATAGAGTATTCCATCGAACAACTTTGGCCAAGGCAATATCCATCAATCCATCAATCCTCTCTAAACAAAAGAAAAAACAAGAAGAGTACAAATCGCTCCAAAGAACGCATGTCTATGCCGAAAAGAACAGAAAGAAGAATAAAAAGAATATGTATGGATGTATACATGTCAGCGAATGTGCTAACGGCGCAAGCAAGCACGGGAGTAAAGGAGCAAGCAACAACATAGCCACTGCAAGTCCCAAGCACCAAGAAGAAGGCAAAAGTTAAAAGGAGTCCAAGAAAGCTCTATCCACCCATAAAACCAGAAAAGGAACTAAAACAAATAAAATGGCGGGTGGAAAAGAGGACAAATGGAGGGAAAATGCCATGCGACTCGCAACAACGCAACGCTGTACAATGCCGATAACCAAACAAAAATCAAACAAAATCAACATCAACCACAACAAGAGTATTTATACCCCGAAGGAACAAAACAAAAGAGATTAACAACAATAACAACAACAACAACAGAAACGACTACATCAATCCGAGACACAGATAGATATAAAACTCATCATCCACTTTTCGTGACATAAAAAAAAGGATATGTATGCTTCCTTAAGTTTTCACAGCGTCTTCTTTGGCAGGCGGTGCTGGCGGTGGAGGAGACTTTGCTGGCTCTTTCTCCTCCGCCGTTTTACTTTCTTCCTTTTCTCTCTCAGGCGCACTTGGTAATGTCGTTTCTTCGATTATGTATTCGCCTGTCACTGTGGGCCCAATGGGACTAAACTCCTCGACTTCTTCGATTTCGTCTTCCTCCTCCTCTTCGGTGATGCCCATGAATTCCCCACTGCGTCTGCCCTGCACACTTCCACTTCGCGAGTTGTTTTCACTGCGGGTTCGTGGACCAACAGGGGAGCCGTGCGTGTGCAGGTTGAGCATAGGACCTTTGAAGGGACTTCGTTTCCGTTTTGCGAATACAAGGCCAGGCGATGGAGGGGGAGCGGTACCGAAAGCAGCGCCCCCTTCGCTAAGAGGCGCGCGGACGACACGGATGTTGGTTGGGAAGGAGGAACCTGTTGGAGTGGCTGGCAGTACCTTGACAGAAGTGTGTGGAGATCTGGTCTTGTGTCCTGAGATGGATCCTCCAGGAGAGGTAATCGAGGCAGATGACGTGGACGAAGCTTTGGAATGTGAGTGGTGATGGTGTGGCATTGAGCGAATGGAGGATATTGAAGAAGACGTGGACTTTCTACCCCTGAGGCCGCCAGATGATCGTCGGTAAGAAGAGCGAGGCGTCAAGGGCGCTGGAGAGGCCGAGAGTCGTCTTACTGACCCAGACCCATGAGTGGATACTCTTGGTCGGGCTGTGATGTGCGTCGAGGGCGTAAGATTAGGATGGGCATGCACTGAGTTACGATTTGCGTTGCTTAACCGTCGCTTGGAATCGGGAGATTTACTCTGTTGTATTGTGGGTGATTTGTTGCTACTGGCTTTCGATCCTGGCGAGCGTGCTCTTTTAGAGGTTTCTTTGATCCAGTTCCTAAGAGATACGAGGTGATTGATAAACGGTTGCTGATATTTCCTGCGCCGCTTAGGAACGAAGCCATTGGGATGGAGTAGGTCGGGGTTGGTTGATACGACCTGGAGCATGCTGCTCCTAGACCTCCTCCGGTCTATCTCCTTGGGTGGCGGCGGAGGGCGAGATGAAGAGTCTGAATTGCGAATATGATCCTTCTCGATTGGTGGAGGCGGTTTTTCGGTGCCCAAATGTGAGGATGAGCCAGAAGCTTCTGGTAATCCTGGGAGGTCCGAGGAGGCACCTAGATGAGTTAACGAAGCACTGATGGTATCCCACATATTTGTAGACTTACCATGCATACTCGAACGCTTTAGAGACCTCCCACGGCTCTTTGGTGGATCTCCAATGAGCGGCAAGTGGAATCCCTCCTCGTCCAATTCCTTGATAGTTGGGGCAAGCTTGTCCAGCCGGCTACTTGCAGCACTTAGCCGTCGGAGGCTCTTGGCTTCGGCTTCACGTTCTTTACGCTTGCGTTCCCGCCTCTTTGCTTTCCTTTCCTCCTTTTCTAGTAGCAGCGCCCACCACCCAGCCAATGCATCGCATCGCTGAGCCAAAACGTTCTCAATAACCATGTCAATGTCCACGCCTGCTGCACGCATTCGATGCAACACTTCCTTTTCCAATTCGGTCGTAAAAGGTGCTGGCTGCTGCAGTTTCAGAATCTCCTGTTGCCGAGGAGCATGTTCCGATAACCAAGGGTTTTGTAAGATATCCGCAAGCGAAGGCCTTAAGAGGGGTCGCTTTGAAAGTAGGCTCTGGCATAGCTCCTTAGCCTGGGGTGGAAAGTTTTCTGGGTATTTTGGCTCCTCCTTCAATATCTTCATTTTCGTAACTGTCTCATCGTCATCGTCAAAGGGAAGTTCTCCCACCAAAAGCGCATAAAGAATAATTCCTAGACTCCACACATCCACTTTTTCGCCGGCGTACTTTTCTCCCTTCAGCATCTCCGGCGCACTGTAGCACACTGTACCGCACCATGTTTGTAGATAGTTTGACTTGCCCTCGTACTCCCGTGTAAATCCAAAGTCGACCAGTTTGACATTTTCATGCTTATCCAAAAGGATGTTCTCGAGTTTCAGGTCCCGGTGGACACAGGACTTGCCGTGAACGTACGATACGGCGCCGACTAGTTGGGTGAAAATTCGCTGCACTTTGGAGGGCTCCAAGGGCCCCTTTCGGAGTAGGTAGTTGTAAAGCTCATCGCCTGATACTCGTGTCAGATGTGCCCCTCCCCACATCAATTTCCAAATGGGCAAGCATACCTGGACAGTACTCAAGCACCAGCCAAACCAACTCCTCTGTAACTATGACTTCGTAGAGCCGCGCGATATGGGGGTGTATGAACTGGCGGTGATGATGGATCTCGCGGGCGAGATTGGCATCGTCTTTCTTCGCCGACTTGAGCACAACCTGAGTCGTGTGTCAGTATTTTTCCTTTTAGCAAGCCATGTGTGTATTCCTTGCGCACCTTGGACCCATTGGTGAGTTTATGGGACGCCAAGTAGACCTTGCCAAAGCTGCCCTTGCCGATGAGTCTTCCCAGAGTGTAGTTCCCCACCGTCTTTAAATCTGCCGCCGAGAATTCACTGCGAGAGCGCGTGTCAGTATGCAACTATGCGGGAGCGCGCGGCGGAAGGGCTTACTCGAGAAGCTGCTTGTACGAATTTGCGAGCTGGAGTGAAAGGCATTAGTTTTTGGCTTCAAACAGTGTCTGGTGACGGGCAGGGCAGACGGCGAGGGGCGCATACCTTCTTCCTCTGGGCCTGTATATCAGCCTGAGCCCTGAGATTCGACTGCATGGATTGCGCCACTCCTGCGTGTCGAGGTCCAGAAAATGCGTCATCTATAGATGCGAGCTACTGGCGAACGAGGCCGTGGGAGGACAAGCCGTCGGCGCCCGCACAAGCCAAGGTCTAGTGCGCGACGATCAAAGTGCTGGCAAAGGGGACAAGAAATCGAATCAGCGAGACTCGAGACAACGGTGGGAGGCAGAGGGGAGAATGAATAGAAAGCCTACTGCGGTTCTGTGCAGAGGGTGGCGCGCAGTCGACCGGAGTCGTCTCCTGAGCTCCGCGTAGAAGCTGTTGGCCGTGCTGGTTGGCCAAAGTTGTCTGATCCCGGCGTCGATCATCCAGAACCCGCTGGGCTGGGAGTCAATTTTGATTATTGAGGTTAGATATGTAGATAGTCTCGATAATTTAGATAAGTTGTTTCTACAAGTATCCATCTAGCTACCGGTTGCAGATTGCCTACAGCGGTGACAGCACAAGTGCAGATTACATTCAAGAACGCGCCCCATCTATACACGTTACCATGGGACGGCGAGCTCCCGTTCTGTGGACCCCGACAATTGAATTTCCCCGGATGTTACACAATCCAAACCCGGGACATTCACACATTCACACATTCAACACCGCCATGCAAGTATTTCACATGCAACGCACACCACAGCTACATCCTCAAATGGCTGTTCATTCAATCCCTTACCCTTATCCTACATTTCACTCCACCTACAACTTACTGCCTGGCCCGCCAATGTACGACTGGCCAACCTTCAGCATGTCCACAGCCTCTTGCACCATCTCGTCAACAATCTGCTTCGCCGGCTTGACGTCCTGAATCACAGCCGCGACCTGGCCCATCAGGAACGGAATGTCCACATCCTTCCCATCGTCCATGTCCTTGGCCAGCGGCACAATACCAGCCTCGGTCAGCTTCTTGATCTCGTCCTCTCTCGAGTGCCAGTCCTTGATGTAGTCGTTGAACCTCACTCGCAGTGGCCGTCCACTGACCACAAGGGTACGGCCCGTATCTGTGAAGTCGGCAGAGACAACATTCTCCTTGTGCATCTTCGAGCAGCCGGCCTCCTCGCTGGCGACGAAGCGAGTGCCAACCCACACCCCTTGTGCGCCTTGCATCAGGCTGCTGGCCAAGCTTCGACCATTGTAGATTCCTCCTGCGGCAACCACCATAGCGGGCTTGCCAGTAAGTGGGCTCTTGTATTTCCGAGCAACGTCGACCACTGACGGGATGAGGATGCTGTTTGCGATGTCTCCAGTGTGTCCACCGCCCTCGCCACCTTGGGCGCAGACAATATCAACGCCCGCCTCCAGTGCCTTGACAGCATGCTTGGGGTGTCCGACCATGTTCATGATCAGGATGCCAGCCTCGTGAAGTCTCTTGATAGTCCTAGCGGGTGGTAAGCCAACGGCACTAACGAACAACCTCGCGCCATTCTTGATGGTAACCTCGATGAGCTCGTCTAGCTGTCCGTGGGTGTAGTCATGGTTCGTCTTACGTGCGCTGCCGCCAACTTGCGGGAGGGCAAGGTCAACGCCAAAGGGGAGGGATTTGTCCCTAAGATTGGACTTTAGGTCGTCAATGATTGACTGGAGCTGTTGTGGGGTGTATCCCAAGCCACCAATGACACCGAGCCCGCCTGCATTGGACACGGCTGCGGCGAGAGGCCCACCAGATGTTCGCGCCATGCCGGCGAGAATAATGGGGTACTGAATACCCAGCAGCTGCGAGAGCGGCGTCTGGAGTTGTGGGGGCGACATGGCGTCTGTCTGTGTACGACGTAAACGCAATGGGGTCAAAGTACAGCAGGGCCAGAGGATATCAAGAGGAGGCTAAGGCGAGTCCGGGGAAGAGACACAATGCCAGCCATATAAATAGGGTGTACAGTACACCTGTGCCCATGACAGATCCGAGGACCATGGGAAATTTGTAGGATTGGCAGCATATGCATGGGTTGTGTAAACGCGGGGTGTGAGCCGAGCCGAGGTCGTCTAGTAAGCTCGAGTCGTGAACCCAATCACATGAGATTACTGCACCACATCACTTTGAGCTTCGAGCGTATCTACCGAATATCGCCGTGGGACTCAGTTGTAAACGCGACGCCTCTGACTAACAGGCTATCATCATCATGGCTGCCTACGGGTAGGCTCAATGCCTCTTTCACATCTGACATTCATGAACCGCTCGTTTGGGAATCAAGACGGAGAGCCATTGCCATTGCCACTGCAGGAAAAAGGAATACTATACATGCACCCTAGCAAGGAGCACACAGAAGCTTGAAAATCCACGAGAAACTTTGCGAGAAAGTGCCTGCACAAATGGCGCCATCCTTGCCTACGCCCTGAAAGGCTCCGTGCTCATAGAAAGCCAGGCTTAGTATCATTTGAGACTCTGGAAACCGTAGCGGCGCTCTTGCTTTCTGCACTGTTAGGACCTGGGCCGGGTTTTCCTTTTCAACATGGTGATTAGCGCTTAACTCCATTGACCTGTCCATTGGCCTGTCTGTGGCCATTCAGTTTGCCATTCGTCACCGTCTGTGGTGGAGGCGGTGGTGGGACAGGTCCGAACGGTCGGCGCTCAGGTACAGGTTCCATGGCATCTTCTTCGGTATCGTCGTCGTAGTCGCCACTCCCTTCGTCATCCTCATCCTCGTAATCGTACTCACTTTCTGTAATGTCTTCATCCTCCTCCAACTCAGTCATGGGAACTTGGCCTCGACCCTGTGCTTGCATTCCGCGGCATAGTGTTTCAAGTCTCGAAATTTTATTGCGCTGAGCTTCGAGTTCCTTGTTCTTCCTTGCTAATTCATCTTGCATTTTCTGGCGCTCCTCAACCATTTCCCCAATATTGCGATTGGTAATCTCTTTGTTGCGCTGCAGGTTTTGGTTTTCCTTTTCAAGGCGCTTCGTCTTCTTGGACATCTCTTCCATCTCTTTACGGAAGGTCAAGAAAAGATCGTTGGAGTTGTTCAGTGTTTCTTCAACCTGCATCTAGTCAGTATTAACCAAAATGCTGTCAACAGAAGAAATAAACAACAAAAGATGCCTACCTGTTTGAACTTTTCGACATATATGTTCAGCTGCGTGCGAAGCTCCGTTTCGGTTTGTGAAAAAGTGGACACTTGTCTGGTCAATTGATGGGACTTTGAGGATTCAACTTCTTGTTGTTTCCGTTGTTGTTCTAATCGAGCCATCTGGTACTGTATCTCAAGTTCCTTGGTTCTGAGTAGAGAATGAAATTGCAGCTCTCGAAGTTCATACTGGTCAATGAACGATTTGAACTTTTGGCGAAATCTGTTCAAGTTGTAGCGTACGCGGTTGGTAGGGGGACAGAGAAGACTTACAGTTCGTCCAATTCCAATTCAGCTTGGTTCTGAGGTTCCGGTTGATTTTGTGCCACAATGCAGCTGTCTACATCGGCGACCATGCGGTGGAGGCGCTCGTGCAGTTCCTGCCTGGCCGCCGACTCACTTGTCTCGAGTTTATGGAGTTCATCCTTGAGTTTTTTGTTCTCCTTAGCAAAGTCACGCGACAGCTTGTCAAGCTTATCTTTCATAGTGGTCACTTTGGTCAGCTCTGACCGCTGGGCATCCTTCTCTTTCTGGAGCTGGTCTCCGCGCTTCTTTGCCTTCTGGTGTTCCCGTTCAGTCCGCTTCATGTCGGCAAGTAGCTCTGTGTATCTCTTTTGCACAACCTCAAGGCGGGATAGGGGGCCGTCCATGTTCGAGAGAAGAGTGGATAATTCTCGGTTGGCTTTCTTGACCTCACGTTCTGTAGATTATTACACAAGTCAGCCATGAAATTGCATCCAGAGACAGCGTAGAGCTGTGAACTTGGGTCCGTCCGCTTCCATGTCCCCACTCTGGCATATCCTAAGTAAAACTCGCAAGGGGAAACGCACCAATTTCCAGTTCTTGCTCCTTGTCTCCAGCGGCGTCCAATTCCAGCTGGGCAATCTTCGCCTGGATCTGTTTTTGCTGCTCCGACGGGTCGGTCGTCTTCTTGCCCTTGGCCTTCTTGGTGGGCGCGGGAGTGTGCTGTGCGGGAGCCATGACTGCGGAGGCTAACGGAGCCGTGCTGCGAGTTGGATCCTGATGTGAGTGTGAAGGAGCGGGCGTGGGTTGGTGGTGTTGAGCGACAGCTGCCATGCACCTCTGACTGACTGTTGGGTACGGCGCTTGAGGTGCGTGGGCCCACTCGTGACGTCCTCGATTGGGATCCTCAGCTATTCCAACTCTTCCGGCGCAACACGGGAATCAAGCAGAGGGCGCTATTTACATGGGCGGCGTGCGCATTCGTGATCGCAGAGGTGGGGACTCGGTCGCAGTGCGTGAATGGGGTAGAGGAGCGCTGACGTCTCGGAGGTGCTTCGGGCAGAAGGTCGGAAGACGGAGCAATCAGGCGCGACGAAGACCGGTAGAGAGGGAGGAAGCCCCAATGGAGATCTTGTGTGGGTGGCAGATGGACTCAAATGAGCACTGCGGGACGGGAGGTGGCTCGTTTGGTGCGGTCAATATCTGAGGAGGGTGGAAGCAGGGAGGGGAGCGCAGAGACTTGGTGGTTTCGTCAAGCACGGCGGCCCTGCGATTGCACACTACACGAGCACACCGTCTTGAATTCAGCCTTCACGCTTTATCGTCAAGGGCATGCGATTGTTGGAGGCGTCAATGGACCAGAATGCTCGTCAAAAGGCCGCACAGCGCTGCTACTCGTCGACAGCACTCGAGAGGACCCAGCCTTAGTAATTTTCCGGCCTAAACAGGCCTTAGACCCCGACTCGAAGAACCGGATGCTGTTCGGCCAATCGGCGTCCGGGCTGGCTTCGCGCGTCATCAGATCAGTAGATGCTTCGACATTGGACCTCTTTTCTCCTCAACCATCAAACATTTGCTACAACCCTCCGCCATGCTGCGCTCCGCCCGGTGGCAGCTTCGCCGTCCCCAGGCCCTTTCAGCAGATCGTTTGCGGCCGGCGCCAGCGGCTCGTCGAACTTATGCTGCCGTGACGCATCTCTCGAGCTTTCCCAAAGTCGGAGAGCAGGTCCATGGCTTCACTCTCAAGCGCGTCAAGCAGGTGCCCGAGCTGGAGCTGACCGCAGTCCATCTCGAGCATGACAGGACGGGCGCCGAATATCTTCACATTGCCCGTGACGATGCCAACAATGTCTTCTCCATCGGTTTCAAAACCAACCCCCCAGATGACACTGGAGTCCCTCACATCCTAGAGCACACAACATTGTGTGGCAGCGAGAAGTAAGCCGGTCCGAGCCATCATGCTATGTTGACATGGTCAACTGATAACTCTCAGATATCCCATTCGCGACCCCTTCTTCAAGATGCTCTCTCGCTCGCTCTCCAACTTCATGAACGCCTGGACCTTCTCAGACCACACCGCATATCCTTTTGCTACCACGAACGCCCAGGATTTCAAAAACCTCATGTCGGTGTACATGGATGCGACTTTGCATCCATTGCTCAAGGAGAATGATTTCACACAGGAGGGATGGCGCATTGGCCCAGAGAACCCGCTTGCTGCGGACACAGAGGATGGAGACGCAAAGCGCTTGGTATTCAAAGGCGTTGTCTATAACGAGATGAAGGGTCAGATGTCCGATGCCAGCTATCTATTTTATACCAGGTTCCAGGACCACCTTTTCCCTGCCATCAATAACTCTGGAGGCGACCCCCAAAAGATCACTGACCTTACTTGGGAGCAGCTGAGGAAGTTCCATGGCGACCATTATCACCCCAGCAATGCCAAACTTTTGACATATGGAGATATGCCCTTGGCAGACCATTTGAAGGAAATCAATGCTCGCCTGAGCCATTTCGATAAGATTACAGTTGACCGTGAAGTCAAGGCGCCGATCGAACTGGACGGTCCCAAGGATGTGATAGTTTCTGGCCCTCTTGATCCCTTGGTCCCCGCAGACAGGCAGTACAAAACTTCAGTTACATGGCTGATGGGCGATACCGCCAATACTCTTGAGAACTTTTCCCTTCAAATTCTGGCCAGCTTGTTGATGAGTGGTTACGGATCACCACTGTACCGCAATCTAATTGAATCTGGCCTCGGCGCAGATTTCAGCGCAAACACTGGCTACGACAGCGCTGGACGCCGTGGTGTGTTTTCAGTAGGACTAGATGCTGTAAAGGCAGAAGATATACCCAAAGTTCGTGAGGCAATTACAAAAACCTTCACTGAGGTTCAGCAAAACGGATTTGACAAGATCAAGGTGGATGGTATCTTGCATCAGCTGGAACTTTCACTCAAGCACAAGACCGCAAACTTTGGGATGAACATTATGCAGCGACTAAAACCGTCTTGGTTCAATGGCATCGACCCAATGGATGCACTGGCCTGGCAAGAGACTGTGAATGCTTTCCAGGAAAACTATGCCAAAGGTGGTTATTTGGAAGGCCTGGTTGAGAAATATCTCCTCAGTGATAAGACATTGACCTTTACTATGCAGCCATCAGAGACATTTAGCCAGGAGCTCGCCGATGAGGAAAGTCATCGTCTGGCTACAAAGATTGCGGAGGCAACGAAGCAATTCGCGAACAAAGAGGAGGCACAGAAATATCTGGAACAGCGAGAGCTACAGCTTCTCGAGGTGCAAGAGAAGGCTAGAAATGAAGACTTGAGCTGTCTACCCACGGTCCATGTTCGGGACATTCCTCGCGAGAAGGAAAGGAAGACCCTTCGTCATACTAAAATTAGGGGCATCAATGTTCAGTGGCGCGAGGCCCCTACTAATGGACTGACATACTTCCGCGCAGTCCACCAGCTTCAAGATCTTCCAGACGAATTGAGGGAAATGATCCCTCTATTCACCAGCGCCCTCATGCGCCTTGGCACGAAGAACAAGACCATGGAGCAGCTTGAAGAATTAATCAAGCTGAAGACTGGAGGAATATCTGTCGGCTACCATTCATCCACCTCGCCACTGTCACTCAGCTCTTTTCAAGAAGGATTGACTTTCTCCGGTTATGCCTTGGACCGCAACATATCCGATATGTATGAACTCCTTCGGACCATTGTGGTGGAGACCGACTTTGAAGGACCTGAAGCAGAGAAGAAAATTCGGGAATTACTTCAGAGCTCTTCAAGCGGCGCTATCAACTCCATCGCAGAGTCTGGTCATTCCTTTGCCATGAGATATGCAGAAGCTGGCCTCTCGCCTGCAGGCTGGCTCAGCGAGCAGACTGGTGGTTTGACGCAGGTCAAACTCACTACAGCATTAGCCTCCCAGGAGTCACTTGCCGATGTAATCGAAAAATTGAAGGCTATTCAATCCTTTGCCATTGCAAATAGCGACAAATTACGCGTTGCCCTTAATTGCGGCAATGAAAGTTCGACCGCAAACCAAGAAGCGCTAAGCCGCTTCCTCAGTAACCTTCCGAATAACGCTGCTGCTCCCATTTCACAACAGAGTCAATACCCACGTAACTCGAAATCCTTCTTCCCACTCCCTTACCAAGTCTATTATTCCGCAAAAGCGATTCCGACGGTTCCATATGTTGATGCCTCGGGTGCTCCTCTCGAGATTCTTGCAAAGCTTCTTACACACAAGCACCTCCACCATGAAATTCGTGAGAAGGGTGGCGCATATGGCGGCGGTGCATATGCTCGTGGCCTCAATGGTGTTTTTGGAATGTACAGCTACAGAGACCCTAACCCGCAGAATACGATGAGGATTATGGCAGAAGCTGGCGAATGGGCACGCGATCGAACGTGGACGGCTCAAGACCTCGAGGAAGCCAAGCTCAGCGTTTTCCAGGGCTACGACGCGCCTCAGAGCGTGAGCCAGGAAGGCATGAGACTGTTTCTCTCTGGTGTTACAGATGACATGCTTCAGACAAGGAGAGAGCGCTTGCTCGATGTTACCGCAGAAGATGTCCAGCGAGTTGCCGACAAATTCCTCGTTCAACGTGCTTCGGAAAGCAGCACAGCGATTCTGGGTGAGAAGAAAGATTGGACGACTACCCAGAATGGTTGGGAGCTACGAGACCTGGGCATGACAGAGAAGATTGAGGAGGTGTCCCAGCAAATGCCCGAAGAAACTGCTGCTGCTGCCGCTGCCGCTACGCCCTAAAATTTCCATGTACGACGTTGCCATAAAATTTGTAATTATATATCGCTTGTATACTACTCAACTCAAGCATAGCGACGGGTGTATGCATATCGGTACGTGTAAACAAAAAAGTATAGACATTAACGATTTCACTTCACATCTATCGCCCTTTTCTCTTTCACTAGCACCCTCCTCCCTTATATGAGGCCACCGCGTCCACGCCCCGATCTGTCCTTCTCCCTTTGTCCCAAGCGCAGTCGAACAGATCCGCAGACGTCCAGTCAGTCTTTCCATTGCTGTGACGGTCTGTACCTTTCGGGGGTATGCGCTAGATTAAACAATGCTGCTGTCTATCCACTTGCCTCTCGCGAGGGAGCTTGTTTGGGTGGGCGTGCTAGCACTCATTTACAGAACTGCCTGTGAGCGAGGTTATTCTCCTGGCGGACTAAATGTGAGAGTACATTGATGTAGTCGTTTAGGATGATTGCATGTGACAGTAGGCGTGAAGACAGATTGTGATGTGCAAAGCCACAGTCGCGGCATTTTGCCATAGCCGCCGCAAAGACTCATGTATTGTTGGGTTGGATCAGTATCCTGGCCGAGTCCTAAGTACATTGGGTATATTCGTAATTACAACTCTGCCTGATCCTCATGCTTTTGCCCCTGATGGTCCATCTTGCTAGCGGCAATGATCAATCTCCTGTAATCCAACACAGCCTGCTCCAATTCCTTTCTTTTCAGAGCTTCGTGGTCGGAGTGAGCTACGAAGATGCTTCCGGGGCCGTACAAAAACCTCTTGTGATCGCCTTTCAAATGCGGGACGTCGGTTCCATAGTTGACAGTCAAGGTGTCGAAGCCTTCAACATCGCAGTCGATATTAACAGGTCCGTATCCCGCATGGCTCCATACGAGGTCCAGCTTCCCCCCTAGTGCCTCTGCTTTAGCCTGCACGTCCTTGATGGCGTTGAAAGCAAGGCCTTGGATGATTTCTGGGGTCCCCGCGGCAAGGCGAACCGCAATTTCAGTGCTGGCGGTTTCGGCAACGACGTTTGCCGCCACGCCGCCCTTGATGAGGCCAAAATTCATAGTTGTGTTACCGTATTTCTCACTCCAAGGAAGATGATCCCTCAATTTGAGCAATTCTCCCAATGCCTCGATCAAGATGTCGTTGGCAGACACGCCTAGCCAAGGGTATCCTGAGTGCGCGGCCTTGCCAGTAGCCATGACGTCGAATTCCGTGATGCCCTTGTGTCCACATACCAACCTGCCCTCAGTAGGCTCGCCGAAAATGACATAGTCGTAATTGGGTCGGTCCTCCCAGTTTGAGAATGCCCGCATGCCATCGCCACCCACTTCTTCACCTACTACGAACACAAGCGAAAGCTCGTCATGAAGCTGCTCTCTCAGGCCTTGCACAGCAATGATTTGGGCCGCAACGCTTCCCTTTGCATCCACAGAGCCTCTTCCACCAATCATACCCGACGTCTCATTGTAGTAGTACGGCCAGTACGGGGGTACAGTGTCAATATGGGACGTGACGAGAATTGCGGTTTCGCGCTTGCTCCCGTATGCGAGGATGTTGTATCGTTTTGGAGGGACCTCTTGAAGTTCCACTGTAAAGTTCTTATCTCTAAGGTAGGAGGCAAGCCATTTCCCAACGTGTTCTTCGTTCCCGGTTATGGATTCGTCTTCGATGAGTTTGCGGTGGAGGTAGAGGAGCTCGTCTGAGGTCTGGGAATCGAGGAGGGTAGCTGCCTTGGTCGTGCCTTCGGACGCAGACGCTAAGCCAAGGACGACCAGTGGGAGGATCGAAAGATATTTGGAAACCATTTTGGCGGGTGGAAAGGAATGCTCTCGTCAATTGGAGAGCTTGATGTTTGAAGAGGGGTGAGCTTGAGCACGGTCTGTTCGGGATGACGAGCACCGAGCTACCAGTAATGTTAGCCCAACACCGCCCACCTACCGCGGTGGTAGTGTAGATCAACAACGCCATTACCGAGGACTTACATCGTGATGAACTTGAGAGATGAATAGTTGAAGTTCCACAAGCTGCTGTACACCGTCATTCAGCATTCCATACTGCTCACGCCGATTCTGCTTGACGTCATCCGTCATCTGCGATCCCTCTAAATTCACGCGCTCGACTTACTCATCTGCCTTGTCACTGGACGCCCGTGGACATTTGGCTGACAATATACCACCTGTAAATGATGATCCGTCAATGGCGTTTGCATGAAAACAACTGCAACACGTCCATTCCCTGGAGTATCCTCCATTGAGAATCAGGTTCGTTCGGTATCGCTCCACTATGTCGCGTCCTGCTGCTCCTGCTTCTGCTTCTGCTCATTCTTCTGCTGCAACTTCACCATGAACTCGGCCACAACCTCGTCACACCGGGCCTTTACCTTATCCGCTGGCGGCTTTTAGTTCTCCTCGAGTCGGAGGCGCTCCATTAGCTTCTCTGCTTCTGCCTTGATCCTTCTTGCAGCCTGCTCCAACCTCTCAAGCTCGACTACGTGCTTATCCTGGAGCTTTGCCAGGGCATTGTATTCGGCCCTGATCTTCTCGCCCTCGTCCAAGAGCAAGCGGATATGCTGTGGCCTTTGGTCGGCCGTGGCGGTGGGCTTCTCCGAGTTAGAAGATGAAGAAACGGGAGGAGGCTTCCCTTCGCTCCCCTGCTCCTGTCTGCGCTTGTGTGCATCTGCCAATCTGTTCAAGGAGTCTTCGGCCATTTTGAGACTCCGCATGCTGTCCACCAGCTCACGACTGAGCACGGCCATTGCATCAAATGGGCTGGCCTCGCTACGAAAGAGATCCAGCTCACGATTCACGGCCTCGAGTCTCTTCAAGCCGTTCTCGACTTCCGCCTCTGTCTCCTCGTCATCGATGAACTGCGAGAGATCCCAGTTGGCTTTGGCACTCGCAATAGCGAGTTCAAGATCGTGCGAACTCTCCATTCTACTGGTACAGCTGTATTTTGGTGACATTTTGGCAGCTGGACAGGAAAAAATCTGGGCATTGCGGGTGCGGTGATAAGGTCTTAAAGGTGAGTGTCGGTAGGAGGCAAGAGCGACCAACCAAACCCGCAAATACCGCACCACGTGATGTTGGTTTCAACCAACTTAAGAACAGAAAAGTTTGGTTATAGTATTTCTGAAATTGTTTATTTCAAGGAGTTAAAATATCTAGGAGCTTCGAACTCCTTTAAAGTGGTTCGGTGGCTTCAATGAGTTGGCTTATTTCCCGACTTGTCCGCAGCACGACGACCTTCACTGGATCTTTTTGCTTCAGCAAACAAGCTCAGTTGCGATGGAAAAGACTCCAATTCATTCAATTCGTTGGATTCTATATTCACATGCATTTTGTATAGCTACTCCTAAATAGGTAGATGAACGGTTTTTTTTTTAAAAATAATGCAGAACTTGCAAGTGTCTGTTACCATAGGGTATTGCCTGATTCGGACAGCCATGATTACAAATGGCAGGCACCCTCCACACACGCACACACAGTGGAAATCCTTAATCATAATTTTCATCTCACCAAACATCACCGTCAAAATGCCAGATCAATCGGAATGGCGCAATTTGCCGAAAGGCGGTGATGTGCCGAGCTGGCTCTGGTCTGCTGAGTACAACCCGGAACGGGGCACGCCATTCGATCAGGAGGGTCGTCTGTCGCAGTCATATGCAGAGCGGCAGAGAAAGCGTCAAAAACTGAGAAGAGAGTCGTATGGGGTTCAGGACCAAGAGGAAGACCTTAATGCATCTCAGAATGTCAGCTCGGAGACAGTGCAAGAGAGAGCGGATATGGAGAGTGGAACTGGTCAGCTTTCTGAGAGTGGGAATAAGAGCACAATGAAGGATACTTCAGTGCCCAACACTTCTCCCCAAGCCAGTGATGACGGGGGTCGTCGGATCAGGGGTATGACAGGAATCTCTGCATACCCAAGGGAAAGCCATAGCCGGACTGTGAGATCTATCCAAACCCCTTCACCGGTGAACAGGAGTTTCTCAACACCAGTTCTGTTTGATGCAGACATTCGTCAGTCATCCCTGGCCCGCCAGACCTCAACGCCATTGCCTGTTCCTCCAACCATGGACGCTGAATCGCAGGCTAGTATTAGCGAAGCCGCCGATGCCGACGATGCGGCCTTTTCCGAAGAATCCTTCGATGCACCTCTACCGCGAGGGCGATACCGGTATGACAGGGCATTGGCTAAGGGATGTGCGGCCGCAGTTGCTCTTTCAAGAGCTCATGCTCGAGCTCTTGGCCTCGCGTCAGTGGAACGCATAACCGACTTTGACTGGACGATTGTCGGCAGGAACATACTGTGGAGCATGAATGAAGAGTTGCTGTGGAGTCTAGTTGACGGAAACGTCATAGAGAGGATGAAGGATGAAGAATCGAGCGTGGCTGCAATGACCTCGGATGGAAGTGCGTGGATGGAAATGGGTAAGGAGGATGCTCCTGCCCTTTACATGGTTGCTCTCGTCAATGGAGCTGGCTTAGCTCCTACCCCAAGGAAGATGAGGAAGGCTATTCAGATGCTGAGGGCATACGTCTCACTGGCCCCGGGCAGTTTTACTGATGCGCTTGCTGTCGATAATGCTTTTCGCCAGCGTTCTTCAGAAGCAGATATCAGGGCCAGCAAACATTTCTTTCTGGTCAAAGAAGAGCAAAATCGCCGCATGCGCGTCAGGGGCAGAATCGATACCGTCATTTCCTCTTGCAATGCACTAGAAGCCCGACTGGCCCGGGAGTCAGAGACTGAGGACACTGAAACCAAACCCATGCGTCGGCCGCTGAACTACATTGGATATGCCCTGAGGTTCGCAGTGCGCAGGAAACAGCACGAGACCGGGGAAACGAGTTTCCTTATGCATCTCGTCAACAACGTCTTCCAGGCTCTTTTTCCGGCGGAGTACAATCTCCAGTTGCTCCCAATCTGTTTCCTGGCTGAGAAAATGGAGGTGAGGTGTGGTGAGGTTTTGCTGACGTTGTTAGCCGATAGCTTCTCATTCACTGGGGGCGGCTTCAACACTCACCCACCAGGGATTAATAACAGCAGTGCCGATATGATTTCCAGTACAGTGGGATCTGCGGATGAGATATGGGACAAGTGCGATCAATTTCGGAAACGAATGCCGTACTTAAGGGCAGCAGTGGACAGGGAGAAGGATTCGTTAATGGAGGCAGCTTCCAACGAAACAGGGGAGGAGTACCAGGATTCGCAGCAGGAGCGGTTGGCCAAAATAGACAGATTGATAGATGAGCGCCGGGGAGTAGCGAACCGCCTTAAGGATCAACGAGTCAAGTCAATCATGGATGGCATGGACGACATAGAGATGCAGCTAAGTATACCAAACCTCCTGGGCGTGGATGTAGAGAGCACCCGTCAGATTGTACGGCATATGAGGGCATGGACCGAGCAAGCGGCCCAAACCTGGGAAAGTCAGTATGGGGATTAGGACAAGTCGCAGGGTTAAGTAGGGCAGCCTTGTACTCCATGTAACAAAATTCATACATCATTTATGACGATAAGCTTATTGTCCCGTTATTTAGGGAGCTTTCATGACTGCACGGATTTGTTAATAACAAAATGACGCTTGAAAATGGGAACAATCTGCCTCAGCTAGGCTTGCGTCAAGAAAACCATGCGGACAAGCCGTTAAAGCCCCTCATTTAGTTGTTTAAAAAGAGTCATTATGATTGTGCGAAGCATTAGGAAGAATTTCAATCCACCTATCCCTTCCTATCGGGACTGAGGCTGGTTGAAAGCTTCAGTAAGGGTCATCATGCTGCAGAAAAGTCGGTATCCTTGTGCTCTCATTCCCACTCTCAGAAAGCTTTCCAGCTCCACTCCCCATATCCGCTCACTCCTGCACTGCTATCTCCGAGCTGGTACTTTGAGATGTGTGGTGAGACAAAAATTGCGGTCAAATGTTATTGAGAGTTTCCACCGTGTGTGCGTGTGTGGAGGGCACCTGCTATTTGCACTTTGACAACGTAGTAATCGTCCGCAAATGCCATGAATCAAGCTGATAGTCAATTAGAAGTATCGAAAGAACATAATTTTTATTTTAGCCACATATCTTGGCCCAAATGCAAAATGTTTGAGCAATACGTCATGCTATCAAGTCAGTGTACAAGATGCCTCCATTCAACGCACACACAGGACACACTTGGGCTAGTGGAAGGTAGACGTTGACTCCGACCCGCCTACCGCCATTTCCTCCTTTCCTTCAACCCAAGTCCCAGAAGTTGCCAGCGTCCTTCTCCTTCTTCTCTTCCTTTTCCTCCTCCTTCTTAGGGATTACGGGGAGGAGGAGCCTATCCCACGTTCCCACGGTGGTCTGTCCTTCAGTCTTCATGCGGAAGACGGTTTTGATGTTGAATGGCTTACCTGCAGTTAGGGTATGTTGAGCCTGTACGCTTTTACGCACACAATTGTCATCTTTAGCTCTGAACTGACCAAACATGTCCCATGACTCTGCTTTCCTGCCTCCCGCAAACGGGTTGGCATAAACAGAGGCGCTGCCACGACCGCGACCACCACTGCTGCCATATGCAGGGCCACCGCGGCCACCGCGACTTCTATTCGTAGTGTTTCTCATTTTGGGCGCGGCTTCTTGCCTCTGAAAAGAGGCGGGGGCAGGAGCAATGCCCTGAGATGATGGCACAACGAGGGCCATTGGCCACCGAGTGCTGGCAGGCTGGCAGTCTCTTGTGTAGAAGTCCCTGTATTTCAACAGGAACCCCCAGCCTCCCGAGTGCGCAATCGGCCTCACCTCTTCTACCTCCAATCTCTGATGCCGATACCGGCAGTTAGATCCCCAAAAACGCCTTTCCCTTGTGCAGAAGGTAACAAAGCAGAGGAAGTAGTCATGCTTTGCGTCGCCACCATAATTCTTTGGTTTGACTTTCCCGTCCAGGTGCTCATAGGTGAGCTTGTCGCTAACTTCGCGCGGGAAAAGTCCTGTGCCATCCTCGGCCATTCGATTTTGTATGGCAAATTGTGCTGCCTCGCAGCATCAGCCTGGGCAGGGACGCCGTTCACGATATCCCTATGCGTCCGCTTGTTTGGGGCAAGTGCGCCCGACGGCAGGCGTGACAGCCGAACCGTCAAGGAAGGCACGCAACAGCTACCGCACGATAGAATACTGCTGAATTTTCATACTAATTAATACAAACATTTGCTACTGTGCAATTTCCAAGCTATTTGCAAAGGGTCCTTCATGTGAGTGGCTTGCAGGGCACAGGTATTAGAATAACAACCACTGGCATTATAACTACAGGTAAAGGTGTTTATTTAGCTAACAGATTCTTTTTGGATCCCAAAATCGTGGATTGGGAGAAAGACTTACTATTAAGATAATCTGGCTTCGCCTTTATTCAAATATACCACCACTAGATCAATATAATGAGTACATTGAGCCCATCATGGCTGAATTCAATTGTGCTTAGATCCTAACCACATTCAGTTCAAGCTAAAATAAAGCTCAAATTGTTTATGCGTTCAAAAGAAAATGTATATACATGTTCTCATGAATGTCATTATTGAGTATATTATCATAAAAGATCATCACGTCATGAGATATCGTTAAAGCTAACAAACATAAATGCTAGGCGAGATACCTCTACAGATTAAACCCGTTGGCCAGGCTCCGAAAGGCGATTCATTTCTATGATTGTTCAATGATGGCAATCGAATTGCGGGCATCGAGACTTACCTTCAGCAATCCGAGCAATATCCTGATGGAATCAACGGATCGGAATTTGCCAGATTATCGCTTTCTTGATTTGATCCAACCTCTAAGTGAAGAACACAGGAACTCTAAGGGCTAAAACGGCAAGAATGATGAACACAAAGAAAGTTCGTGGGCTTCGTTCAAAGGAGAATATCTCTCGCTTAGAACCAAAGATCTGGAGTGCAATACCGATTGGTGTCCTCCACAAGACAATCTGCAAAATGTCAGCGATTGTACAGCATACTCCAGATTTGTGTCCATACTTCCAAACTCGTACAATTCGTGTAGTACATTTTGTTCGCAGCTTCATGACTTGCGAACGCGATTTTTCTGGATTGGAGATTCATCTTGTTACCCTCAGAGCTAAGTTGATTATTCTCGAAGCTGATGCGAAGTCCAAGCTTCAACATATATTACCTATGGTAGCTTTATGCCAGCTTGAGTGGAACAGGAAGCATACAATCTCCGCAGACTTTTGGTTTAATCTGTTCAAGGCAATCAATTTCCACTCAAGATCCTTTAACTTTTCAAATAATTCCTTGGTGTTGTTTAGAGAAATTTTCGCATGAAGAATAGTTTACCGTGATGCACAGCTTTAGTAGGTTCAAGGATATTAAGTTGGCATAACGCTTGCGAAGGCATGAACTGAAGAAGCTGCCAAACTCTAGAAGAATGGGGAAAGGGAATCGGACGAGAAGCCGCAGGGTTAGGCGGGGATAGTCTGGCATGTATTGAAGCATAATTTGTATAGCATTCATGGTGATGAATTCTGTCTTGTCTTCAATAGCGCCATGCAAATTATCTCTATGTTAGCTTTGAATTACAGTCTTGAACAAGATTAGAGAGAATATTCGCTCCAAAAGGAACAAAGAGATGGAGGGAGCTTCCAGTGATCCAATTCGGTTACACTACACATATATATAATACCTAAGTAGCCTACTAGAATATGTCCAGGGGCAAGACTAGATCCATGGATGGTCCCTGCGCGCTCGCTAACTCAGACTCTTACCTTAACTACACGACAGTTATTGCACCGAATAGTCTCACATACAGGACAATTGCTGCTCCGATAGGGGATCCTTGGGTTGCCACAGTGACACTGTCGAGTTAGTAGGCCGGAATTCCTCTTTGCGCGAAAGTGAACTTACACAATCCCACTTATAAGTATGCTTTTTTTTTAGCCTATTCACTTCAGTGTCTTGTAAAAAAAACATCCCAAAGACATTCTTACCAGCGATTGTATCAGCCTAGGTAATGGACTTATGACGTTCATAACCAACTCAACGGAATCACGCCCAGGCCCTGTTGTGGTACCTCCTGGTCCACGTACCTCTGAAGGATGATGCCGCCGGTTGTGCCTCATTATTCCTTCCCAAAGTCCACTTGTATTTCCTTCTGCCAATCGAAGAAGCCACTTCACAGTTCTTTCCACAATCAAGATTCTTAACGGCCTGTAGTTAGCCAGACGTACGGAAACTCGACAGCTTTAGGCAGAGATCGATCCACAGCTATACTCCGCAATGTGTCTCTCAAGATTCCCTCACTGAACACACGCGTTGGCACTCTTTGCTCTCGTTTATTCGTATTTTCGAGGGTCGATGCACTTAGGTTTAAACGTAGGCGTGCGGGAGTAACCCCGGCTTTTCGAACTGCAAACAGGGACGTGCTTTGGCAGAAGGATGGTGTCTGTAGTGAATTTCTGGCGTTGGGCAGATCTTCTGTCTCAATCGGCGCAGCAAAAGGGGATGGTGCTGGATTGAGGACGCTCTGGGAGATGGTAAGTAATTGAATCCGCATGGGAGAGATTGGACTCGATGCCTTTCGTGACACCCTAAAATCAACCCGCCTACAAAAGCGATAAAAGGCCCGCGCGCAGTACAATAGCCGGATCAAACCGATGAAACAATTGTGAACTTGGCTTTCTGGGTGATTTATCGGAAAATTGTACAAGTTGATGAGCAAAAACACTGTTGATGTGCCATTTTATACCCTCGTTCTGCGTAAGGGCTCTCGCGGTATCGGATAGTGCGGTCCGTGCCCTTGCACAGCCAGGCACGTTTGCTTCGTTTTGTGCTCGCTGAGAGATGCTGCCTGGTGGAATGACCAAGAATATAGGAGTGGGACGCTACGCGTTGTGCGGGAAAGAGCTTGCTGTGATCTGTCTCTTTTGCTTCCCATGAGTGGCGCAGGGGTGACTGCGAGATACCAGGTGCGGATGCTATCCTTACTGGAGTGCTGGAGGCAAGATAGTTTTTCAGAGCTTCCGAGGCGAAGAACATCATCCCTTTATTAATATGAAATGGTGCAACTCCTCCGGCTTGAGTATAGAACACGGTTATCGTGATGGTGAAGGTCCGAAGATCAGAATGTTGACAAGGCTGAGGGTCATTTCCAGTGTAAGTACGACCATGAGGGATCCTAAGTTCGGAACGTGATATGAAACGGGGTCAACGAAGAAGGGTCCATTTTAGTGACGCAAAGTGACTTGAAATCTGTGGTACGGTGGCTTTTCTTATGATATAGAGACCGTTGTGACATTTCTTATTGTTTTTTTTGTCGTGTCAATGCAATTTTCCGCCACTCAACCCTACCAGCTGCAGACGCGCTCTCGGCTCCCAGAGGCTTGCAGCGTAAGCTCACCAATCACTTTCAACCACATTACTTGACCCTTTTATCTTCCTGTGCCTTTTTTGCCTTAGGACTCGAATAGCACTGTTCTCGTATCACATAGCCGACATATTCCAGATGGGTACCTCTCCAGATTCGCGGGAGCTTAAAGTTAAGGTTATCTTGCGTGTCCCTTGTGTTATTAAATTCCTGCAATCAATTGATTAGCACTTGTCCCAAAAATGACGCAAAATAAGTACGAAGGGTACTGGAAACAATGTATGAAAATTGAGATATAATGGGAACTACCGCGATTCTAAAAGGACGTGTTCCTGAAGTCAACTGAATTGAATCTTCTCACAAGATATAATTTCTCCACATAGATTATCTGTAGACATATACCCAATGGCCACATCGCGTGTAAATATTCTAAGCGAATACTTGCATGGCTGAAGTCGTTATAGCAGAAACCATCTAGTTGTTCTTAGCTTTAACACAACGAACAAGTGGGCCCGGCAGTTGGCCATAATACCCATTTAGCTCTTGAGCTAATTACCCAAAACCTTTTGGTAAGAACACATATGCCAGTCTGTAGGTATCGCCCTTAAGTTGCTAACCCCATGCCTTCACGGTGTAGGACTCGCTTGTCGCGCGTTCACAAGGTTGAGATTGCTCGATCGGAAGAAAAAGGTGACGATGGACGTAGGATATAAATGAGGGCGTTGTTGCAAGAGTTTTGGCAATCTGGGAGGATTCAGCTACTAACAGGCGAGATGCTGTGAACACTTGAAAACTTACGGCGTGGTGCAAATCAACACGTAGTCGCATTAACTGTTCAGATATTCTCATTTGGCAATCGAGAAACACCCCATGATGATGATGATGATGATGATGATGATGATGATATTGGAAAAGTGATCCCATCGGGGGTCGGTGGATGGTGGTTGAGGCATGTTGTCGTGTTGGTGACACGGTCAGTTGAGGGGGATGATAAGTTTCGCACACCACCAGAGGTTTAGTCTATTCGAGGTCACGTCTTATCCATCAATGCTTACATGAGCGAGGTTTTAGATGAAGGGTGAAGGCAATGCTGAAGAATTTATTGACATTTGAGATTGGTTTCGTGTGTGGGAAGGAATGTAACCGCTCTGGCGTTGTTTGTATGCATTTCAAATAGCTGACTGTCCTGTCACGAGATCGCTGTAGGTAACGCCAAAGAATGATGCGAATTTGTTCCAATGATAAGGCGGTGGAAGAAATGTAATGATTCAAGACTTACCCTGCATTTCACGCATGTCTTATAATGTGAGGATTGACATTGAGAGAGGTTCCCTTGCTTCGTGTTCACCGTAAAGTCCGCGGAATTTTGCAGGAAGTACTCGTCAACTTCAACCGATCATTATTCAGGAGCCTCTTTTGAGTTAAAATTTCTCCGATTGGTCAGACTTTTGCAAACACTTGCTTAGTTCAACTCACTCCGGAAATCTGTGACCAAAAATAGCTTCAGATCCATGAAAGCATATGAAATGATTTATATTCTGTCTTGCATAAGGCAGCTCAAAAGAAGCTGGACGATGCTCCTCGCAATATTGTGTAGTACGTCTCTTTGAATGCTAACTGTGAACTTCTGGGTCAATTTGTGCGTGTAAGGGTACAGCATTGCGTCTGCGCAATCACTTGAAGGGGAACGCACAGAACCGGCAAAAGAGAGCGAACGATGTAAGAATGACTCAGAATGCGCGGTTGATAGGATACAAAAGCGCTGAAACAGGAGCACGGGAAACTGGCCTCGAATCGAGTAAGAAGGTGGTATGACGAGATCTTCAATTTAGCTGTTAAACCCAGCCGGTTATGATCTTTCTCCCGTCTGCGAATGTATGGCGTCAAGCCCCTCAGCAGAGATTGCCGAGCTTCACTGAGCTCCTAGCTTCCACTCGAATCGACTCTCCTACTTTCTTTTCAACAAATATCTATATTATGTACTCCCTGTAATAATGTACAGTGTCATGGGTAGCTTTTCGCAACACCCTGAGCTCATTCGTAGTGATACGTTGTTTGAGCTTGCATCACCAACGGGCCAACGGAAGAGTTTTATGTCTTCCAGATGAAGAAAGCCCAAGGGTTCTTTTAGTGAAGTTTAGTAATCGCATCCTTGCTGTTCAGACTCCCTTCACGGCAAAGTGATGAAGTTTTTCTAAGGCGTCTGATCCGAAATACGAAACTTCGAGTATCTACGAACATAGCTATATGGCTCAATCTTTCATATAGTGCAGAATTGAAATCGGCCAGTAGTCCTGAATCACAGCACTATCTAGTTTCATGAAATAGACCCAAAGGAAGCTCTTGTCAGTGAATTGGTATGGTAAGTTATGTTTATTTTTCATAGAAGGTGATACATCGAAGGTTAGAGTATTTTGGTATATCGGGTGAACTGATTTTTCGAAATATACATGTCACACCCATGTACTCCGATTAACTCAACTATGTGCTATGCAGCGTTCATGGTCGTAATACCTGTCCCACATCTTTACAGGCTATGTGACTGACTAGCTCATCCTACTCGATGTTGCCAAACTTGAGGCAATGATCCTGAGGGGAATTCGAAAAATGATAACTCATTTTGTTGTCTATTTCCCTTGTTGCATCCGCTGTGGAACACACATGCTTTGCAGGCGTGAAGACCCCGTTTCACAAATGCACTGTCAAACGAAAGAGACATGATGCGTGGGCACCAGAGACTGAGCAGATCAAACAATAAAATGCTCAAGGCTTTAGTATTTTACGGCATTGCGCATCTGGTGGACACTTAACCAATCAGAATCGGATTTCAAGTGGAGTCTGCGTTGAACCAAGACTGACCCCCACTGTATGCATATGGTCCACATCGTGAACATTGACCATGCTTTTTTGCTTCAAGGTCGCTGCGACTGGGCAAAGAGAAACCTTGGTATCATTCCTCCAAGTGGCTTCTTGAGAACGTGAGACGCTATTCTAAGATGAAGAGATGACGGCCTAAATGCATCATTCTCCAATAGGCGAAAGCCCTTCAAAATCGGTTTTGGGCCTGCAAGACGAATGGCTGATTGGTTAGATAAAGTTTGGCTTCGCTGTCCGTGGCGGGCTGCGGATGCACTCCGTGCTTCCCCGGGCTTACCTGGCCAATATCTGACGTGTTCATCAACATAGCCTTTTTAATCTCCAACAAACTCGTCACATTCGGAGGTGGCTGGAGGTCAACCTGAGTTTCTGTATTTTCCCTCCTCTTCCACATTTTATGTCTGCTCCATCCCCTCCATAAGTTACTGATATGGCGACAAGGGCTCAAAAACCCGCAATCTGCTTCAGATTTGGTCACTCTCGTGTGATCGCTTGTATTGCAGAACAACCCGGACTTCCTAGTGCTAAGTGTGAGTTCTCGAAGCCACGCAAACCTAGGAGGCCGCCAACATTACATGTATTTTCAACGCTCCTGTCAGTTAAACTCGGTTCACCCCAAAGTCGTCGCTTCTTCTATCCTTGCCTTGATTGAAGCCGAAGATGTTTGGGTGAGGATTGCATTGGTTTCAAGGTTTAGTTCCTGCAGATTATGTCATCCAGTCATCAGACGCGGTCGTGCTAAGCCCTCGATTAGTGGGAGGAACAGATACGCTGACATCCAGTTCGCAGAGCTCCTGCATTGATGACCAGCGGATCCAGTGGCACTTCCTTTGTCACTCTCCAAACAATCGACATGGTCATATGGTTCCGATATCTACTGTTTGACAAACCCCTCAACTCTTACCCCAAAGGATCTCGCCAAACGCGCCTAAAACCGGCAAAGTTTCCCGCCCAGCCTTCGATGCGTAACTTTGGCTACAGGTCCAGCTACAGACCGATCCTCTTCGTTATGGCAGGTCTCCAATGTGATTCGAAGATTTATCAGATTCCTAATTGGCTCCATTGAGGACACATCGCAATTTGGACTCCATTGGCTCGCTGTTTAGCTCAGGTCCGGCTTACGACGTTCCCTGCAAGTTCAGACACGTATCCGAACCACAGGTAAGAGCAACGCCAGTATCCGGGGCCAAATGGTAATACCGCTAATAAATATATAGGCGTTCGATTGTCAAACATCGGCTCGTCCCGTTCCATGTTGATGCGCTTTCCAACAGCTCTTTTGAACCGATCACGAGTTCGTCATGATTATGCCATCATACCTTTCGAACCGCTGTAGGAATCCTATACCGAGCGATCAGCCGACCGTTCCTATATACCAAAGCGTGGAAGCTACGAAAAATAAAAATAAGACAAGTATTGAACCAGGGAATACGAGCAATCAGAGCAATTGTTTTGAGTCTGATAGGGAATTCCTGATCCCCAATCGTCGAGCCAGAGCACTTGTAGTAGTGATTGTGTGGAGTGTAGGTGGTCCGTCTTTGCGTCCTGGTAATTCGCTAGCGCCACTACGAACATTGGTAAGCATATCAATTGGACATACAAACCTGTGGAAGTTCGGGCGCTGAAGTGCCAAGGCTAAAAGGAAGCATACCTATGTGTGGCTCTGCGTGTGTTTTCTTTCCATCTATCGCCAGAGAATCATGGACTGACATTTAACAGTGCAATTGCGGCCAGCCTCTGATACCTTATCGGAGTCCTAGCTGCCCTACATGCGGCTGTGAAAGATGCAATCATTGTCAAGTGACAAAAGTCCCAGTCAGGTAGATCCAGTCGTTCCAGCCAACTATTTTGTTTCCAACTCCCATTGGTACCGTGACGGGTCATTGTTCCGCGTTGTTCTCTCGCTCCTCGCTATCATATGGAGGACAGCATCTTGACTGTCAATGGAGCGGCGCAAACTAATGACATGTCCTTGCCATTTCCCCTTCTCGGATAATAACCCGATTGACAGTCCCCTGGTTCCGGTGAGCACTGGTGAAATTCAGGAAGAAGGGCTATGCACAAGCTACGATGATCGAACGTAACGTGGCTTACGGTGGTTGGGCATGACGCAGTCTTACCTCTCTCTCCAATAGCATGCGCTGGCCGTAGAAAGAAGAAGCCATTTGGTTGTCAGGCGCTGCTGTAAGATCTGGCTCAAAATTTCCCCTCCCCATGTTGCATCATTTCAGCCGGTAAGTGATATTTTTCTTTTACAGATTTTTGTTGATTATTGGTTCCTGTCATAACATGCGTATGTTTCTCATTTCGTGGATGGGAAGTGATACGTACAGAAGGCCCAAAGATTCCCGAAAGCAAATTTCAATTCCCTTCAGATGAACATTCTCGGTCCGAACCGAAGGCCTGCGTATGGAGCCCGTAATGGCAACGCCTTGCGATTAGGTTCGTGAGCTGGCGTCGTCCTTCATGTGCAGTGACGCACAATAGCCCAAAGGCTGGAAAATGCGTAAGGCTGGAATTTGCCTTGTCGGCTGTTCTTTGCTCGGTAAACCGTATAGCCCTTGACTCTAGGTAAGCGAAACGAATCTGTGATTTACTCAGTCTATCTTTCTGCAGCCAAGCTGACTGAACACTCATAAATATAATTAAGTGGAAAATGAGACACAGCCTCCTTGCCGGCATTAGACATTGGTAGTCACGAATACAAATTTGGCATTTACTTATCGACTCAAACAAAGACACGCGTTCGATTGTGCGACTTCAATGTCCAATACAGTTATCCCCTGGCTAGGATAGTGCCTTAAATACCGAGGGTTGAGTACATATTAGACTCTGTAAACCAACGACGAAACGGTTGCGCGAGGGTAGACTATTCTAATATTGCCTGGTACCCCACATCTAGACCTTTCTTCACGCATGCGAGCTATTGAGAATTAACTACATCTACTCTCACCTATTTTCTGCCCTATGCCCTGAACAGATCCTCCGATTCCTGTACGACAAGGAGCGGCCCGGTCCTGCCTTGCTCTCATCCAGGACGCTCTCTGTCTCATCAACCTACCAAATTATTCACGAGCATGGTAATTTTACCATTGTTTCTCGTCAACTTTGTGGTTTAAGTCTGGGGAAAGCGCCACGAGTACAAGAGTGCATTTGAAAACTCTTCATCAAAGCGCTCTCATCGATGATAAGTGGCCTAATCACATATTCGAAAGAACCACGTAGCATAGCGTTTCGACTTCAGGGTATGGAGCAAATATCAACTGTTCACGAGAAGCCGGCAGGAGCTCTTGGGCCACGTGTTATAAAACAATGGAACAAGATCTTCTCGGAAAATCGATCTTACCAAGACCGCTTGTATATTGATATGTTGATGGAGATTGACGATGGGCGGGACTTACTGGATGTTTTCCTCCGAGATAGCTTCTGTCCAGTTCCATCTTGGGAAGCTGAGATTGTTGAAAAATTTTGTCGCAGTACTGAAACTGACGGGGAAGCAATACCAAACAAGCTGGCTCGAGCTTGGATTGACGATCGCGACATTTCCACAGGACGCCGCCGGATTTATCCTAAATGGTTGACCTCAGATCACCTACGCCGAGTTTTGAAACTTCAGGTATGAACCTGACGTGTCCTCTAATACGAAAACTGACAAGAAAAAGCGATTCAGATGTGATGACCTTCCTAATGCAGATCGGCGATTAATGTGAGTTAATCTTCACTTCATAACTATCTCTAACCAAGACTTTTTGTTCCATGAATTGTATAATAGGGGCCTTGTTTAGTTGAAAACCGATTTGACTATATATGATAGCTACATTACACACTTGACTAAGGATTTCATCTTGGCTCTTGCAGAGACGGTTACATGGAATGGTGTTGAGGCTCTCAGAGACACCGTTAAGAAACACATCGCTTCCGAAACATCGATTCGAGTGCATATCCCGGTATGTATTGAAGCCTATTGTGAACTGTTGCAATCATCCGCGACTCACAAGATACCCAGGTTTACGGTTACTCGATCTTCCGCTTAGAGCTACATCTGCCCTATCTCACTTTACGAGAGTCAGCAAACGATCCACAGGGAGTGAATGATAGGAGGAGAAGTTTCAAAGCATGGTCTGACATATCATTTCTCCATATTGAGTCTTCAAACAGTAGAGAGCCCTGCCCTCATCTTATTACAGAGGCACATATATCTATAGTCGTTTCGGGTCCTGACCATTTCAAGTGGATTGGGTATGCATTCGTTAAAAATGCTCCTAACGATGCCTTTAATGGACGAAACGATGAATTTGATGATGGCGATGAACATGAACACGAACACGATGATCAAGATAATGAGGAAGAGGAAGAAGACTTCAGGGAGGACTTGTTTGCTTCGAATGATGTCAATGGTACCACACTCATAGTAGGCCGGCCCTTCTGGGATCCAAGACACTACTGGCTACGGATTGTAGAAATTCGTGTTCGCTTTGTGCTGAGTGAATGGATGTATCTTGTCAAAAAGATTGAAGGCAGTGTGACAGTTTGGGTAAATCACTCATATACTTTTTGAATCAAAAATCTAACAGCATATTGTAGTTCGCCGAGCATCCAGTAACACTTGTTGCAGGCCCAAACCACCGGAGTGGCGAACATGTACCACAAATGCTTGATTGGACAATCCAGACCATGCATCTCCTCCGGCACTTACGGGAGTCCTTTTCAACGACAATCCGAGCATGGGAAAGATTCGACGCACCCGAGGGGGATAGGTGTTATTTTTTGGACATTGAGGATCCGTATGCGAAATTAGCATTGATCAGTATTCGCGAGTCATTCGACAAGATGACTGAGCTCGAATATAGGTTGGTAGACTTGGATAAATCCTGTGAAGTATATGCTAAGATTGTAAGCTCTCATCTCTTATCAGATATATAGATACTAATCCCTGGAGCAAGCTTGGTCTTCATATGAATCTGAAGAGCAATCGACTGAACCTCGAGAGCCATGAACTCAATCTTGAAACCGTTACCCTAACGCAGCATAACAATCAGGTCAATCTCAAGACCAGCAAGATCGCACTAGCAAATCAACATGTAGCGCTAGCAAATCAAAAGGCGGCAGAGAGAATGAACTATACCACAGCCCTCAGCCTTGAGGTACATTTGTAGATACAAGCATCTGAAACTTTTCCACTCACTAAGGCTATGTAGATTGTCCTCTTTACAACGCCAGTGGCGATCGCACTTCAGTACTTCGGCGCAGAGAACGCCATATTTGGTTTTGAGCGGAACTCAAAAGCGTTTCTCATCTCGATAATCGTAGGCACCATAGCCCTTCGAATTTTCACATATGTCATATGTGGGTTTGGATGGTTCAAGAAGATCCTCTTTTGGAAGATGTTAGTGTTTATGGGAAGAGAAAAACCACCAGAGCATGATGAAGGTAAGCATTCATGGCTTCTCCATTTCAGCTATGATTGACAATGATAGATATCATAGAACTGCAATCCCTCCCCGCGTCAATCCACCAAGTTTAGTTTCCACATTATGTTTTTTTTCTTAACACTGAGAGCCACTAGTCTCCCTCCAAAGTGCTAAGGCTGGGTGAACACTTCGCAGACGACGATATTGAACTTTTGATTCATGACATTACGACGATTTTCGACTGTTAGCACTCTTTTAATTTTGAAGGTTTTCATAGTATCAGGCGAGGACAGCACGTCAATCCAGGCGAGCCTTGCTCAACAGCGCGCTACCAACTTTTGAGAAGCCTGGATAGAAACTGTCCATGTCTTTTCTTTATGATTCTTCCAAATAATCAAGCTATCTTACATAGACTTTCGTCGTAAGGCAATTGACGCACCGACCGTTACCGCATTGGGGACAGCTTTTGCTTCGGTGAGGTATTCCCGGGTACCCACAGACGCACTGTGGATTTTTAGGATGACAGAAACCTTACAGAAGACCGCAAACTTACACATTGCCAAATATAGACGTGCTTTTTTCTCGCCTGTCCTCCTTAATCATCACTGTGTCCTTGAGTTGGGTTTATGACTCGAGAAGTTCAACTTACAACTGTACGTGCTGAGGGTATGCATTGTCCCCGCTGTAGAACTTCTACATGAGTATGCTTCATTTGATTTCTTTCAATAGCCATACATCAGTGGGCTTGTAGAAGCTCTTGTTCGACACCCTAGGAAGCTTAGGAGCCTGTTCGCTTATGTAGTATTCCTTTCAGGGCCACTGAATTTGTCTTTGAACTGTGCGACTTGTTCTTTGATCTGAAAAATGGGAACGTAATTTGTTTGGGTCACCGGTCGGGTCACTAGGGGGTTACAGCATGAATAAGGCGCAACCAGCCAAGGAGTTATAAGCACGAGGCGGACGACGATATCGCGGTAAACAGGTATTTCTGAGGCAGTAAGTCATTGTGAGGAATATGTTCGCCATGCAGGCGTCAAGCTGGACTCACCGAAAACACACCTGTGACTGTGGGTGATAAATGAACTCAGGGTCTAAGTTAAAATGTACAATAGTCAAACTGCTGTGCTGTGGCATACATTCCAAGCTGCTGGCGGTCTGTATGAAGAGCTCGGGTTCGGTGTGAGAGGAAGGAATCGCTTCAATTGTGCAGAATCTAAATACAACATTCAAGGTAGATAGCAATGTTCGATCGAAGCGTACCCTTTCCTTGTAAGCGAACTAAACCAAGAACATAATCATAAGATCCTAGCATCCGAAACGGGGATCCAAAATAGCGCGTTCGGGCCCAGATCAAGGACGGAAATACACATGTACGGAATATCTAGCTTTGCTGGCATCTCTAACATAGCTATGGTATAGCATATTACACCACAACAGCTGTGGCGAAAGTTTGGGTGGCTTCAGGATGTTCTTAGAAAGTTGAAAGATAGCATGTCGTACGTAGGTTCATGGTGTTGCGCAAACATTTTGGGGGAGCATCAATTCCACACTGGTGTGCAGGCTCGTAGACTAATGGGAGTTGGGGTCAGCGTCAGCACCACCCAAAAAAAAAAATTGGAATGGGAACAGGGAGCGGTGGCGGCGGGCTCACAGACTCTCGGCTAAGCTGACGACTTGACGGCATTGGAATTTGAACAAAAGGACGGGGTTTACCCAGACAGCAACCTGGATTGGCTGGGGTTCTCGGGAGCACTAATGTGTGGCGCTGACTATTGCCCACGCACCCACGCTCCAGCTCCAACTCTATTGTACCAAATTGAGTGGAAGTCTAATTAGCTCCAGTTCCCTCGCTTCGGACCTTGTTGTCTCCTGATCAAACTCTCCCACTAAACGAGATAGCACACATACTGTGTGACTTCTCTCTCAGAACCTGCCGTCAAGGTCCACCATCTTTTCACTTCCTCGAAGACCAAACGTCTTGCTCACACCAGCGCAAGTTGCATCTGGCCAGTCAAAGATGGTGCTGGTTGATCCCGGGGTTGGTACGACCCAAACTGGATTCATTTTCCCTTCTCCACTAGTTGCATCACCACGCGCACACTCGACCACTGCTCGTCCATTGTCACAAACAAAGAACTCTTGTCTTTGAGAGGCGTACTATACTACTCTCTTGTTGATTGGCACAAATACTGCACAAAGCAGGCACAATAAGGTCTTATGCCCGCCGACCAAGTTTGCTTTCCGCTGTAAGCTTGCCTTAAAATCTGCAAAATGCTTCTTCCTCCAGGCAATGCCTTCTCTATCAGCGTTCCTTTGCATCCGATCCGAAGCCAGAGAGTGCACGGCCCCTCCCAACCCCCCCTTTCACCGCCGCTTCTTTCCCGGGTCCTTGCATGAGCACATATTCCCACACTCATTTCTTTCAATTTTTGTCTCCCTTTCTATTTTCCCTCCAGTATAGAACCCTAACTGAGCAATTGCGGCGGGTTGGGCGGGAGTCGGCACTCTATCAGATTACCCAATTGAGTACTACAGTCTATTCCTTTGAGCAATTGGCCCGTGAACGCTACTTACACTGTGTCAGCAAGTCAACCATATTCGAAAGATACCGCTCGCTTCAAATCTTAAGCGCCCAGCCGGGGCGTATAGACGTCGATTGCTGCTCCGAGTCCGCCCATCTACGTACCAAGAATACGTTTTGTTGCCCATAAAGCGAACGGCGTTCGTAGTGTAGATGCTTTCCCGGAGAAAAGTAGTGTGAACACTCCCACAGGTTAGATATGCCGGTATCTGCGCCCACATAATTATGCGCTAAGATAACAGTAATAGAAAACTAGTGGTTTAGCCTGCAAAAGCTGGACTGTGTATAAGTGTCGTTGGAAGACATTAAATGAAGCGCTGTCGGGAAAACTCTGCTCCGAAGGAGGAGTCACATGCACTCGACGGTGCTGCAACTGGTTATAAGCTAGTTTCAGATAAACCAAATCTCCATTCGAGCGAATCTCTACCCCGACCAGTACAAACGTTGGTGGGTAACAACTTGAGAGTGTCATTTTGTCAGTAACGCTAAGGAAATCAGGCCAAAAAGAAGCATACTTACGTCTGGGACTGTGTGAGTTTCACCTATGCCCCTTGTTAGAGGGTATCACTGACACAAACAGTGTGTATGTGGCTACCCAAGCATACCATACCGAAGCAGTAGTTGTCCCCAGTGTGGCTACGGTCGTTGTAATAATTGCCATATTACCAAGGTTCAAGTAAGATAGTTTCAATCTTGGACTTCATCTCCCTTCGTTCATCATGCCAGAAATGCTACTATAGGATAGTTCCAGCAAAGGACATGGCTACGTGCCATATATTACTGCTAGCGATATCTTAAATAATTAATCGAGTATTCCTGTCGCACGCAACGATTATTTAACAACGTCTTAAACCCCTGAAACGATAGTCATGGATCATCTTCCAGTCCTTGCCCCTTGCGGAATGGGAAGACGGGAAGCTGAACCAATCTGATCGCTTGGGATGACGTCTGGAACCTGAAAGGGAAAGACTGGTCTTAAAGGACCTCCATGGGGCGATGACATATTCCACTCAGGGTACCGCTACTTTTGTTCACGGCAACCTTGTGCAGCGATAGCTATGAGAGAGGAAAGAATATCGCCTACACCGCCTGACACTTGATCGCCCGTGCGCCAGAACTGGGTGTTCATTATCAGAACCGCTCTGTCCCTTCTTCAGCTACCTCAACCTACTAAACTCTTTGCGTTGTTAATCCGAATTTAGCTTTTCTCCTTTCGATTAACACAAGATTTTCATGGCGTGACTTAATGATTCATATTGTAGGATCAAAAACCAACCTGGCCCCCAAGTATTCGATTGCGGAGTCTCAAAGATTTTCTAGAGGTATTTTGTCTATCCATCATTCCATCCGAATCTTCATGCTCACTATTGCTCAGCAAATATACACTATCATATTGGTGACCGCCGGAATCTAATTCGAACCCCGATCAACGGCTGTAACGTATTTTTTTACGGCGAGCTCATTCAACTAGTCTGCTAAGGATTGCGAAACCGTCAACCCTTCAATTTCAAAGCAATTCTTACACTTCTCGACCATCATATTTTGTAACACCGCCAAGTACCAAAACAAAGAGAGTTTAGAGTGAGGGCGCACTTCGAATACTTGGTCGGGCCGTACGAATTCGCACCGTGGTGCGGCTTGAGTAAATTGACGTCAGTTAAAGTTGACACTACGCTCTGGACGACTTGAGCATGTTGACCTTTGCAACTGTCTCGAGTCATGGGAAAATTCCAGAATCTGGTATTCTGCCTTTTGACAGCGATCAGCAACTCCCTATGAAAACTTTGGTGGTAAGTATTTGTTTCCAATGCTGTTGTGTAGCAATCTTTCATATGATACTGATGGAATCCTACAGACCAAGAAACGGCATACATACATTTGGCAATGTGTAAGTCCGCTTGCCTTGGCCTTAGTGTTATGGTGACTGATATCTTCAGTGTAACTGTACCTACTCTTCCATCCCTTGCAGGACTCGCAAATGCCCTGAATGTGGCGAAAATCGGTGCACTGATTGTCCCATTACAAAGATTCGGGCATAACCACCCACAAAGCCCCATTTTATACCATTGTCTCGCAAACTCTTGTATGGGCATTTTGTAGATATCTCTTGGTCTGGAGGGTTTGCATATTGATAGCGGCATCATATACATCGGATTGAGTAAACCTATCTCGCGCCGATGGCGCATTGATTGACTCACACCCGGGCCTGGTTGAATCGTGAACACACTCAGGCTAGAGTGTTGGACGCCCTTATTCACTATGATCATTCCTATTGGATCCTCGAAGAATTCCGGTGAGAGAAATTACGATAGCTGGCCAAGTGAGATAAACGAAAGAACCAGCGGTCACTGAAAAGAACGTGGTCTCCGATGGTTGGGCTATCCTCAAGTAATACAAGCCGACGAGAAGCGACGCATTAGCCATCCAAGGTCGCGACATTGATTACAACGCCATACAATAGCAGCCTGTCTACACATGTTTCCGTGCCTTCACGCAAACAGAGATCACTAGATGCATTTGGGAATTGCTCACGAGTTGCAGCGCTCCGCCATGCCTCGAACCAACATTATGCTTACCCATGGCATGTCGGCAACAAGAAAGTCATCGATTCACAGCCGCGCGGACTGCATCTGATCTAGGCCCGTTTGTAAGGGCAAGGCTCGGGGCGAACCGAAGGCGCGTGTGCTGTAACAGCGAATTGTGTATTGTAGGCGCGTGATGAAGTCCGTGAGTTGGCGGAGTCCTCCTCCGTGCAGCCCAACGCATGGGCGCCCAATATCGCACGCCCGGGCGAGGCAGATGTCCGCCTCGCCATCCGCTGGCAGAAAATCGAACGCTAGAGCGTTACCTCTCATATTTGGTGAGTTTGCCCTCCTGCCTTGAAGCGCATAAGTCTTCCTAGCAAGTGTTAGCGCAGCCAAGATAGACTGATGCGGAGGACCACTTGTCAAGGGAAGCTTAAACACACAGCCTCAATCATCTGGCCGGACACCCTGGTCGCAAGCGCCCTCTTGATTCTTACTCGTTGATTCAATGGAGAAACGTGTACAATGCCTACTTTGCGTCTTCTGCCTTCTCCATGTAGGCGATACGAGATGCGTTTTGGAGCCGCACCAATTGACACAGCTACGTGAAAAGAATCGTGGTCTTTGATTTCTCGAGGAATGCCGCCACAAGCATCTCAGACAAGAGATCTATATCATCGGGGCTTGTGCCGCCACATGTGCGAAGCCCAGGATTGAGACGCGACTATCTGAAATTCCTCCTGTGTATTCCCACTGTCCATTGGTTGTTTCTCTTTGACTACCACTCTCTGATGGTGCACGCGCGGAGCGTTGTGTCGCCCTGATAGCATCTGTTGGGGCAGTTGCAACACTTCGGAAGGAACAACATACGAGCATGCCACAATCACAAATACCAATAGCGGATCAAAACTTGAAACGTACGTTAGCGGAACGAGAATAGATACCATATGTACTGATCTTGAGGCAGGCAAACCCCCGCCTGTGGAGATCAACTCGAAAGCTTATTGATTCAAAATCGGGTATTTCTTGTCGGGATTGGTGCCTGTGACTTCATTACACAGTTTCCGCAAACAAACTTAGGCCTCCTCTCCCAGCTCGGCTACCCTATCAATGCTGAGGCAAAGGACAGTGACAGGAGTGAGGTACAAACGAGGGTCTGCTTTCAGCACTGAGGCCAAAAAATGGCACCCGGATTTCTCTCTCAACCGGAAATACCAGGATCAATTATATCTCGAGGGCCGGAAGAAGATTGTTAATGGGGACCCACTGCGTATTTTCTTAGGTACCGAGGACCGTCCAGGTATTTTCTGGGAATCTGAGGTTGTCGAGGAATTCTGCAAAAGAGAGCCTGATGAAACGGCGAAATTTCGCAACTCAGAAGCTCGTGCATGGCTTGATGACCGTGAATATGCAACTAGGCGCCGTCGAGAGTACGCAGAGCTGCTTACTCCGGGGCAGCTACGCGATGCGTTACAACTTGAGGTATGAGCTGTAGTTATCCCTCTTCTCGTACTCCTAGCGCTAATCGTCATAAGAGGTTTGGGTCTGCCACGGCTCCGGATGCTGACCGTCGATTGATGTACGTAGAACGCCCTGATTTCATTCGTTTTCATACTTTTGTTTTGTACCAAAGCCTTGCCACGGCTATCCTGTAAGGTTCATAGCCGCGCAGGTTTCACACGACCTTTACACCCCATGTTTTTTTCCTTGTTATTGTAGCATTTGTTCAATTTAAGCTGATTATGAAATAGCAACATATCCCCTTTAACACCTCAATTTATCGAGGTTCTTGCAGACGCGGCTTGGTGTAGGCAGGTCAACGTTCTGAGAGACAGCCTCGCAAAACATATCGCCTCTCAAACATCAATCCGTGTCCATATTCCAGTAAGTTACATCCATTAGTCATATACTATAGAGATTCACCACAATTTTCGGCTCATACATGAATCAGGTGGACGGGTTTATATCTTTCCAACTCGAACTGCATCTACCATTTCTAGTCCTTCGAGAATTATCAAAAGAATCCGACCGATTCGGGCCCGAGAATAGCAGAAGCTCTGGATGCGCATGGTGGGATTTGGCCTTTCTGAATATGAAATCAACCAAAAATAAGAAACCTGGGCATTTCATAATCGAAGAATCCAAAATCTCTGTTGTCATTTGGGGAACAGACCATTTCAAATGGATTGCTTATGCGTTTGGAAACACTACTTTTGACGACATTTCTGATGCTTCAGAGGAAGAGGAGGAAGATGACGGCGATGATGATATTGGTGATGACTTCAGTGGGGAAGAGTTAAGGGAGGATCGGATAGCTTCTGTCGATGTAAATGGTAAAGTGCTTGACGCAGATATGCCGCTTTGGGATCCTAGGGATTACTACTTGTGCGTCCTGGCGTTTCGGGTCGGCATAGTAGTACAAGAATGGACGTACCTGGTCTACAAGATTGAGGCCAGCGTGAAAGACTGGGTAAGTAACAGCTATGTCTACGTTCACATTTTGAGCTAGAAACCTAACATCGCCTTACCTCAGGAGACCAAAAATCCATTCACGCTCACGGGATTCCCAGAAGACATACGTCGCAAACATGTTCGGGAACTGTATGACTGGACAACGCGGACGATGCGGTTATTGCGCAAGCTGCGAGAGTACTCATCGGCAACGATTCAAGCCGGGAAAAGATTCTGTGCACCAAAGGGAGACCAGCAGTATTTCTCGGATATGACGAAGCGTCGCGCTCGGGTATCTTTGAACAACATCAAGGAATCCTTTCAGAAGCTGGTTGACGTAGATCAGAAGTTGACTGCATTAGAAAAGTCCTGTGAATCTTCTGCGAAAATAGTAAGTTATCTATACTTCTTGGTCACATCTCGACTAACTGGTGACTAGCTTTCACTTCACATGGAACATGAGAATAACAATCTCGCTTTTCGGAGTAACCAGCTTAATCTTGAAAACAACCGCCTTAACCTTGAGACCAATGATCTCAATCGACGTACACATAGTCTCAGTCTCCAATCTGTCGTACTCAGCAGGAAAAGTAATATGCTGAACGTGGAAACAAGCAAGGTTGCGTTAAGGAACCAACAGATGACATATCGCATGACTCGTCTAAGTATTGAGGTATGTCTAAATTCCCAAACCTGCAGCATTACCTCGAATTTCTAACAAGGAGTAGATGCTGTTATTCACAACACCAGTTCTCATCGCCCTTCAGTACTTTAGCACCGAGAAAGGTATTTTCGCGTTTGAAAGGAGTCCAAGGACCTTCTTTATCTTCACTTTTGTTGTGACATTGGTTCTCCGACTTTTGACAATACTCATTGATCAATTCGAATGGATCAAGGATTTGGTCATATGGAAGGTATGGACTCGGATGGGTCGGCAAGACTCCAGAAGAAACGGCCAAGGTGAGCCTCAGAACTTGCTTACTTGCGGAGGAATTACAAGATCTAATTACAGGCAGATTCCACGGAACTAACCGCACTTCCATAAAGCAATTGAATTAACTTATTTTAGACCTAGTCGCGGCGGGTGGTTTCGTTACAATATTTTCTCAAAGTTCTTCTTGCTGGCAATTTCCACAATCGTCGGCGTGCATTACGACGCTTTACGATGAACGAACTATCATGTTACCACGATTGTTTACAACGTCTAGAATCTTACTATTTCTTTAGCTGCCATTCTAGTTGAAGGCTGCATGATTCTCACCTCATGATGGTTTGGTCGATTTTCAATCAAGCTTTAGCAGATATTACATGTATTTGACGCTCTGTAACATAGCATCAATGATGATTTGATTGAAAAAAAAAAGATTTCCAAATCAACGCGGCAGCCCATGTACAACATGGAAATGCGATACCACATGCTTCTGGGGACTCAGCGGCGAAAGTGACAAGTATTTGCGTTTCTCATTCCATGTAGTAAACGCAGCGAGGGTCCCGGAAATCCGGTGGACGGAGGCGTGTGCTTCCAATACAGATACCAACAGCAAATGTGCGGCAATGACAGACTTGTGAGAAAGTAACACGTCGGCCATGAGAGTTGGCCAGGAAAGACGGGCAACTCTCACAGGGCCTTAGGATCGGAAAGACTTGCACAACGTGACTTGATTCGTGAGTCATAATTGGCTACTAGCCACCAGCCTGGCCCCCGGTGTCCAGGTGTTCAGGGGGCGTGCTGAGGGATGCGCTTTGACCCCCAGTTGGCGGATGCCCTTGCAGTTTGCACGACTTGTGCTCATTGCAATTGTCATTACTGCTTTGTCTGTCCCTCGCATTCTGAAATTACTTGCTCTTTGGTGATTTGGTTCAATTGTCCACCTACTTATGGTATCGAAGAGTGTTTGGGTGTACGAAGAGCCACGATACTCCGATGAAGAACCGACACTCCAACGTTGATGTTTATATGTCTTACTACTAGGCAGATAACGATCGCCCCGTCCTCTCTCAGCACCATCGCACAAGCAATACTAAACGCTGTGACCGCTCTGCGTCCCAGATATCCCAGGAACAAGACGCAAAAATGCATACCTACAGCAGCGTATACCCCTGGTAGTTACACCACATGTATTCATAAGGACAGCACTTCCTGCCGCAAGCTGCCGTAGGACAGCCGACGTGATCCAAATTATCCCATCTTCTTGCTCCAGAGATCTGAATGGTCGGACAAGCAAGCTAATCAGCAACTAAAAAATTCTCAAGGATTAGCCTTGCATAACTATTAGGCTGATGAGAAGCATCCAGGGATTTGTTACTGTCTTGATGAAAAGAAGCTGAAGTACAGTTGATGCCAGACCTGCCTAGTGGTTTATTATTATATTTGGTCGGCTATGTTTCCCTCTTGCGTCTGCAGACGTCTTTGAACCATGGCCTTGTCCGAAACTAACTTTGGGACCGCCTTTTAAAGCTCTTAGGGGGTAACTGCTTATCTTTGCTGACCTGACGAAGTGCAACTGACAGCATCAACGATGCCTTCACGCAAAACCTTCCCTTGACCTAATTCCCGACATGACCAAGATACGGCGACTTTCAAAAAACAATACACATTAGTCTGTACAACGATTATTGGCCTGTCCACTAGAGCCGGACAATAGCTTCTGCTTCCTAGAACGAAAGTTGAATAGGGTTTGAGTATCTACCTAGTAGGTATTGGCGCTACATAAGCTGGACGTACATTAAGAACATGAAATGGCTTACAACATACTAAGGTCCCCATACAGTCGTGTAAACTGCCGACTGTTGAGTAATTTATGCCCCGCGCGTAGAGTGCCCCTGTCGAGCCCTCCTCAGTAATCCGTCTAGGTACAGAACAAACCAACAACTCTCCAATACAGTATTCCCGAGGTATACCGAATGAAGCGCAATCGGGCTCAGTCCCCGATTGAGGAGTCACATTTACAGGAAGGTAGCGTAGCGGGTCATAAGTTGGTGTCCAAAATGTCTTCACGGGCTAGCGTCACGCAGGCTTTGGCACCTATGGTAGGAAAATATTTGGGCAATTACCTAGGTACAGAGATATCTGAGTATCACTGACAGTGAGTAGGCTAAAAAGAAACACACGTATGTTTGGCATTGTGTAGGTGACAATGTGATTGTTTACATAGAAGCAAAGTTCTAACGTATAAATAGTGCGTATGCGGGACGCCATCAATACCCTATCGCAGTGCCAGCTGTCCCCACTGCGGGTCCGATCGTTGCAACAACTGCCATATTACCAAGGTTCGTGCAAGATAGCCTTGATTCCTTCGTTTCAAATTAGGACTCCGCTTACCTTCTTTGACTTTGCGTAAATCGAATTTCATACCTGGATGTACAGGGATTGATAGAAGAACTAAAACTGGAAGGCAACCTACCGACTTGTCATTTCTCAGCATAATGTCCGCCGAAGAAGCAGGTGGCTACGATGGCGTCGTTGAAGAAGCATGTATATCTGTAACAACAGCTGGTGTTGATCATAACCATGGGCTGGATACGCGTTTGCTAATACCTCTGCCGAAGTGGTAGAGTGTGAGGAGGATTTATTCGCTTCAGTCAATGTCAAAGGCTCGGTTCTCGATGCGAAAGATTTAATTTGGGACCAAGGCTTTGTTGACTCTGGGCTGTCGACTGTCGGGTGGGGACAATAGCAACAGAGCGGACATATCTTGTCAAAATAAACGAAGCAAGTGTTAATGCCTAAGTGGATATTTCCTGCACATCTTCAGAATCCCTAGATTTTTAACGCGTAAAGAGCGTTTGATGATCTAGTTGCAGATGAGTTAATTTTGTCCGATATGACATATCGCCAGGTGAGAATCACGTTACCTTGGTAGTGTCTATATTAGTTACCTGTGTACTCTCCACGCGCAACTCGAATAGGGACTTTGAATTCGATATCAGAGGCCCTGATTCGAAGGAAGCGTTTGCATGTAGAAGTGCCTAGTACTGACCATGAGACAATAGATTAATGTCGACAGCTTGCACCGCTTGTCTTGTCGACACATGGGTGGGTGTATCGACTCGTGATCGCTAGCCAATGGACCGGGTAGCTTCCTCAGCGTGCCCAGGCTGCATCTTGCCAGAAGCCTGTAAATGCACATCAGAACCAATCCAGGATGAACACGACGCGACGGCCTTCGACAGCGTGGCAGCCACCGTGCGACGAGGCTGAAAGTCACGGGTCAGGCCTAGCTTTAAGGCGATTCACCAAAAAAGGAAGCGACCTCGTCTTGAGGACCCCTTCCTCACCCAAACAGACAGCCTGCCGGTTTTGGGCGTACCGCTTTCCAGCTATCATTCAACTCCAGCCTCTACAGTCACAATAGTCACTCTCTCGCCCTGTCCAGAGAAAAGTCGAAAGGCTAGCAAAAGCTGCCATGACTACTCTTGACTTACCCGAGCTTAGGAAAGCCTTCGAAGCCTTGTCTCTCGACTCGCCGCCACAGCAGTTCGATGAGGCTGATATTTTGAACAACCCTCTTGATCTTTTCCGAGTGTACCTTGCCCAGCTACTTTGCAGCCTTAGGGATTGTGACCCAAAGGTTGCTTACAGTGCTATACAATGGCCAAACAACATCTTTAACGGCGATCTCGCTGTCATTGTCCCGAAGTTGGCACAGGGTACCAAAGGAACAGCGCTTCAAGATGAAATTATGGAAAAGGTTGGCGCATTCGAATTCATATCTCTACTTGCTTAAGGACTTAAATATTGACTACTCCAAGTTCCCCAAGGACCATGCTCTTTTTCCGTTTCCCATCCCAGAAGGCGTCCATATACGGCTGTTTTTCAACCCAGAGCCATTCTCGCGTATATTGTTGCCATATATCATGGATCGCAAAGCGAACTTTGGAAGATATGACGAACTCGGCCTCGTCGATCGGAATGTAGCCGACTCTAGACGCCAGAAAATTATTGTTGAATTCTCCTCTCCTAATATAACGAATGAAATGCAGGGAAAGCATCTTCGGAGCACTATTCTTGGCGAATTTGTGAGTAGACTCTACGAGTCCATGGGATGGGATGTTACCCGTATCAACTACCTTGGTGATTGGGGAAAGAACATCGCTCTCTTGCAAGTTGGTTGGACAAAGTTTGGATCCGAAGAAGCTTACCAAGCGGACCCTGTCGCGCATTTGCTTGACGTGTATCATAAGATTGAGGAATTGTTTGCGCCTGAACTAGCCGCGAGTAAGAACGCGCGGGATGAAGCCGCCAAGGAAGGAAGAGACGAAGGTGAAGCGCAGGTCGAAATCGAAACTCAAGGGATCTTTGCCGAGCGGAACGAAGCATTCAAGAAGCTAGAGGAAGGGGATGAGGATGCCGTTGCATTTTGGAATCGGGTCCGCAACGTGAACATTGAAAACTACACGGATTTTTACAAACGGCTGGGTATCAGGTTTGACGAGTATTCCGGTGAATCTCAAATAACTACCGAAACGATGGCAGAAATCGAGCAAATGCTGAAGGATAAGAACATCTCCGAAGAAGGTGGCGGCGCTTGGATTGTTCACATGGAGAAATACGGCTCTCGATCCACCGCCATCATCCGTGATAGGCAAGGAAGCAGCACTTATTTGCTTCGCGATCTTGCGGCTGTTGTTGAGAGATCAAGAAAATATTCATTTGACAAGATGATTTTTGTTGTGGCAAATGATTACAACAGTGCTCATTTCACCCAAGTTTTCAAGCTCTTGGAGGCTCTGGGTATGGACGAGCTCGCCGGAAAACTTCAACACTTCAAATTTAATGAATCCTCCCGGATGGTCCAAAAGCTTGGGAAGGGATTCAAACCACAAGAGATCATAGACCAGTGTGAGAAAGAGATGATGGCAGTGCTAGAGGCCGACGAAGAAAAAGCAGTGCTGCTTGGAAACTTTGAACAGAATGCTAAAACCATGGGAGTGTCTGCTCTACTTTCGCAAGAACTATCGACCCGCACATCTTCTGCACACTCCTTTGATACCAATACAATGGCCACTTTCAAGGCGGGAACAGGGCCATATCTCCAGTATTGGTACGCCAGGATCTGCTCCGTTTTGAACGGGAATGCTGCGAGTGGGGAACTGTCCGATGCAGACGTCGAATGTCTGGCAGAAGAAGATGAAGCCAACCTCCTACGTGTGCTAGCCCAGTATCCCGAGGTTACACGCGTCACTTATCATGCTCTCGAACCTGCCGCTGTGGTTACATACCTTTGCAGCGTTATTGAGCAACTCTCCGAATGCTTCGGTGAGGACGAAGAAGAAATTAAAGTTACACATGGTCATCTGGCTTTGTATGAAGCTACTCGGATTGTTCTTGAGAATGGTATGAGGCTGCTAGGACTTCACACAGTCTTGGACACACGACAAAATCGTGCTGACACTCCAGTGGAAGAGTAGAAGCTCGGGAGAAGTTCCGAAGCCGTTGGGATCTAAAATGAGATATGGGATCTTTATGTCATTCGTTTTAGTTTGGTTGCAGCAATCTTTGACAAATTTTCACTTGATGCCGCGAAAGGCGTTGTTCGGGAGTTCTCGGTCTTGACAATTTTATGACGATCTCACGAAACTTAAAGCTGGTTATCTGGGTTTACATTACTGTTGTCGCTTATTCATATACAGAATGCAAATCTGAGCCTCTGGGTATGGTTTGAAATGGTGAAGTTGAAAATTTTGGGGTTTGCAGAGGAAGTCCAACTTCGAATTTGATTCATAATAGGTCTTGTCATCATCCATTCAAGGGATCATGACTGCTACTATTAAACGTTATTGTCTTCTCTCATCCTCGCAAGCTATCTGAAGATGGGCTAAATCAATCAAGACCTTCCTTGGGCCTAGATAATTCTCTGGGGTGCAAGTTCCGATAAGTGACCAACTTTGTATTAGGTTTTTTGAATGGAGTGTGCTGTAATCATACCTTATGCATAGCGTCCTGAAGAAAATGAGGGAATTGTGCTTCATATATAAATGCATCCATAGGAGTCTGGGTCATTGGACTCGTTCACAGTGTGGGCTAGGAGGGCCTACAAAAACGAGCCGTCTCTCAAGTCGTGACAGAGTCCAAACATACGGCTCGGAGTTGATCAACCATGTAGACCCCAATTTGTTAGCTTCGACATACCTTCGAGTAGTAAAAGGCACAAATGCACGTATAGTCTTGTTGGCTTCTACAGATTAAATTTTCGATAGCCTTGGGAGCTGTTCGACGGGGTTTGGTGGCTTCGACTATCCATTATCAACTGGTTGGAGCCATCTAAGTTCTTTAGTACACCATTACAAGTGTCTGTTTTCAAAGGTGTAGAAGTCAACAGAGCTAAACGAAAGCTACGTTCTTTCATATCCCATTACAACTATCGATTCCCTAATGTATAGAAGCTAACAGAGCAAATCAAAAGCTACCAAGTTCGAAAATATCAACAAGTAGTTAGAGCCATCAAACTTCTTTGATACACCATTAAAACTGTCTATTTCCTAGGGCATAGAAGCCAACAAAACAAAGTGAAAACTATTAACTTCTTCTTGGAATAAAACATGCTGGGCCTAACAACATTAAGCATAAACGCCATCAATGGAGTTCCATCTTCATCACAGAGCTATTCAAATCTGTGACTGATGAACATATCTTTGTCTAAAGCCTCAGCCTATCTTGATAATCACCGTGAAGCCGAATTAAGGCCAGGCTTGGTGCAGTGAAAACTTGTCAGTGTTTTTCACTTTCACCGTTGCTATCATCCGAGCACGTGAGCCCACATTCTGTAAATTTGTCACCCTTTTACGTGTTTGCCTCCCAAAACATCCTCTCTCCCACCTCTCACTTCCCCTCCTACCCACATACCGACAACACCCCTCTTACCACCAGAAAGATGGCGCGTGGTTACGGTCGCCCGCCATCCAGGCGTGGCAGAGCAGCGCCTTTTACGGGCGGAAGGGGCACGCAACCCCCATTCAATCCGCCGACAGGCCCATCTGGGGCCGGACGAGGTGGCTTTGTACCATTCAATCCACCGACAGGCCCATCCGGGGCTGGAGCAGGACGAGGCGGCTTTGTACCGAACTCTCGCGGCGGTGCTCGCCGGGGAGTTATGGGCACTGGATCAAACTCGAGTGGCACCCGCCGAGGAGTTGCCACCAATAGTGGAGATGTCGGTGACAACAGCCAGGCAGAGAGTTCAAGGGCCAACCAACGCCTGAGCCGAGAAGACAGAGATGCCCTTCTGGCTCAGCTGCATTACCCTCCAGACGAGTACTTTCCTCCCGACAATTACGTCGACCAGTTCTCGCTGCCCCGTGACATTGGGTACCCCGCTAGATGGAACACTTGCTTCTATTGCTGTAGCCCAAAGGGGGATGGGCATTTCAAGGACAACAATTGCTCACGGCTGTGCGCTCACTGCCTCACCAAAGACCACCAAGGCGAGGTATGTCTGAAAACATTGAAGTTATTTGAGTAAATTAACTAACCATGACATAGCCCTGCAAGAGGCTCTGGCTGACGAGGAATTTCTGGAAGCTGCGTTATGGCTACGTGCCATGGGACATCAAGAACATCCGCCCGGCGCAGAACGAATTCGATATTCTTCATAAGCTGGGTTACCTTGCTTTTGAAAAGTACAGGAACCCACTTGGTGAGAGTACCGGGCAGCAGGAGACAAGGAAGCGCTCAGCAAGTGCCGCTGGCCTGCAGGAGTCGCAGCAGGATGAGTCGAAGCGCATGAAGCAGGCGCTAGACAATGAAAAGAAGGCAAACCAGCGTCTGCAGAAGGATGTCGTCAATATGAAGAAGGACTTCGACGCCATGAAGAAGAATTTCGAGCAGGCCATGGCTCGAGTCGCCTTCTTGGAAAAGCGTGGGAAAAGCAGACAAAAGGCCCGGGTTACCCTCTCAGTTTCGGATGATGAACGCGAGTTGGAACGTTTTGGCAAGGAGTATGACGAGCGTGAGCGAAGGCGTGAGGAAACCAATCCAGAGCCGCGGGCTGCTATCGCAGAGTCGGTTGACGACCGTGACCTAGAGCACATCCAGGAGGGGAACGAGCTTGAGCGAAGGCGTGCGGAGATCACGCAAGAGCCTAGAGATGCCATCACAGATCTGGATGGCGATTTGGAAAGTTTGAGGTGGTTTGATGCAGTTGAAGGACAAATCACTGGGTCCGGTTCTGCGACGCCTGAGTTCAGGAAAAGCCATGGCTTATAGATAATTCTGTTCATATTCCCTCTTATCAAGTACTGACTGGTGTTTTCGTAATTCTTGAGAACAATGTCTCACTCTTTCAAAAATTATCTCGTTGCCCGCATTCGTATCTCCAACAAAGCTAGGATGGCAAACCAAAATAAGCCAACGAATCTTTCTATAACGTTTGCTAATTGAGGTTTTGCAAGCCATTCGAGAAGTCTATGGCGCTATTTAGGGGTATATATCGCCAGAGTTCTGCCTATTCAATAACCAATCACTTACACACCAGTCTCGCCTTACAGAAAAGTTCGAAAATATCAACAAGCAGTTATAGCCGCCCAACTTCTTTAATAACTGCCTATGTCCTGAGGCATAGAAGCAAAGCATGAGCTACGCCTTGAAAAACCTTTTCTCTATCCGTGGGAAATGGCTCACACATTCAATTTCATTCAAAGCATCGACGTGATATAATTATTGTATTATCTTTTAGAACGATAGTTTACTTGATGCAGGGTGAGAATGAGAAGTTTGTTTTGCATAGCCCTGAACTTTCCACGCGAGATATAAGAGCAGAGTATAGTGAGAAATCGAAATTTGCATTCCATCGAACAAAGTTTTTACGGTATAATTCATTTAACTGCTCGCAGAGGTCATAATTCCAATCCATTATGGTCTAGTGGCTAGGATTTGCCGCTCTCATAAGAGTAATTCACTTTACAGTGCCGGCAAGGCCGGGGTTCGATTCCCCGTGATGGAAGTATATATTTTGCTTTTGCGGGCCGTCTATCAGCCTTTTTGAAAAATTTTGATTTTTTAGCGGCTGGCGTGGTATGGAGAAGCGATAGTAGTTCAGAAGGAGCACTGGCGTCGAAGCATTACGCGTTAGCGCTGACCTAACCGTATCGCATTACCTGCACCTCCAGTTCCGCGTTTCTCATTTTTTTTTGGGCTTGGAAAGAATGGCTTTTGTTGAAGAGTATAAATCACAGGTGCTAGCTCTTCATGCAAAGAATCCGCGCACAGGCTGAACGTAAGGAAAAAATTCTTGTTCAACTTTCTTTCTCGCAATGGCGTGGTCAGGCTCGAGATGTCCAGTTACATCTTGCAAAGACAGTTATACCATTTTAGGGCGAGACGAAGACATGCTGAGCATGATCCAGAGGCTGCCAGAGTTCCAAACATGCGAAGAATTATAAACACCAAGAGCCGACAGGAAAGCAGTAAAGTTTAGCGTACACAAGAGATCATATTCTATAGGGAAAGACTTTGGAATATTAAAAGATTAGGTACAAAGAAAAGACCAGATGCAGGTGGCTGTTTAAGAAATCATCCAGCACGCCCGTGAGACCATTATCCATAGCCTCAAAACTCCCGTTCCACCACAATTAATGTAAATCAGGGTCATAATTTGACACGTAACACTGCATCCATGCAATGAAATAAAGTTTCTCTAAAGTCTCAAGGCAAGAAAAGCCGATTCTCAAGTCTTCGCCCTAGTGCGGATTTTGACTGGATTCAAGTGGGAGTCGATCTGGGTGGCATTCGAGAGCGCCGAGGTGACATACCAATCAGTAAGTAACTTTGGAGTCCTCCTCATCCAGTTTACCCTGCCTGTTCCCGCCCTCGGCTCTCTCCTTCGCCTCGATGTACGCGTACTTCAGTCGAGCAGTCTTTAGCTCAGCCTCTGCAACCTCCAACTCTGCTTGGAGTTTCTGGACCGCGAGGGGCTCGGTAGAAGAATTGATACTCTCTGCGATGAACGAACGGGTTGAAGGCGGCTCAGACATTGCAAATGACGGGGCAGGGGCCTGGAGATTGGATATCATCCCAACAGAATCAATAGAGCCGTCGCGACTGAGCCCGGCAGATTGGCGCTGGGCGAGCTGGGGCGGGGCCTCGCCACCATAAGCATAGGCGGTGTTGAGGGGAATATTGCCATGGCTTTGGCTTTGGCTTTGGCTGAGACTGCGGCGACTTCTCTTTTCTTTGCGGTGATACTCTCCAGTCTCAGTACGGCGAAGACGACCTTGAGCTTTGCCTAACCCTCGTCAGCTATCAAGTTCAACATCTTGCTGCTTTAAATTCCGCTCACGTTTGCGACGCTTTGCTGATTCCTGAATGCGGGCTTCATACAGCTCGTGATTTCGACGGCCACGCTTCATTCCTTTGGGGAGTTCCGGCTCGACCAATTCCTCCAGATAGGAATCCGTAGAAGAATCACTGGAGGACTCCTCCACGGTTTTGAGCGCTTCTTTGGCGCCAGGATTCTCATACTCTTCCTTCAGCTCCTTGATGTCGGCAAGTCTGACCCATGGATGCTTTTCTTCGTGATTCGCAACCTTGGCCCGAAGATCCATGTGAAATTCCTGGAGGTTGCCACTCTTAAGGCGGGCAATGGCCATCAGATCCTTGAGGAACTGAACACCCCAATTGCGCGGGTCATCCTCAGTCTTATCCTTGATGTGATCACGCCTTTCACAGTCCCAAGCGCGCATGCGAATGTCCTCGGGGATGAGGTCCAATGGATCCGAAATCTTGAATTGGGCAGCCACCGCAGGGATGAGGCAGTTGACCAGATCCTTGGTCTCTGGGTTGAGGCTTTCGAAGCGGCCCATACTGAGTCGTCTTTCAAAGCTGGTGAGGTGTCAACTCAGAAAACACAGCGAATTTGGCACATAAACAGTGGAGGACTGAGTCTGGGTAACGTACTGTGCACGAAGCTGGGCTGCAGCGACTCTGCCGACTCTGCCGACTCTGCTCAGCAACACCGATACTACTACAAGTGATAAGACATATCAATAGATGGAGAGAGAAGAGAGAATACCTGTTAACGGAAAATACGGTGGTTGTGTGTGGCGGCAAAGATCGGTGACGAAGGAGAATTCGCAGGTTTATATAAGCTTTGGTGCCCAAATTGTCGCCTTTCACCTTTGGGAAACTGTGAAATAGTGACGCATGGAAGCAGAGAGCGAAGGTTTTCAAGCACTCTAATGCCAAGACAGAGCGCTCCTTGATTGGAAGTATGGGCCAAGAAGCTTGAAGGGAGTGTAAGGGTAAGGTGAGAGAGTCGGTTCTAGTTTTTGGCCACAAGTCGTGAGAATGTATTGGAAACAGAGACTGCCGTAAAGAAAAGCGCAAAGGGTAAGAAACTGAGAAGCCATGACCTAAGAAAAACAGGGATGAGGTGAGAGAACTTGTTTGAATTTGTTCACTGATCAAGCATGTTTTACTCAACCGCAGTATTCAGGCAATGGAAAGTACCCGCAAACCCAAAATTCGAGATTTGGCCTTTGTATAGAAACTGAGAAAATGAACCGGACTTCGATGATATTCAATGCGAAGCGAAAAGCACGTAGTTGAAGAATTATGGCTTCCATCAGACAAACCAAGCATTTATAACTGCGATGATAATAGTTTCTGGACCATTAGTAAAAATAATGATGAAAGGATAAATCTCAAAGATGGAAATATACGCACTGAATTGGAGGTTTTAATACAAAATGCTTCCAACGTTCATAACTTTGTACTGCTGTGAGACGAAAATACAACTTACATATCTAATTGGCTCTGATGAGTCAAAATATACTTCCTTAAAAGCTTTTGAGAGCATTCCGATGATTCAAATATCTTGTATTAGTTTCTAAGTAATCGGTAAGACCTTCCTTCCGAAACCCCACCAAAACATCTCAACTCGCTTCCTCCTGCCAATGCTCTTTACCGTCCCATCGTCATCACTCTCTTCTCTTCCAGGCTTCCCTCCCAACCATACAAATGGCGCTCAAGAGACAGCGCTCATCCTCTCCAAAGCCGCATGTAGACATCTTTCGCTCGTCTTCCATCGAAGACCAAAAGTCCGTCTTCGTCGCAGCGTTCTCCCCATCCATCTCCGCCAAAGCAGTCCAAACGCTTCCAGAATTCAGAACAGCAACACATAAAATAGCAGCGTGGCGGAAACGCTCACGCCAAAAATTGTTGATCCCTGATTCAAAGATTTTGTATGACATTGGTCACGACGACGACGGGGAGAAATGGGCAGGAAATAGGCTGCAGCACGTGCTCACAGACACTCAAGCAGAAGGCGTCATTGTGGTAGCACGCTGGTACGGAGGGCAGAACATCGGCCCCATTCGCTTCACGCATATTGAAAACTGCGCCAAAGAGGCCATTTGGAAATGGAAGGTAGCAGATGCTGAAGCCCAAAAGGATCTTGCCATCAAGAAACAAAGGCTCGAAGAAGAAACCGCACGAAAAGTACTAGAAGAGAATTTGCGAGAGAGGGACATAAACATTTCCGTGCTGAGAAAACTTCTTGCAGACAAGAACGCAAAATTGAACGACGAAGAGCCTGCGCCGCCGACACCTCAGAAGCCCCCTCCGGACTATGGCAAGATGTCTTTTGATGCTCTTAAAAGAATGGACAAAGCGAGGGACGCAACGGTAGCATTCATTTTGAAGGAGATTGACAAGGTAGACGAGCAATTAAGCCTTGTGGAGGCCTTGGACGAGTCTGCACCGGACTCGTGGAAAGAAGTTGAAGAGAAGCCGGGCGAGCCCAGCAACGTGTCAGGTGTCAAGGACAATGCAAATTAGTATTGACAGCAACCTTGTCGGCTTCTGCCAGATCCAAGACAAAAGAAGGTATTCCTGGCATTTCCCGCTTCATCAGCCGCTGAACATGGGAGCGCTCTGGTCTTTTCGACCTCTTGGGCTTATCTTCGGGGTTTTCTGCAATATGAGAGGCACTCGCAATGATATGGATTCTATAGATGTTTAGCATTTTCATAGGTAGCGGTATTTCGGCGTTTAGATTGCTTTAGGAAAACACCGATAGCATGGGACATCTGCCAAAAGTACAAGGCAGGAAGCACATTCGACAAAATCTATAACGATGATAATACTCCATTGAAATTTTACGCAGAACCTCTACTTATTATGGATAGGCAAGCATAACATGGCAGCCTGCAACTGCAACAGCTAGTTCCTTCACCCGGTGACTCTGCTCAGGTTCGTCGTCGCGTTCTTCACAGCATCTCCATAATCGACGGACTGCCCTGGCGAGAGCCCAAACATCGTGCCTATATGACCAGTGGTGTCCATAATGATCAGATTAATCCTATCTTCTCATGAGCACAAACTCGGGAGTACTAAAAAGCTTCCCGGGACTTACATTCCGCATCTGCCAAGGGCATCGTCTGAGAGTTCCTTCCTCTTTGCAGCAGTCATGGAAGATGGCTTAGTGTTCGGAATGGTATCCCTTGTCGCTGGAGTGTCTGGCGGCGGAGTGTCGTTCAGGATGCTATCAAACATGGCATCTGTGCGCTTGGAGAAGTCCCACACAAAGTAGATAGCACCCTTGCGCTGGGCAGCCTCTTCAGCGAATTTGGGATGGGATTCGAGAGCCGAGATGAGGGACTCATTGGCTTCTTTGGCTCGGGCAATTTTCTGGGAAGCCATTGCGATGAATGGGGTTTATCCTTTAGTTGTTGATGAACTAGAGTTACAATGTGGGTTTTTGGATGCGTCTCTTACTGGATTTTTCTCGGCGGTACTTCGTCACAGATACAGGTGTGCGCTTGCTTTGTTTTCTCACACCAATTTGTTGCCTTCGAAGGTTGTCAACTCCGCAAATGGATTTCTCGTGCTTATACAGATAGACGCAACCTTCTCGTTACACCCGGCCTCGACGGAGCCTCTCGTGTTTCTCCTATGGCGCCTCGCTCTGGTCCGTGCGAAGAGGTGAAATCCGTTGCTCTTGCCGATCAGTGACGTTTTAAAGGTTCCGAGACTTCAATCAGTGAGAGACTGACTGTGTTTGGGGATGCTGGGCTTGATTCCTTGTTACGTACAATCACGACTCTATATGGAGAGAAAACGCGCTGGAGGAATGTCAAACTGCCTGCTTGAGAATGAAGCCGGTTGGCAGGAAAGGATGCTTCCAAGTCCCGCTGTCCCCAATCGACATGCCAACAACCCAAGCGCAGCGATATCACGTGAAATCAACGAGCGTTACAGACCCTTCCCTCTCTAGGTTCAAGGAGTTTCCACCATTGTACCGAAGACTCATCAGTTCCTCGACTATTCAGTATACAGTAGATATACACATGGTCTTGCTTGCACAAACACCTGATCTATGTTATACACAAGCTCAATCCTCCTCTCTTTGCCAACGTGACCAATTGGCAGTAGCTCGAAAGCCCCCAAGTGTGAACAAACGTCTTGACGGCTTTCGTGCCTCCAAATCTCCTCCCAAGTCAACCGATCGTATACACCCTCAAGGGTTCGTGAACTTCTCCACCATTTTATACAGTACAGCTCTTAGTGACTTAGATTCCACCTTCCCTTCTTCAGTCTCCTCATTAGGAGCTTCCTTCCCTTCTTCGTCCTGATTCTGCTCAAGAACCCGTGTCTCCTCTTCCTGACAAAGTGGCTCGGGTTATACGTGTCTCGTGGACCACATCGGATCTGCATGCTTGCTAGACCAGGGTGTGATGATATCTTAGACGCCAGATCGAGAGTATCAGCTGAAGGGATTGTTGATGCGGTTGCTGAGCCGGGTGTAGGAAGGGTAGACGGGGATGATGTGTAGGATAGCATCGGGCGCCTGCCGGAGAGGAGGGAGATTGACCGAGAGGAGGAGGGAGCAAATGAACTGACAGTACAACATTAGCAAGATGGAGACAGGAGCCTCGAGTTGGGACTGAACACACGGTTTTGCTAAGGCAGAGCGTGCCATTGATAGTCTGAGAAATGTCGATGCGCTTGTTGCCGGGCGCGCTGCGACCCTCAAGCAGCGGAAGGCATTCATTTTGGAGGTTTTAAAGCGATTGACCCCTCGTGTTCCTCGGAAACTGTTCTGGGGTGGTTGGAACGCAACTGACGTTTGAAATGTCCGGTTCGGAGGTCTACGAAGCTCGCCGACGAAAATCCACAAGTCGGAGGCCCGTGCGCAAAAAGTTCGACCTCCAAATTCAGTCGCAGCTTTTTCCCTTCTTAACAAAACAGAACACTCTTCGAGAACAAACGTACTCGCGCAAGCCCTTGCGGTCGCAAAACATTCAAAATGCACCCTGACGCCCTCCCGCCTTTCCGCCATGCCTCCAGTAAACCCATCTCGCTCTCCGCCGCGTCCGACATGCTGCAAACATACCTATCAAACTCAGAATTACACCCACATCTTCACCCTGATGCGCTTATAACACCCACTGGCGTAACTTTCTCTGCACACGGTGGACCAATGGGTGGTGTAGTAATGCACAATTTACGCCGTGTGGCCGCAGGCATGCGAGGCGAGTATTTGGAGCCAGAGAGCACACCAGAGCCAGAAGACGGCGAGGAAGAGCAACAAGTCAAAGGAAAGGGGGCAAAAGGCAAAAAGGGCAAAAGGAAGAATTTAGCGGACGCCACTGATGCTGAGGAGGGATGGCAGAATATGTCAGAGTACGAGAGAGAGCAAGCCGAAGTTGAGGTTGGAGACATGGACGAGAGAATAACGCTTGTTCAGGAGGGTGGTGAGGCGCCAGATATAGAAGCAACTGGAAGCGGCGATGAGGCCGGAAAGAAGAGGAAGACATGGGCAAAGCTGGATAAGGAGGCCAGGAAGAAAGCAAAGAAAGCGAGGAATGAAGAGCGTAAACGAGCAAAGGCGAATCAGGGTGCCGAGAACGACGACTAAACTATTCAAACCTGCGTTCTACGCAACATCACGACTTATAGACTAGGAGGCTGTGGATCTTAGTCACCAACGATGTGATTGCAATTCTAGGCCTCCAGCACTAAGCCTAAAATTCTACTACGAACCGACTCCCGCTCATGCCAAAACGTGGCTAGCTTTCCTGATACGCATACCATTTGCTTCCGATATCTAGTAATGTACAGTTTTACGAACGGCATCCTCGCACTCAGAGCTCCCTATCAGCGGCCTTCACGGGCTTGTCATCGTCAGCGGACTTATCCTGCACGACTTTCTTGTCTCCCTTCCAACCCATGGCCTTTAGGCGCTCTGTAAGGATGGGATGCGAGTGATGGAAGCTGGAATAGAACCAATCAGCATCCATGCTTGACAAATTTTGGATTTGGAGTTTGATCAAGGAAGCGCCGAGCTCAGACGCGTAACCGAGCTTGACAGCAAACGCATCTGTGGGGTGTCAATTTGGTTCATCTAGCATGCTTCAAGGACCACTTACCAGCCTCGTACTCCATTTTCCGAGTCCAGATATTCAACAGCAGCTTCACTATAGCGTCTGTGGGTGCAAGAATATCGTTAAAGAGAATGAATCCAATCATTACAGGTTGCTCCTTGAGGAAGCCAAAGTCCGCATACACGGAGTTGTTGTTGATAAAAACGGAGAAAAGAGCAAAAATGTAGAATAGATGAGCCTGGCTAATGAATAGCAATCTTGATGTATGGTTCATCTGCCAATGACCAAGCTCGTGTGCGAGTACAGCTGTGACTTCCTTGTCTGAGCTCTTCTCGAGGAGGGTGTCGTAGATAACAATCTTCTTCTTTCCGATCCATGGGAGTCCAGTGAAGTAGGCGTTACTGTGAGCGCTACGCTTGCTACCATCGATCACTTGTAGTTCGCTGAGGGGGAACCTCAGTTTCGATGCAAGGGCCTCAACGGACTCTTTTAGGGGTCCGGCCTTAAGAGGTTCAAGCTTATTGAACAACGGGACAATAAAGATGGGGTAAATGGTCATAGCCGAAATCTGAACGACAAGCATGAACACCCAGAGGTAGTAGAAGAAACTCTGGCCTGTCTTCTTAATAATGGCCAAGAAAGCACTGCCGAGAGGGATTCCAAAAGCAATTGAAAGAGCCTGACTCTTTATCATGTCCGTGATCCATAGCTTGACCGTCATTTTGTTGAACCCAAATTTCTCCTCGAGGACGAAGCTGTGGTAGTATGTGAACGGAAGACCGAGGACGAGGTCAAACCACGAGAACAGGTAGACGAAGAGCAGCGACTGCGTGACTTCACCAGAGAAGCGTGCCGGCGCATAGCGAGCAAGAATCGTGCCGGCGATGCCCCAGACGATGGGATAGAAACCGTAGCTGATGACAGCAATGTGTTTAATCTGATTAAAGAGACCAGAAATAAAGCTGAACTTTGCCTTTGCGCGACCATATCGCTATTGTGATTGAGCTTCACGCGGGGTAGAATGAGGGAGGGGACGAAGACGGCGTACCTGAGACTTGTCGAAGGTCTCTTGATCTATTTCCTTCTCGAGGGCCTTGGGGACGGTCGTTTTCTGAAGAACACGATACTGACGGAAAAGCAGCCAATTCTCAAGCGCGAATTCAGCGAGCGAGAATCCGATGACAAGCCGCTTCCATGGGAAGAACGGCCGGTCAAGCCAACGAGCCAGACGCTGATATCACAATTAGTATATATTTGGTGGGAGAAACATGTAAGGAAGTTACCTGAAGGAGAGCCTGGATCATTGTGGTAGAGGATGAAGGTGTGGATAAGGAAGTCTCCAGCGACGCATACGAGTTGAGGACAGTTTCGCAGTAGCAAAGGCAGCGCCAACCCGCAGGGGTCCGTGAGCCAATCGCGTCACCTCAGCGAAACCCGACTGTCTGAGAGTGCTCGTAATACGATGACACCTGCGTGTCAGCTTTAGTTGATTTCCTAAACGATGTATTGAATAGTGGTTGACTGTGACAACCCTTTGCGTAAAAAATGATTGTTTTATAATTAGGCCGAATCCCCAGGACTCGAGCATGCACTCTAGTCCAATTGCCAGGTCAAGAGAGCAAGTTCATGATGGCAGAAATAGAGAATAAAACTATGACTGTCCAGATATTTGATAGATGCCTACTGTAACAAAAAAAAAACAGGAACAAGAGAGGTCGCAGCATTTGGTACAGTGGATATTGTACAATTCCCTATTTGGAGACACACCGTATGATACAGTTCATCCTGTCCCCATCCCCTCATAGTCCTCCTAGTATTTTCTACCTCTGATTCTCCTTATTCTCAGCTGCCCTCCTCTTAGCCCTAACCTCTGCCCTGCGCCTCTCACCACCGTCGACCTTGTGTCCTCTCTTGACCTCCCATATTCCCTCCTGTACTCTTATTCTTGCTCTGAGTCCTCCACTTCCTTTCACAGGCTCCACAAAACTTCCCTTGATTGTCTTCGCCCCCTTGACCACAACGCCTTGTACATTGCTCAGCGTCTCCAATGGCTCAGTGGGTTCCTCAGCACCAGCTGGGACGTTGACCACCACTTTGCGAGTTCCCGCATCGTGTGTAGCTGTCGAGATAGCCGACCGCGGGCTCATAGTGTTTCCGAGTTGAGGGTTCAACGCGACCGGTGCTTCCATGAGTTTGAGCTCTGCCACGCCTTCTGTGACATGCTTGCAGTCTCCGCCGATGCCGTATTCTCCGTTCCTGAATTTTTCACGCCAGTGTAGCAAATAGCGCCTAGAACGTGCGGGCTCTATTCCTAGTTCTTTCAATTGAGGTGATGTGAGCGTGAAAAGTGCGTCCCATGATGGGATCTTGCTAGCGTGAGCGGAGAGGCCGCGGCCTATTGCCGTGAGGAAGGTTGTGTGGTCAGGAATAAATGGAGTAGGTTTGGGAACCGGTCGCATTGGAATCGAGTGCTGGAGATTCCTGACGCATGTTTTCGGTATTGAGACGGCAGAGGAGGCTGCGTTGAGAAGGGGTCGCCGGAGAATCATGTTGAAGGCTGTCGGACGGAGACTCAGCAATCAATGGTGCCTATTCACAAGCACGAGATACTGACAAATTGAATTGAAAAGGCGCGCCGCTTCGCCGACAATGTCTTGCAAACCGTACGCGTTGATGTCCTGCGGTAGATGATTTGAAAGTCGGCATGAACTTTTCGGAGGAGCCAAGAGCAGCCACGACGCCCGTGCGTAAGCACTCCACAGCCCCTCCAACCCAACCCAAGCCAGCTTCCGCTTCATTCAAGTCCACGATAGCTCCACACCCACATCTCGCAATAGTAGAGAGTCTCCTATTGCTCCCAAATTTATCATTATGGCTCCCGAAGTTCACCACCTCTTCCACCACCCCATCGCCGACCATTCCTTCTCAGCGGACCGCCAGACCCTCGCTGTAGCCCGCGAGAACACAGTCGATCTATACCAACGTCAGGGTGCAAAATACAACTTGCATGATGAACTGACTGGACATGACAAAACCGTGACTGGTGTGGATATTGCACCCAATACCGGCAAAATTGTGACCTGTTCCCAAGGTTCGCTTCTTCCATTGTGACCGGAAGATACCTAGGCCGCTGCTAACAGGACTGTACAGACCGCAATGCCTACGTCTGGGAGCCCTCTCCCCAAGGTTGGAAGCCCACACTTGTGCTCCTCCGTATCAATCGTGCTGCAACATGTGTTCGCTGGGCTCCTTCCGAGACCAAATTCGCCGTTGGCTCCGGCGCCCGCCTCATCCCGGTCTGCTACTTTGAAGAGGAGGACAATTGGTGGGTTTCTAAGCATATCAAGAAGCCTATCCGCTCGACAATCACTGCTGTTGCATGGCATCCTAACTCCGTGCTTCTTGCTGCCGGCTCCACCGACGGGCATGCCCGCGTTCTCTCCTCGTTTATCAAGGGTGTAGATGCTAAGCCGGAACCCTCGGCTTGGGGAGAGAGACTGCCCTTCAACACTGTGTGCGGCGAGTTCCTGAACAACACTGCTGGATGGGTACACAGTGTTGCCTTCTCCCCGTCTGGTAATGCACTTGCTTTCGCTGCTCACGACAGTACCCTTACTGTTGTCTACCCCAGTGCTCCGGACCAGCCTCCCCGCGCTGTGGTCAGCGTCAGCACCCAGGTCCTGCCATTCATGTCCCTTGTATGGAGCTCCGAATCCGAGATCATTGCTGCTGGTTACAACTGCGAGGCCTTCCGTCTTCAGGGCTCTGAGCAAGGCTGGCAGCTTGCTGGTTCCCTCGAGGCCAAGGGATCCAGCACCGAGAACCAGCGTGAGGAAAGCGCATTGAACATGTTCAGGCAAATGGATCTAAAGGGCAAGACTACGGATGACACCAAGCTGAAAACAGTTCACCAAAACACAATCAGCACGATCCGTAGCTTCCAGGAGAGCGGCGGCAACGTGACCAAGATTAGCTCCTCTGGAGTTGATGGAAGAGTCGTCATCTGGACTTTGTAGATAGCATAGGGAGCACTTCATAGCTAGAGCGCTCCGGACCCCTAGATCCATCTAATAGAGTATTAATTAAAAACGATACAATAACACGAGCCCATAATCATCGCAATTTCTATCGCATATCCTTATGCACATTTTGATATATGCCTCGGCATCTGAAGCCAAATTGCATTGTTCTCCCTTAGAAGCGGAGAGTATGTAGAGAGCATGTAGCTAACCCATTATAGACCAGGTATCTAATTCGAACGCCGCCGAAAAGGAAAATTCCACTCAAGCACAAAACCCGATAATCTCATCAAGTCGTCATATTGTTACAATCGTATTTGCCCTTAACTGCATTTCCATGCCCTGCTATTATCCTCTATTATCCGAATCCTACAAAGCCCTGCTGAGCGAACTGATCGCTAACCGGCTGAGTCTGGATACCCGGCGTTTGACCGTCGTTCAGGAACCAACTCCAGTCCTGGTCAATATCCATCGACATGCTTTGCCAACTAAAGTTATTTGTTGGCAGCGGGAAGTTACTCATCGAATCGTCGTTGATCTTGGTATTGATTCCAGCATTTGAAGCCATCTGAGGGTTCGTGTTGGTCGTGCTAGGGTTCTCGGCAGTGATGTTGTTCCAGTTGTAGAAGCCATCGTACGAGGCGAAGGGGCCGGAGTCTGAGAAGTTGAAGGTCTGGTCGGTGGTGGCTGAGGTGGAGGTTACGGGCGTGAGGTTGGAGCCTGCACCTTGAGAAAAGAAGTCGGAGGCATTGTCAGATGAAGGTGTGAACTGTGTCTGACTCTGGCTCCTAGAAGTGGTGCTTAGAGCTGGAGAAGCAGTAAGCCCTGTAGTGACCACCATTTTCCTTCCAGAAACAACAGGCGGTTCTGGCGCTTTGGCGCGACCATCTCCTTTTTGGATCGAGATGGTGCCAAAGTATGGGATGACAAAATCTGTCATGTGGGGATCATCACCGGTTGAAGCGCATCCAGGTTGTCCGCCTTTTCCTCTGAACTTCTTCAACATTTGCTCCAAAACCTCAGCGGACTGCAGCGCCACCTTGCCTCCTTTTTCTGAAGAAGCGCGTCGGAAAATATCGATGCTGATCTCGACCAGGCGAATGTCTTCTTCTATTTGCTTGGGCGAGCCTGATTCAGGAGTTCCAAAATTGAAGAGTCCCAGTTGAATGAGTACAGCAGATGTAAATGCCATGAAGTCGACCGCTTTGCATTCATATAGAGGCTGTGTTGCACCAGTACGGAGAACCTGATAGAGTCGTAGCATCTCGCGGGAGCCGTTGAGACAGGCATTGCGTGAGTATGTGAAGCGCGAGTTGCTTGCTGATTTTAGCATAAACGGCAGATGGAGATAGACGCGGATCTGGTGAAAAACCATTTGCCCCATAACTCGTTCGCGAAGTTCAGCTGCGTTTGACTCCGGGTCAACCAGGAGCTGAGTGAACTCGAGCCAGTTAGGGTCCAGTCTCTTCCACAAATCTTCAAGCTCTTGATCGAGTTGCAAGGCCCAAGCAAATGACTGCTCAGCAATAACTTGATTGCGGTCAATGACTCGACCAGCCAGTATAGACATCTTGTTCATGAAGATCAGTGGTGGTAGATAGCCATTTCCTTCGGAGAATTCTGGGAGAGTAAGATCGCAATGGGCATCGTTAATGCCATAAGGTAGGCCAAGCAAGAGAGAGAGAAATCGGTCTCCATGGTAAAGAGACCACCAAATACTCTCGTGTGCTGCTGACGTGGTTCGCTTGCGGTGTATGCCCTGGTATTTGTTAGTGCAAAGAAAACGATATCGAAAATCTGGAACATACCATGAGTTGCGCGTACATCAATCCCTTACGGAAAGAAATGAACGCTCGTCGTGGCTGGCCAACATCCGCATACCACTTGGCCTTCAAAATCAGGCATTCCATGCCTTCTAGAGTAGCAGCATACTCATCATCTGACAGTACCCACCGATCCACCGCTTCAATGTAGCGGTCGATTTCACTCTCATCGGACTCGCAGATGCCAATAGAGAGAACGACAATACCGATAGCACCAATATTCCCTTCAGAAAAGGCCTTGGCCGCGAACTGAGAAAGAGTCTGATCAGGGCTCGATGTGCCACTGCATTTTCGCCTCCAAGTTTGCCACCAGTCACTGTTGCTGTTCATAATTCTGGTCAATTCTTCAATCGGAGGAAGCATCGACAGCAAAGCTTGTTTCGTCCGTTCCTTTTTCGCCTGATAGGCTAATGAATTGTCGTCCATCACGTCTTCTGGGTGCTTGTTGGTCACAGTATAGCGCTCCTCAGGTGCCATATCAGGCTTTGGCATAGAGATCTTGCGCTGAGGATCCATGCGCGCTTTGATTTGGTCTTCACAATCATTGAGCTGTGATGATTAGCTCTGCACAGCAAACATAAAGCGACGCAACATACAGCATCCTCAAGAACAGATAAGAGGGGGATGTTATGGCCCCTATCGGAAGAGCCACGATGGGTCATTTGAAGCGGGTTCGTTGATGCCTCTGAAGACAGTGGCGTGGGTGGGAAAGCATCTCTGGTGTAGATGTTTGGTGTTTTGGAAGACACGGTGTCTGGAAAGCTCCGCTCTGTCTTCTCGGTCTTCTCCTCAAGTAACGAGTCGACAAGGGCTTCTAGGCGCGACACTCTTTCTCTGAGATTCTTCCTGTGGTCAACAATAACGTCGGGGTTGGCATGCTCTTGATCGATGCATCTGCTCCCGCGCGCGAAGCACTCGGAACAGACATCTGGGTTGTCAGGCGGGAAGATGCATCGAATCTTCCGGCGACGGCCTAGGGTGTATTAGAATCAAAAGGTCGACATGATATCAAGCACGGTACAGAATAGCCTAATGAAAATGGTGGAGAGGAGAGCAGCGTGGGGAACAAAGATCAAAGCAGTTCAGGGTGTTGTTTGTGAATAGAGATGTATGTGAAGAGGACAAGGCCATGGGCAGGTGACGTACATTCAAAGCAACTGTGCGTCCCCTTTCGCATCTTCTTGCGAGTTGCCTGCGTCTCTTCCTTAGGCATCCTGATGGTGCCGGCCGTTGCAGTCCTAGCTCTTTTCTCTTTTTCGTCCGGAAGAAGATGGAAAGTCTCCAGAGACTGGAAAATCGCGGATCGATATAAGATCGCAATTCCGCCCGTCTGAGAGCTGTGCTTAACAATCGGAATCGCAACACTGAATGTCAGGCAAGGAAAAAAAAGACAGATGGTGAGATTGTAGCAACAGGAGAAAGTACAGAAGAGAGACGGGTCGGTTGGTTCGTCCGTCGCTTCGTCCGGGACGCCGACGTCTTAGGTCAGCACTGAATGCTTACGAATCGAGGCACCCCTCAAAGTTCGGGCAGCACGCACATAAATACTATCGCGAAATCCGCAGGCACCGCAGGCAGAAACCAAAACTTGCGCGTTGTTAGGATGGGGCATTCGTGCAGCAACTACATTGGGGAACGCTTGCGAGTCGATACAGCCAATGGCAAGGGCTCACAGGGCTACAGAGCCAATGTGCAAGGCCATCGGAGTTAAATTCGATCCGACTTCCGTCCTCCGTCGCCGTATTCGAGGCACGGTATATATCCTCGCTAACTCCTGTGCCGTCTTGGGGACGATAAGAGTGCCGCAGCTTGCGACGCAGTCTTGGTCCCTGGAGGGGGTGTGCAGCAGCTTGTTTGAGTCAAGCCCAGCAACTCCCATGCAACTTAGAAGTACTCATGATAGGACAGGAGTAACTTCATGTTGTAGATTATTGAAAGCGATCATTCTTTCAACCGCCGTCCGTGTGTGGAAAGCGCGAGCATCCTTCCACCGTCCCTCCCTTATCGATAAGCGCCCACTGGGTAGAAGCGCGTCATTCACCCACCGGTCGTCATCGCTGCAGATTTCAACAAACATAACAAACATTCTTCCTCATTACATCCCACACGCGGGCCTCTTGCTTGCTGAATACCACGTCTTTGGCTCCCCCTCCCAATGTAAATCGCTTGTAGTTCCTTCTCATTTCGTATATTTACTTTCTCTTCATTTCCAACTCTCGTTTGACAACCTTGGATTACTCAATATGGCAACCGCATACCGCCGGAATGAGCAACACCAGCAGGCGCACCTTCCGCCCTCTCCACCCCCTTCGCCGCCTCGCACACGGCGGCGTCACAAAAAAACAACCTCAGATCCCTTCCTAGAGCTCGCTGAAACTCCTTTGCCGTCTCCTTCGCGGCCATCATCACCCACAAGCGAATCCGGCGATCCGCCAGAGCCGTTCCTCACGAGGGTATGTCACGATCGAACTGCATGCAAATCCGGCCCCTCTTCATTGCGCTCCTTTGAGCCGTAGTGAAATGCCGTGAACACCCATAACCCTAGCATTATCAACACCCCATCCACCATTCAATCATTGCCTGGTTGCTTTGACGCAATCGAGCCCTACTGCGCGACTGCGTGTGGTGTCAACGTGCCAGCGGATCCACCATTAACCCATTCTAGATAATCCTCACTCCGCTGCTTTTCACTTCTTTTTTGTTATCTCTCTTCCTCGTCAACCGCCAGGGCCGAGCTCGTCGCGTTTCCCCTTCGTCCCGCAGCTCCATCCTAAGCTACTTGTACCCAACGTCGTGGCTTGACCCAGAGCCCTACCAAGACCCGGTCGACTCAACTTGGGATCGCAGGGACTCCGCGCACGCCGAACCAAATGAAGCTATTGCACCTAAGCCTAGCTCGGAGTCATCGAGCGGAACGAAGAAACGGTCCTCATGGTATCTACACAAGAAGATACGCAAAGTCGCGAAGCTAGAGATCAGTGATGCGTTTGAGATGCGCGGTCGGGTCATGGTACTTATGGTGGTTGTATTGGCTGTGGGTGTCGTGGCGCTGTGTTTCGGTCTTGGTTGGGTAGTGCGGTCGTTATGGAGGTAGGACGCTATATATTCGATGAGTGCGACGTTCCACTCTGGTATGGAGGAATTCACTCAAGTTGCAACACAGTTGGAGACTCGGATTAATGGTGATTTCACAAAGGTTTGTTTAACCAATTAAACCTAGGGATTTGGATAGAAAAAAAAAATTCAAAAACGGCATGGAAAAGGTTCGACTCTCGCATTGGGCTAATGGGTAAGGTAAATGAAATGTACATGTAGAAAACTTGAGATCGGATGCGATGGACATGAATCACGCGTCCTCTGATCTAATAATGCAACGGCATGAAGATCAATTTTTATCCACTTAAGAACTCTGAACGTATATTTGGTGAGAGAATTTTACAGTGACACGCTGTCACTTAATTACTGAATCTCGACTACTTTTTTGACCATGAACATTAACTGTGACTGCCTGAACGCTTCAGTGTCTTTGCGACCATCTAGCGTTGACCCAGCCTTGATCACCAGAAAATCGCTGCTTTAACAGTTGGAAAACACACTCATTCTAGAGCAAAGCATACGTCTCACCGCTGTGCCTTCATCTCACACAGGAAACCCTACGCCAAAAGTTAGAATCGCAGCAAAGCAATTTGCTCATCAAGTACTGATATAGTTCGAGGTTATTTTTTTTTAAGAGAGCATAAGAAAGTTTTAAGGGAAAGAAAAAGGAGCAATTAAAATACAGGATATCCACATTTAAAACTTGCTAAAATAAAAATCGAAATTAAAATGTTCCACTATTGTGTGACGAAGTGCGAAGAGGAAAAAAAAACGCCATAACGAGGCGGGATTATGGGCGCAGCCCGAGGAGTATTAGGGGTAAGTACGGTAACAGTACAGGTACATAACGTAGCAGTTCCTTTCCTTGCCAACAAGAATATCTCCAAAGACTAAACCAAAATCAAAGTCCAACCAAGTACAGTCGAACACAACCCAATCAAATCAAAAGTCAGTCTGTGTAAATTGAAAAAAAGAGTTTGCGTGAAATTCCGGCCGTTGATTCTGTGATAGCGATGCAAATGATGCTGACGATGATGATAGAGATCAATGCAATGCAGACATCAAGAAAAATAAAGAAAATAAAAACAAGAAAAAGAAACCAACGACACACAACCCAAAGTTGTTGTCAATTGTTTCCAACACCAAAACCGAACCACCACCCGAAGGAAAGATTGGACCGAAGGTCGGGTATCATCCGAAGTAAGTGTAGGCCATCCATTGCCCTACTACTGCCACCACTACCATCTTTACCACACCTCAACTACTACCGCAACATTCTACTGCCCCGCCTCCCTCGTCAGTTTACGCAAACCCAGACTCCTGCGTCGGCGACGGATCATCACAACTCCAACTCTCCATCCGAATGATGATGTCGAGATCCGCCTGCTCATCTACAGGTAGTCATACAGCCTCTGGAGGAGCAAAGAACAGCACAATCTCGCCCCGATCATTCCTCTTCAATCGCAGGCTCTTCCACAACTCCTTCTCTTCGTCTACCTTTGACGGCTCGCGCTCATAGCGGTCGTAGCGTTCGCGGTGATATCGCTTCAATGCTTTGTTGACGCTCATTCCTCTATCAGACTCGGGTCCTTTGTTGACGAATGACATGAACAATTCCGCACGAGCCTCAACCTCTGTCTTGACTGGAGCAATGTCTCCGTTGGGGCGCACAATCAGCTGCCCGTTGTTCTCTGTTGGTGATCGGGAGCGGGAGGGGTTGTACTCGATAGCTTTCATCGAACGACGCTCACGTGCGGGAGATGGGGACGACGAGTAATGACGACGTCGACGCCGGTCACCCTCCCTATTTCTGCGGCTCTCGCGAGCCGAATCATCACGCTTCTTCATTTTAGGCTTGATTTTGACCAGGGCGGTGCTGGCCTTGCGTTCTTTGCGTTCCCGTTCACGTCCCCTCTCTTTCTTCTCCTCTCTCTCACGAGCCCGTTCTTCCTTAATTTCGGCCTTGCGCTCCTTCGTCTGTTGAACCTCCCATTCTCTTTGCGCTCGCATGAAAGCTTTGGATGTTCCCTGCTTGGCACGCTTCATGGGGCTGAGTGGTGAGTTCTCGACATAGTCTCCGGAGTAATCAGGTGAAGGAGGGAACTCTGGTCGGGCTAGCAGTCGGTTCAATCCGCCAGTGAGGCCGGAATGGAGCATGGGCGGAGCATCTGACATCATAATGTCCCTCTCTTGCTGTGCTCGCACGAGCGACATGTCAAGCTCTGCTGGTGAATTTCGCTTCCGCTTCCGATCTGTACGATCCGTCTTCTTGGAAGTGGTATCAAGGTCCTTATCACGCGACTTGGTTCGCGAGTGCTTTGGTTTCGGAGCTGGCGTCGTATAGCTGGGATTGGGCTCCTGTTCCCGAACGTTGTACGACGAGTCGTGCCGTTCAGCGGTAGGACGCACAGGCTCGTGGCCGTATTCGAACCCATTCTCAGCGAACTGGTCGTCGTCGTTGGGGATCTGAAACTTCATCACATCGGTTACCGTGGGCTTGAATTCCTCCTCTTCGTAGGCTGGTGGCTGACTGTCCTCAATCATGTGCGATTCCTCGACAGGCAGGTGTACCCTCGAAACTGTAGGTGTCTCTGCGGTGTCGAGAAAGTCAAAAACGTTGACGGGAGGGAGCGCAGCACGCTCTTCGTACCCTAGGGAGTGGGCAGCGGGTGGTGGACTCGGGGCTCGTGGTGGGGCATCGACGAGAGCGACAGCGCCGCTGTCTGGGTCGGGTGCGTCTTCAACGTATGCATTGCGGGGGACGAGGGCTTGCGAGTCTTGCTGTTCCTTTTTCTGTTGTTGTCCTTTGGGCTTTTTCTCCTTGTAGAGCTTGCCCTGGTACTTTTGGTCTTCGGTAATGCAGCTCTGAAAGCAATTGGTTAGCCCACGATCATGCAGGACACACCGACGTAATTTTTTTTTTTTGGCGACTCGCGACGCAGCGCAGAAGTAGCGCACACAACGTGAAAAAGCGTGTTGGATTGTTCTGGTGCTGAACTTGGGACTGGATGACGCGAGGAGTCATTCCACGGCATTGAGGGGCCATACCGTGTGGGATTTGTAGGAGGTGCCCTGGAAGTGCACCATGCAGTCGAGGCAGGTGAAGGATGCGCCATAGCACTGGTTGCGGTGGCCGTCTAGTTTTTTCTTGGTGAGGACATCCCCACAGTTCTAGCAGCGTGTGAGCCTTCCATCTGAAGGGTAGGAAGTACGAGGCGGTGGTTGACGGGTGGACAGAGGGCAGGGCGGGCAGCGTAGAGAAGGGGAATTTGCATGTAAACATACCTCGCAGGAGAACGAGACCATGGTGGGGGGAAAGTTTCGATATGCAGAAGCAGACAGGCGGTGAAGAGGTGGCAGGACGTCAATGGAGAAGAGGAGAGTCGGTGAGGAGGAGGGGCCAGTGGGATGAAGAGAAAGGGTGGTTCTGATGTGATTATACGAGGGGTTGCGGTTTCATGTTGTTAGCAGCCCTAGCAGCCCTGGAGCCCTGGAGCCCTGGCAGACGGCGGCCCTTTCCTTTGCAGCGCGACGAGACGAGAGTGTGATGGTCCGGGAATTTGACCCCTGCAGATTGGCAAGCTAAACACCCGCGCCCCGTCTGCAGCAGCTGCACGAATCTGCACCACCTTGCCAGTATTTACCAGTAGTTGCACCAGATCAGAGCCACATCCTCCCAAAAATAATCACGCGGCGGGCCCATCAGCGCCAACGACGGGCTCAGAATGGCAGGCCACTGGCCGCATTGGGGCCGCCCGCAGAACGTCACAGCAAACCGGACGCTTCCCGACGCTGCACTCCCACTGGCTGCGCACCACAGCGCGAACTCCATGTATGTATGTATGCATGTATGTAATGGCGATCAGGCACTCTGACGCTCCCTTTGGAGCCCTCGAAGCCCTCCAAGCCCTTGAAGCCCTCGAACTGCTGCTCCTGAGCCTCGTCTCTCCTGTCTCCTGTCGTCGCATCATCTATACACGTCCCCCCCGCGCACGGTTTCCGGCTGTGGGCGGACTCGGTTTGGGAACAATGGGCAACGTCGCAGGTAGACAGTCACGCAATTACCAACGCTGGCTCGAGGCCAAACTAGCAACTCTTAACTATCGCTCACTATTGCCCACTATCGCCCTCCTCTTCCTGGGGTAGCTGGTGTCTGGCGCGCGTCTCCCCTTGTGGGCGTGTACATTGCGCATTCCCTCCCCCTTGGCGGGCTGTCCGCGTGCTCTCCCATTTGCTCCCCCCCAATCTTCAACCCAGCAGATGGCTTGCCCACAATTCACGCGCAATCAAACCAACCAACTCGCGTACACACACACTAGACTATCTATCTATCCAGCTGGCGGGAGTGGAGGGGTGGGAGGGTTGCCCCTTGAACCTTGATCCCAATCCAAGACATGTTTTCTTTTATCGCCAGATTCTCAGGCTCTGCGCGACCCGCTGACGTGAACCCCAGTACACCATTTACTTAGTCCCGGTGGAGCCGGCACTGGCACTGGACTGGCACTCTCATGTTCTTACATACAGACACCCAAGTAGATACGAATAAGGTCTACTCCTGTATGTAAGTACACGCCTGCCCGTCTGCATGCCCACTCAGTCGGGTCATCCATCCACCTTGTGAACCTCCCTCAAGTACACTTGCCATGTCAGCTGCAACACTCGACTTTTACCCCAACACAATGCGGACAAGACAAAGGACTGTTCCTGTTTCCCTCGTCTGCTCTGTTCTGTTTTGCTTTGCTTTGCTCCGCGCTGGTCCGCATTCGTCGTCTTGCTCGCCCACTGCGCCATCCAACACCACAAGCCAGGGCCCGCCTCCGCCCCCATGGTCGCGGCCATAGCGATGGCGCTCAGGGCATGCTTTCTCAGATGCGCCTCGCTCTGCACTGCACTGCGCCGGCTCTGCTCACACAGCTCCTGTCCCCGACGACTACTCACTTGTTTCGCTCGTAGCGCTTTGCCCCCGGCTGCTCTGCCGCTCTCTCACTCCTTTTGGTGCTCATCCTTATCCTGATCCTTGTTTTCCTGGCCCTCCTTGCCTTCCTTGCTATTCGCGTCTTCGTCCCCGCATCCGCAGTCGTACGCATCCCCGATGTTCTCGCAGTTGAACTCGGGCTTATGCAGCCTCTTATTCACCACATTGTGTACATAGCAGCCCCACATTGCTGCCGCTGACCGAGACGATACCTGAGGAGGGTATTTTGCGAGCACTTTCCCGAAGTGTTCTGCGCATTCTCCGCTGCATACCATACGTTAGCCATGTCTGCGCCTGTGTCTCCTGCTATTGCTGTGAATTAAGCCACACATACCAAGGATAGAGTCGTTGGAACAGATGGACAAACGACCGCAACGCCTCCTTCTCCTCATCTGTAGGTTTCTCGGGAAACCGAGCAAACGTCGTATGGAGTACCTTCCATGCTGCGCGACCCAATTCTTGCCTAGAAAATTGATACTTGTTAGCCTGCAGACTCTCTGTATGCCCCAGCAGCTCGAGGACAACCTACTTGGCTGTCGCATTTCCCAGCTTAGGTGCAATGGCATGCCCAGTCAGGACAGGACCTGCGGATTGGCCCTGTGGCTGCTTCAACCCCCCGATGGGTGAACTGACTCCTGAGACATCTCGGTGTGATTCGATTCGAAGAATGGAGTAGAGTGCAAAGAGGAACAGACAGAGAAGAAGAACGCGGCTTTTAACCCCGGTGCTGACCATGGCGAACTATGCAATCGCTGAAGAGAAACAGAACAAGAAGGAATAGAGCAGATGAAAGAAGAAGAAGAAAGGTAAGAATATAAGCAGGAGCGCCCTGCCTGGAGCTTCGCAAGTGGTGTGGTGTGATAGAACGAAGCTCTGGCCCATTCGCAAGTCCGACGAGAGGCTGCCGCCAAGCCATTCCGAAAGCAGAAGCAACTTTTTGCCTGTATCACGGCACACGTGAGGTGGCCGTCGCCATGGAGAAAGACATTGGCATGCAAATACCAACACTCGTCCTACCAACAACCAAAAAGCATCACTATATAGAGGTGGACTTCGCGGAGTACTTGCGGTGTTTCTGACGACAGCTCGATCGTATTTGATATATTTCAGCGGATGCTCAAGGATAGCTCCGGATTCGCGCTACCGATATCGCAGCGTAACACAGCTTACTGGCTGATGTATAAGCTGGAAGCTTTTTTTGGCCGCTTTCATACCGCTTCTTTTCACATTTTCCAAACTCCAATCTTGCAATAAGTAGAGCTGTGTCTTGTTTCCTGTTCACACAACCAAACATGTCTGAATATCCCCCGCAACCTGTGAGCACAATCGGTACGTCATTGTTTTGTCCTGGTCCGCCCGATTTGCGGATTTATCGTAGACCAGGTTTAACTGACCGTCATTCTGCCAGACTGGAGCAACATTGGCTTCAAGATTCGTGAAGGTGGGCGGTCCCCCATAAACTCCCATTCTTGATTTCCCATCATCTGTCTAGAAAGCGTGCAAAAAAGAGCTTGATATGCTGCACTAGAGGAGACAATGGCCCCGCACACTCCCTAAGCTTTTTCGCATTGCGCCAGCATTCTAACCACGCTCGCAGTGGCTGGCCATGTTGAATCAACATACTCGGTGAAAGATGGAAAATGGACCGCCCCGGTCTTCGTTGAGGATCCTTACCTGCGCATTCACGGCATGGCTCCTGGTCTCAATTATGGCCAGCAGTGTTACGAGGGCATGAAAGCATTCCGTGCTCCTGATGGCAACATCAACATTTTCCGACCTACCAAGAACGCAGAGCGCATGCAACACTCTGCTTCCTTCATTTCTATCCCAGAAATCCCAACCGAGCATTTTTTGGCATGCTGTTCGCTTGCCGTGGGCATGAACGCTGCCTACGTGCCCCCTCATGAGACAGGCGCGGCCATGTATGTCCGCCCACTTGTGTTCGGTAGCTCCGCACAGCTTGGGCTGAACCCACCCGAGGAGTACACCTTTGTCGTCTACGTCATCCCAACTGGTGTCTACCACGGCACAAAGCCCGTGGATGCGCTGATTCTTGAATCTTTTGACCGTGCGGCTCCCGAAGGCACTGGATCGGCCAAGGTCGGTGGCAACTATGCTCCTGTGCTACGATGGAGCGAGAAGGCACACAAAGAGGGCTACGGAATCACGCTTCACTTGGACAGCAAGACCAGGACAGTGATCGACGAGTTCTCGACCTCGGCGTTTATCGGTGTGAAGAAGGACGGTGGCAAGGTCAAGTTGATTGCCTCCAACAGCAAGAACGTCATCAAGAGTGTCACTGCGGACAGCATTCTCAAAATTGGGGAGTCTTTTGGCTGGGAGACTGAGTCGCGAGAGGTACAGTTTAGCGCCTATCAACTGCATTAGGGAAAACTGCTAATCATGTCGGAAAGATTCCCTATACCGAGCTGAGCTCCTTCGACGAGGTTCTTGCCGCAGGCACCGCAGCGGCTCTTGTTCCCATCAAGTCGATTACCCTTGCATCGAAGGGTGACAAGATTAGCTACACCCAGGCCGCAGAGGAGCCAGGACCAGCCTGTGTAAAGCTCCTATCAACTCTCAAGGGGCTTCAGCAGGGTAAGATTGAGGATAAGCAGGGCTGGCTGTTCCGAGTGGAGAAGCCTGCGCAGTGGTGAATGAACATCACCCATGAAAGCAATGGGCGCTGAGTGCGCTGTCTTGAGCGAAATCAAACCCGGTGAGTGGGACACACCAGCATCGAGGCGTACATGGCACATGAATATCTGGCGCATAGGAAAATTCTACCAAAATTTCCATCCAGGCGTTTGGAGGGGTAGATTTCAATGAACAGACAAGACGAGGACACCAAAACAAAAGGAAAGAGGCCTGTTCCAATTGTTTCTCTCTGCCTGGCAAGAAGTAAAAATCTGAAATAGACCAAATAGTTACAAAATATACATTCACACACCAAGGAAAACCGATGAAGTCTCCTATAGCACGAATTCACAGGCCTCTGCCGTGCAAATACGACCGCGCCCATTGGCCAATCACATGCTTCAACAATCCGCCGCCATCGGCCCACCAGTCAACGATGAAGCCAACAACGTCATCCCTGCCCCTCGGCAGATCTGGATCCGCAAGGCAGACGACTTCTGCATAGTAACCCGCCTGGACCTCTGTTGACGCCTACTTGAACCTGCCACTTGTGTGCACCATTTTTTTTACCCCTTCGTTGCAAAACATCCTTGTAGCTCGCCGACACTCTGTCCTACCCTCGCGAGAGAAATGCCTGGCTCGTTCTCGAGGCTAGTCGATGGCGCCCGCCGCCACTTTGGCGACAGTTTGAGTCCAGATGACGCGTATCTTTCTTGTAAGTTGAGAAGCAGAAGCTGCAATCAAGACAAGGGAATCTGTTGCTAATGTGTGGTAGATCATGATGTGCGGTGTGAGTATGCAGTGCCTGTTGTTGTTCTCCTCTCGGATCCCCGCGATCTTACTACCCGAGCGGGCCTCACGAGCGGAAACTGAAAAGAAATGGTAGTGACGAAACTCGATGTGGACAGCATTAAGTATGACTGGCTTACAGACAATGTATGGAGTGTTTCCAGTTGCATCCGTGGCATTGCAGACTAATATTCACAACAGGCGATCGCATTCTGGCAAGAGTTCGTACTTCCTACCATCGCACTCGAGCCTGGACTCACGCGACCTAGATACCTCGAGCGTGAAGAACTCACCGCTTTCCCCAAAGCTTCGATTGTCCTCCTCCGACCGTCCATGTCCTTCATGCTCATGAACACACCCAATCCACTTACACTGAAGGAAGCGCTACCGAACTTCACATCAACTACACACGTGTTTCTCCCAATCAACGACAATACTGATGTCGAACATGCAGAGGGTGGATCTCACTGGTCACTACTCCTCGTCTCTATAATTGATGGCGTAGCTTTTCACTACGACTCGCTAGCCGGCTCCAACGAGCGCGAAGCGCGGAGTACGAGCATCAAATTCGAACAGTTGCTGGGCAAGCGGCTCAGGTTTATCCCCATGAACGACGCGCCACAGCAAGAGAATGGCAGCGACTGCGGTGTCTTTGTGTGCGTGCTAATGAAGCACCTACTGCTAAAGAGACTATTGAAAGCAGATGCGAGCAAGAAGATCAGCATGAGCATGAAGGACAGCCATATCAATGCAAGTGACGGACGAAAGACCATGCTCCGGGTCATTGAAGAGAGGAAGAAAGAGGGAGAGAAAAGGCGATCGTAAGTACTCCTGGTCTCTTATCATACTTAAGGCTGGGGTCCCTTGGGCAAGAGAAACTGATAAACGAGCAGTCGAAGCGTATCACCTTTCCGACCAAAGTCGTCGCAATCCAAAAGCCCACCCCGTATAGGCGCAGAAAACGAGGCCTTGAAATCCTAAAACTCATCTAGACCCCGCGCTTGCCGCGCCATATCATTCTTCTTTTTTCCCCACAAGGCTGGGGTATGCACTGCCACGTATATGGTACATCCGTGCCTTACCCGACATCAACGCGAAACGTAGAACTCAAGCTACTATACTGTCTGTGGCTATACCAGCATAGACCCTGCGAACTCATTCCATCGACATAATCTCTTCTTTCAGACTTGGAACAGTTTGCATTCTGTTCTTATCCCCGCCTCCCACCTCATCATACCTGGCGCTTGTTGCCGACTAGGTATTCCTTTTGCGAAACAATACATTTCACGCTCCCCGCTCGGCCTTTGGCGGATGACTTGTCGAGGACAGGCGTTGCTGCTACTGCTTCTGCTTCTGTTGCTGTTGTTGTTGAACTCCTTGACGGTCGTTCGATTCGATTGTACCCTACTTTTACTACACTATACTTTTCTTATACTAAACTCACAGCATTATACATGCGGTGCCCTGATTGAAACATGGTCTAATTTCTATGAATTGCCTACATACTCGACGGTGAGGAACAGATGAGCGGATGCAAATCTCGAATTGATGAAGGAGGTCGTGGCTCCATGATTTGGCTTTGTTTCTATTTTTCGTCTCTTTTGTTAGATTCATATTCAGACTTAGTATTGAGATGATATTGTGGCTTTATGTTTCTTTATTAATTTCCATGTATGTACGTACTTTGAGCGAGCATTAGCATGGGGAGAGAGAAAGGGTGTTGATGAATTCTTTTCCAGAACGTATAGTTTGCATGTAACTCGTTATCATATCTGCATGTTGTTTGCGTGACCTGCAAATGACCCATGGCCTATGGCCCATGAACCCAGTACCAGTTGTGTAAACATTGGATGTAGCTGCATTCCTCATTACCGCTCCCTACCTCGTAATCATGTCCCGTTTATCATGCGTCATATATATGCTTTCATCGTGTGTTATCCCGGCCCATCCTCCCAAACATCTCGATCCCGCTCACTAATGTTATTATTACGCTAAAACACACTCTTTACAAACCACGTCATAACCTTCGTAATGCACAAGTGATCCTCACAGTATTCCTTCACCAAAGCACCATCCTATCCTTAGCAAGTTGTCTCGCCACGCCATCAAAATGTTTTGTCAGTGCAGCTTTCTTCTCCAGCAAATCTTCGAACAATGTCGAGAGATGTCCGTTTTGTTCTTCAAGCAGCACCTGTACCATGTGCTCCGAGTTTCTCGCAAAACTCTCGGCTACGTCACTGATAACAGTCTCGTTATCCACGATATGAAGCAATACGCGCTTGGACACACTGAGGAGTTGGCCGTGCAGGGTGCGCTGGTGCTGTTTGAGTTCCTCTTCCCATTTCATCTCTTCGGCTTCGGAGCTTGGGATTGGAGGGTCGCTGGAAGGTTCCGCGGAAGTGGAACTGCGACTGCTGAATGAACTTGGAGCTTGCTGGGAATCAAAACGAATTGATGATGCTCGGAGAGCACTCAAATCTTGTCTGAAGTCTTCAAAAGGCTTTTCCCGTTTACCCATGTCTGCATGCTCTTGATGTTGAATACCAGACTTTCCCTGAGAAACACTCATCTCCTCTTGGAAGTTCTCAACGAGTGTGTCGCCTTCCAGGTTTGCTTCCTCTTGGTACTGAACAACATTTTTCTGATGAGATATCTGTGGGTGCATAGAAGAGTTTGTGATGTACATCATTGGCTGAGGCCGCTCGTTGATCAAGTTCCCAAAAATACTGTCAGTTTGACCTTGCGCACCTGACATCTGTGTCCTTGCTGTTTTGGATACCTTCCTTTGCATTGTCTTCTCTTCAGTCTTTGGCTTGGTTGGAACTCCGTAAGCGGAGAGATTGCTACGACTATGGCCAACTTGGTTCGACTCAATTGGTTCATCATGTTCCGGTACTGTAGTGATTCCTTCCCCTGTCAACCTTCGGGTGAAGGCATTTGGCTTTCGAGGTTCGTGTTGATGGATGAATGGATCACTTATGGCTGTTTGAATGATGCTGATTTCCTTTGCAATATCCACATGGCGATGATCGACATGGCCGGATATGGCTGTGGATTCTGCGTGTGGTGAAGCAGGAACGGGCTTACTATTGCTGGATAGGATTTTGGGCTCCTGTTGCACCAATGTGGGATCATAGACCTCCATATCGTTTGTGGCCGGGAGGGGAGGAGGGGAGGAAGTCACAGGGCCCTCTTGCCGGGGCATATCTACGGGGCTTGCCAATCTTTGGGAGATTGCCTTGGGACTAAGTATCCTTTTGCGTTGACTATCAGGAGTTGACGGCGAACGCACAACGTGTGGCGTAGGCTTAGGCTCAGGCTTGGATTTGGGCTTATGCGGTGGTGCAATAGTGTTTTTTGATGACTGTTGAGAGTTTTTCAAAGTTCCGATTAATGACGTGTCTTTGGTTTGACCGTCCTTTGACGCAATTTTCGAAGATTCTGCCTTTGCAGTTTGGCTGGCCTTGCGCTTCTTTTTGGGTTGCTCTTCGCTAGAAGCATTGCCCGGATCCGCCTTTCGTTTTGAGCCTGGCTTCTTTTTAGGCTCCGCTTTTTGGGGGACGTATTCCTCATCATCATTCTCATACGCTTTGTGTCGATGTCGTGTTGCCTTTCCATTCGATCGAATTGCCTTCGACTTCTTGGATTGAGTGGATGAACCTGAGGCGTTTCCTCCTCTCCTCGTATCTTGCTCATCAGGTATGGTGTAGATGTCTGGTTGTGGTTGAGACTGTGTCTCGGAACTCCCTCTCGAGCTTTGGACAACCTTTGGTAGTTTGCCTCTACCCGTACTGCCCGATTTGGTTGGTGAAATAACGACCCGCTCGTTACCATGATTTTGTGCTCGAAGATGACCTACTCTTCTCTGCTCCTGTGATGATTTACTCTGCTGAGATTTCTGGGATGACTTCACCCCACCTATTTTATCTGATGACGGTCTCCGGCTCACATCGATTGGGTCACCAGCAGACATTCTGTATTGCGGAACAGTTGCCTTTGTATCTCTGTCAGCTTTTTTCTGAAGCTCCCTTATACAGTTCCCGCACTCTTCAGCATCCATCTTGTTGCGAAAGAGCAGAGTAACTTCGTCTCCAGCATGGTCCAAAGAATCAACCTTATATGTTGGTGGCCCAGATTGAAGCTCCAGAACCAAATCCCAGGGCTCGTGCTCCGTTCTACGCGCCTGGGAATCATGCAACTTAGACTGCTGGCAGCGTAGGTTCGTAATGCGGTGGATCGAAATATCCACGAAAACAAAATCTTGAAGTATTGAGTCTGATGCGATGACAGTCATGTGGTCGTCTTGAATAAGAACGGTAGCAACGCCATCATCTGAATCCATCCATCGGAAACCATCCGATGCTGTCAGTGCAATTGCGTAGAGAATTGCGGGATCACCGGCCGGTTCCACGATGGACAATTCGCCTAGAGCATCAAGAAAGTTCTGGAAGCGTTCCATCCAGTGAGGATCAGACTCCTTGGGAAAGTTGATGGCACTGTTGACCACTTTGTCCGAGGGCCAAAAGGTCTCAAAGCTGATGCCGTGTTCGATTCCCTTGCATATGACCAGACCCGCCATGATCTTGGTCTGTTCAAGCTCGTACGGGGCCAGAATGATTTGTCCTAACCGGGGAAGCTCGTTTGGTAGGGCTTTCAAGTAGTTGACGACGTCGGCGGACCCATCCATCATTTTCGTCAACGCTATTCCACTCCATCTTCGACGAACAAGAGAGCTAGAGCTGCAAAACGCGTGCAAATATTTGAGGAAAGTAGACCTTGAGTATATTGCGTCATCGCTGATACTGAAAACGAGGTTGTAGAGCCGTGATTGCGACGCGTCGTTGTCGGGTTCACAAAGAGCGGCTTCAAGCTCATTGGTCGGCATGGTTAATATGGTCCGCTATGATGGAGAACCATTTGGGGGTCGCGTGGGTATGACGATGTGGAACAGAGTATTTGGACGAATGTGGGATGAAATTGAGAGCGAGATGAGAATTGTGCGTGGGTATGTTGTACAGAAATGGAGGTAGTGACGTCTGGCGTCAATGGTGAAGGAAGGCGCGCGTCTGTTGCGCGACACATTCACGTCAAACCACAAACAAGACCGCATTGCCGCTAGCAGAACAAGACAAAACGAACTGCGTATGAACCACGATATCGACTTATTTTGACAAGGGCGGAACAAAGACTATATTTGTGGCATCTCTCACCTGACTGCGACACTTCTTTGTCTAGATATTCTGACGTTGTTGGGGTGCAAGGAAACCTCAGCCTCAGAACCTACCTATCACATACAACGCCAAAAGGCTGAAATACGCGACTCTTTCTTCAAGGTCCTATTTCTGGCCAGCAGATTGCCTGGTGTATCTACCAGATGTCTGTATTGAGAGGTCTGGTGTTGCAGTCCTTTGGCGACCTCGTGACGCGCGTCTTCTTGCCGGATACGAGCTTCGGTTGAGCGTATACTATTAACTAACCTTGCTCTGTCTAGGCGTCTTGTAACACTTGTATCGTACGTATCATCCGACGGGCCAAGTCAAAGTACAACCTCCGACGGGCGGCGTGGAGTTAAAATAAATCCGTCTTCCGCCGTCGTAGGATTACTACTGCAGAAGGCATCATCCAACCATCAGTTGGAAATGGGAACCGCTTACTGAAGTAGCCCTTTAGGCTCTGAGAAATTCTTCTTTTGGATACAAAATTGCTGTTCGCACTCGCTTAAGGCGTCCCTCGCACTCGGGTACGGCCGGGAGCTCGATCCTTCCGCGCCAGTCGTACCACCTGGCCTTGTATTTGAATCCTTCCTTTAATTGTGGTTTGCCATCCTCTTTGCAGTGCTTTGTTTCAATGGTGTTCTAACAACATCACTCACTTTGGTTGTTGCGAACAAGATGCACTATTGTTGAATTCGCTGTGGTGTTGCCAAACTACCAGGATATCATCCGCTCCTAATACGGACGTACACTTCAGCATATCAACATGGCCCATGACAAGGGGCTAGGCAACGAAGAAGCCGCGGTCCGCACCACAGCCATCGGCCAACACATTAGCAACACAAGGCTTCAAATTATCATTGCAGGGCAAGTTTTACTTGTGTAGAATGCGAAAGTCTCCAACTGACTTCACAGGCTATGGTTGTGTCTATTCATCTCATCAATCGATGGCACAATTGTCACTACCGGTCTGATCAAGATCTCGAGTAGTCTCGATGCGTTGGATCAAGCTGCATGGATTGTCACCACATACCTTCTAACATACAACTGTGAGTTCCCTGGGTTTCGACACCATCCCCAGCACTGAAGGTTATCAGCATTCTTGGTCGTTACAGCCAAATTGAGCGATGTGTGGGGCCTGAAAGCCGTCATGCTTGGATGTAACTTGCTCTTCCTAGCTTTTTCAATGGCATGTGGTGGAGCGAAAACTATGGTTCAACTGTCCGTTTCTCCCCTTTCAACGAGGATACGACGAGCTGACATCCATAGCATTATTTTTCGTGCATTGCAAGGTGTTGGAGGCTCAGGAATGTTTTCCCTCACATTTGTTACTATCATGAAGATCATTACGCCCGAAAAGATTGCCTTCTACTCCGGTATCATCAGCTCAGTCTTTGCAATGTCAAACCTGCTGGGGCCTCTGCTAGGTGGCATAATTTCTGACCGAACGACTTGGAGGTGGATCTTTTGGATCAAGTAAGAAACCCCACCCCCATTATTCTCAAGCATAATCTCAATTCCTTTTAGTGGGCCAATTGTCCTCACAGCCATGGCTATACTCTTCTTTGCCATGCCGGGTCTGGAGGATGGCAAGACGAATAAGGATCGCTTTCGCAGCTTCGATAGTATTGGAGGCATACTCTCTGTCTGTTGGCCGATCCCTCTGCTCTTTGCCCTGCAAGAAGCTGGTGTTCACTATGAGTGGAGCAGCAGTGTTATCATTGGCACACTTGTGACGGGCATCGTCTTGTTCTTTGTCTTTGGATTCTACGAGGCTTGGTTGTCCCGAAACACTACCAAGGAGCAGATCTTCCCGATACGGTACGTCGAATTGAAGGGCTGAACTATTGCTTGCGTCAGACTCAGTGCAGCTGTTCTGAATAAGACTTAGAGTCCCATTACTTACCTACTCGAAGAGTGAGACTAACGTAGTGCTCGAACAGGTTCCTGACCAGTCCCAGCATCGCACTACTGCTTCTGTAAGACTACAGCCTTCAATGTCAAGGCAAACTGCTAATTCATTTTCAGATGCCAATTTCTCGTGGGCTTCCCATTTTATGTCGTGTTCGTCGAGTTACCTCAACGATTTCAGGTCGTCAATTTCGAAAGCGCCGAACGATCCGGAATACTCCTCCTTGCAGTCACACTACTAACTCCTGTCGGTGCTATGATTGCTTCATTGGGTGTCAAGAAAATGGCTGTTGAACTTGTTTTGGTTGCTGGTGCTGTAATCCTGGCGCTTGGGGTTGGATTGATTAGCAGTCTCCCCGTGGACTCGCATTTCTCTCCGAAAACGTACGGTTACGAGGTCATCACAGGATTCGGCATGGGTGTTATAAGTCCTCCGTTCTACATGCTCATGACTACGTCGGTCGAGGAGAAGGATGTAGCTGTTGGCACAGGTGCGCTGAACATGGTCAGGACACTTGGGGGCTGCATTGCTATCGCCATCTGTGCTGCAGTTCACCAAGCATATCTGACAAAGCAACTCCCGCGATTCCTAACGCCCGAACAAATTCAGATTGTTGGAGAATCTAATACCAACATTGCGAAGTTACCTCAGAATGTCCGGGAAAACATTGGTAGGGTTTTTGGACGAAGCTATAACAGACAATTTCAGGTCATTCTAGGATTTAGTTGTCTGAATATTTTAGTAGCTGTACTACTAGCATACATTCGGAAGAGGCAGGGTACATTCGGAATGACACCAGAAGAAGCTATTAGCCGGAGGAACGAACCAGTCGATGCCGCTCACGTTGAAGAACGAAGTGGAGAAAAAGCAGAAGAAAACCCGGGAAGAAATAGCATAGAACGTTCAAGACGTGACTCAGATCAGGCTGATAGGATAACGGCCGTCTCCAAAGACGGTGGGAAAGATTCTAATGTGTAATATACCATAGAAAGCATCATGTAAATATTAAGTTTAACAATGCCCAGCATCAAAGAAAAGTTCTGAGTATTTGAACGGGGCTCTCATCACATCCCCCGATATCAGCCCTGCGTGCCAACGTGCAACGGAAGAGCGTTTCCAAAGCTACACCCAATAACTACATCCTATATGTGGACCAACCCCCAACTGCTTTCTAATCAGAATTCCATGTTTTTCTCCGTAGAGCCAGTAGAGGAAAAAACCAGCCCACCACATGACGCTCTCACACACCACCCAATAAAACCCCGCAACGCCGAACGCCGAACAACGCTCCCGATAACGAGCATACCACCTACAGTAGAGGACCGCCTACATCCCACTAAGCTCCACACACAAGCAACAAGGGAGCAGAGCAAAGCGTCACAAGGCGGCAGCCACGTTGGACGCCTACCCGGTTCCGCTGCAAGTGCCGAAGCTTAGCTGGGCCGGGGAGTTTGGCGATTGGATTGTTCCCCCGCACCCCAAGACAACGCCTCGACACCATCCTTGTGCTTGTTGCTGGAGCTATCAACATGACGTTTGCCAGCCAGCCGCTGAAATGAGAAGTGGAATTGGGAAAGTACTGTTGGAGAAGCAGAAACCAATATCAGCGCATATGGCTACTATATCCACGGAAGCTGAACGCAAAAAGCAAAGAATGGAAAGAAAAAAACAACAGGCAAAAACAAACAAGGCGCGGGTTGAAGAGAGCAGCGCGGTAGATGATCGTCACATACAATACGCAATTGACATCCGATTGTGGAGTCCAACGGGCTGAGGGAACCAGAATGCAAAAGAGTGTGGGATTCCCGCGGGCCGGTCATCATGATAGGTAGGGGTCGACGCAACAGCACCGGTGATAGGGCAACATCGACCTTGACCTCGGGTTTAGCTTCTCCATGGGTGCTTGCAGACGTACATGAATGGTGCGGCGAGAAGGCCGATAAACCATGACCTGACGTCCCCCATTGCTCTGGCCCCTCTCGTAGGATGAAAATGGCCCGGGTTGGTGGACGTTCAGCGGGGTGGCCATTTGCATGCATCAGGGTGGACATTTAAACTCTGAGCTGGCCCCTTCCCCGTTGGTGTTGAGCTATGCAACCTTAATCGCAGCTACCCTTACCTAGCTATCTACACAACAATGGCATCAGCACTCAACACGGGTCGCCACAGCAGTGGCAGCGACGAGAAGGTTGCAGACGAGTCGCAGAAACACACTGAATACACACACGCTGTAGACGACATACCAGATCCGGATGCTGGGCTTAGCAACCAAGAGCGCGCTGCTATTGTATGTTATCTCATGTCGCCTCTTTTTATACGATCTCCATACCAACTAGACTACTGTGTACAGGATCGCAAACTCCTCTGGAAACTCGACCTTAAACTCATCCCATGGCTGTCCTTCCTCTACCTAATCTCCTTCCTCGACCGAACCAACATTGGCAATGCAAAGATTGCAGGACTACAGGAAGACTTGAAAATGACAAACGGCCAATACAATGCGACGTTGACTATTTTCTTTGTCTCTTACTCAGTCTTTGAGCCACTGACCAACATCCTTCTTAAGCGCCTGAGGCCGAGTGTTTTCCTTCCAATCATCATGGTTTGGTGGTATGTATTGCCAGTCAAAGAAAATGTCTAGTCAAGTGTTGAAACTGGGAAATAGGGGGATTTGCATGGCGACTATGGGTCTGGTACATAATTACGCTGGTTTAATGGCTGCTGTACGTGTTTCCATATCTTCATTTCCTCCCACTCTATAAACTAACCTTCCTAGCGATGGTGGCTCGGTGTCGCTGAAGCTGGTCTTTTCCCAGGTGTAAATTACTACCTATCTTGCTGGTACAAACGCTCTGAATTCGGCATCCGCGCCGCCATCTTCTTCTCTGCCGCCGCTCTTGCAGGATCCTTTGGTGGTCTCCTCGCAGCCGGAATCGCACAAATGGATGGTGTGGGAGGAAAGCCTGGTTGGGCTTGGATCTTCGTAAGTAGTCTCCATATCCCTCCATACATCATCTCCACGTCCACCAAAACTCACAAATATTCCCAGATCCTCGAAGGCATCGCCACCATTCTCGTAGGTATAGTCAGTTACTGGATGGTCCACGACTTCCCGGATGAAGCCAAGTTTCTTTCCCCCGACGACCGCGCTCGAGTCCTGCGCCGCCTCCGCGCAGACCAACAATCTTCCGCCGAACACGAAGAGTTCAAGATGCGATATTTCTGGGCATCAGTCAAGGACTGGAAGACGCTCATGTTCGCCATTATCTACATGGGCGCGGATGGAAGTCTGTATGCATTCAGTCTCTTCCTGCCAACCATCATCAAACAACTGGGCTACCAATCCACGACTGCGAATTTACTTTCCGTCCCGCCGTACGCAGCAGCAGCGATATTAACTGTATTCATTGGATGGCTAGCAGACCGCACACGACAACGCGGTCTCTGCAACATCTTCGTTTCCCTCTTCGGCATCACAGGCTTCGCCATGCTGCTTGGCTCATCAAAACCCGGCGTCCAATACGCAGGCACGTTTCTCGGCGCCCTAGGAATCTACCCGTGTATTGCGAACACGATATCTTGGGCTTCTAACAATGTCGAAGGCGTGTACAAGCGCGGTGTCACGCTCGGTTTCGTGATTGGCTGGGGCAACTTGAATGGAGTCGTCAGCTCGAATATCTACCGTGGACGGGATGCTCCGAGGTTTATTCCTGGTCATGCGGTGGTGTTGGGTTATTTGGTGTTGTTTTTGTTTGGGGGGAGTATTGTGACGAAGCTGCTTCTGACGTGGGAGAATGGGAAGAGGAGAAGGGGAGAGCGTGATGGATGGGCTGAGGGGAAGAGTGCGAGTGAGATTGATATGTTGGGAGATAGGAGGCCGGATTTTATTTACACGGTCTAAACTTTCTGAACGGCTTTTGAGGTGATATAAGGCGGCTCCTGGACCGGTAACGTTGGATATGTAGGAAGGGGGCTGAGGGGCCAGTGGGAACAGGCCGTGGGAATATACACTCTCTGGTGGTGCGTAAAATGCACATACCTGTTTTGAATTGCGTGGACCATAACGCGAAAGCCATTACGTCGTAGAAGATTTCAACAAACCAGTGAATTGAAATGCTACCCGGAAGCATCCGTCAGTGAGTCTTGTTAGCTTTGGTAGATAATCCAAGATTGTAAAAGAGCACTTCACAGTATGAAACGATTTTGCAGGCTTCAGGATTCAACAGAGAATAATTTCATTTCCACCTGATGCTGTTTGCGCTAGAGCGCTAAGGTAGGAGCGCACGATTTCCAACATACACAAGTGTACCAGCATTTTGGAGATGTTCAATAGTTTCAACTCCTCGTCTTCATTTCCGCCATTGGCTACGATGCGACAGTCCTATATGCACACTACATTACGATATAGATATGTTAATGATCTTGATATCTTCTTCGGGCTTCTCCTTGTAAACTTTCGTGTTCTCAATCTTATGCACTACGTCCAAACCCTGCACTGCGCGCCCGAAGATGGTATGCTTATTGTCGAGCCATGGCTATTTTAACACGTTAGCACCTACAAGGCGAACTGAAGGGATTTGCACTTACGGTTTTCTCGGTCGTAATAAAGAACTGACTGCCATTGGTATTTGGGCCGGCATTGGCCATGCTCACTGTATACGCTTTATCATGCTTGAGCGTGCTGAACTCGTCTTCGAATTCCCTGCCCCAGATACTCTCGCCGCCGGTACCGTCGCCCATTGGATCGCCAGTCTGGATCATGAATTTGCGAATCACACGGTGAAAGATGATGTTGTTGTAGTACCCATTTTTGGCGTGCGTGACAAAGTTCTCAACTGCTTTGGGTGCTGCTTCTGGGAAGAGGCGTATGGTGATATCGCCGTAAGTAGTGTGCAGGGTAGCTGAAGTCCCTGTTGCAGCCTTTGTCGGGTCTTCTTTCTTGCTGGTGAGGGTGATATTGCGGGGCTTTTCGTTCTGAACATCGCGCTCAGACTTCGCAACATTGCTGTCATTAGTAAACATATAGAAGCGGACTTTGCCAGAGGCAGTAGAGGCGAGCATAGCGTCTCGCGCTTCGGCTTCTTGTAGCAACGGGTTCTCACTTGCGGCCATTTCGACTGTCACAACACCTTTCTTTTCAGGCTGGCCTTGATAGAGACATAGCCAAAGGGGTCGGAAAGACTCTTCTTGGCCATAGAGCTTAACGATACGGTTTGTGAGGGTGTTGAGAACTTTGACGCCGTACATCGAACCGTAAAGAATGAAGTTACCCGTTTCATCGAAGATGACGTTCATCCGTGAGCGCAAAGAGGGCTGGTCCAGTTCCTTTTCGAGGCCGAGACGACGGCCAAACTCCATATCTTCCAGCTTCTGGACAGCTGTACCGGCCTGTTGCATTTCTGTGATGGTTTCAATGGATTCGTCGTATGTTCGATGAAGTTTTCCAGAGGCAAAGTCGAAAACCCTAATCTTGCGATCTGGGAATGAGAAAGTAGCGAACTGCTTGCCGGTCGGGGATATGGTAATGCTCGTTGGCACGCATTTCGATTTCTTGAAGTCGAAAAGATTGGTCGAGCTTTTCATAGCAAAGACGTTATCCGGCTTTTCAAAGTTTCCATTCGGCCGCCAGTATTCTACCATTCCACCCTGATCAGCCGACACCACACAGTCGTATTCGTTGTTGTAGACCATCAGTGTCACAGGCGCCTTGTGTATATTCTTGAGGGCGTGCAATGGCTCCATGTTCTCGCCTCTGCCGTCGTATATCCTGATCCAGGCATTTTCTTCTGAGCTGACCGCCAACATCGGAAAGCTCGCGCCCCTCCCATGTACCCAACAAACAGCTTTGGGCGCAAATTCTGTGTCAAGCATTGCCAAAAGGTCAAATGTCACCACATCGAATATCACAACCCTCTTATCTGCCCCTGCAGTTGCAAAACTCCGCCCATCTGCGCTCACGCTGACGGATCGTATTTCACCATTGTGCGCCTTGAACTCTTTGACGAATTCCACCCCGCCGAAATCCTTCTTCCAGAACTTCACCACACCATCAATTGAGCTTGTAATCAAAAAGTCGGTATGCGGGGTAAACGTTGTGAATGCCAACTGATCGCGGTGCATCAGCGACTTGTAGTAACGGCCCGCAGTGGGCAAGGCAGCAATGTAGAGTTTTTCGTAGGGGAGCTTCCGCCTCTTCTTCTTCGGCGCGGATGACGGGAGCGCGGGACCAAAGTCGTCATCGGAAGAGCTATCATCTGTGTATCGTCAGCATACCGTAGTGTTTATGCGCCTGAAGCTTCGTATGCGCATCTCGTAGGGCTCACCATCATCTGCGGCGGGCGCGTGGGGAGCATGGTCTTCCTCCATCTCTGAGCGAGACCTTTTGTTAGGGGATTTGATGCCGTCGGTAGAAGCCATATTGTTGTGGAAATTGCGTTGTAGGCACAAACAATGGTTGTCTGTCGCCGTTATGAATAGCGAGGTGAGTTTAAGAGGCGGAGTGGACCTGATTTTCAGTTGATGCGATCTTTGGGCGATCGCAAGGCACGCGTAGTCACGTGGTAGCAGATCCCAACGAATCTTCTGAGCTTCAATTCAAGAGTCTGATAGTAGAAGGGAAAAGTCAACGGAGAATCATTTTTCAGTAGCCTCCAGTGCCTAGAGAAAAACCTAATTTAAACCAAAGTAAAGAGGAATTGAACCCCTTGGGATTATTTGCGCTCGAATTTGACTTTGGAATTGATTATAAAATATTTCAAATATATAGAGTCCTTTGAGTAAAAAAAATATAGCCGGAACAATGCGTTGATCCATGTAGCAAACTGAGCGTCTATGTGAAGTGTCTTGGGTCTGAATTTTATACGGCGAGCAAAACGAAACAACGAACATTGTCCATGACATCTTCCTATGCTCCCTCCTCTCCATTAAGTTTATACTCCTATCTATGCAATCAGTCCTACATATTTGGCACTGCAATTATTATTTACCAGAACGTCAAACGATCCGCAATCCAATCCGTTAATTTGAAAAACACATTATGACGATGGAAAAACGAACGGCTCTTCTTGCCGAAGATGTCTGGTATATTGGTCAGTTCCATCGATACCCATGAGAAGATAAATAGGGAGGCGGAGGAAGAACCTACACATGGGAATAGTAAGCAGACAGATAGCGACCTGCACACTTGCGACATAAATGAAAAGGGGTTTAATCTGGCCACGAATCCATTCCTCGCCTTTGAAGGTGAGAGCAAAGGAAAAGATGTTTTTGAAGACGAGAAGGCAGGTGAAGCCTTCAATGGCCATATCGCCTATGGTGCTCAAGTTAGCCATTGGTGTGGTAAATCAAAATTAGTGCATAATATGCGATGTTAGGCGGGTTTGGAAGTAAGAATGGAAGCTAAGATGACTGTATGAAATGAGTTTAACTTACGATGTGCATCAACAATATACAAAGCACTCGCCACAGCTCCACAAACCATACCCATGACCTCGAGCGCAAAGAAGAAATCTGGCCAAAACCAGCCATACTTGAACGCATTGGAAGCGGTGTATCCAAAACCATAAAGTCCAGCACAGCCTAGTATTAATTGCGGAATCACAATCACCATTCTGAACTCGGGTTCATAGACACCTTTGTTCCAGCGCGTGAGTAGCTTGGCTGAGGAATCAGAGATCAAGCCCGTAAGTATAAAGCCGAGGATCGCTCCGATAAAGGCACCACTGTACATGTAGCCTGTGTGGAGTTCACCAAACCAGAGGGGTGGACCAATGAAAATTAGGGCGAGAACGACACCGATCATGACAGTCCAGCCGATGAGGGTACCTTGGATGAGACAGGCCCACAATATCCCAGGGTGGAAGAACAAGGGGAAAGGTCGGAGTAGTAGATGCAGGTATTTCTCGTCCGTCATTCTCCCATTGAAAACTCTGATTGCCTGTCTCCATGTGGGTCTTGTCGGTGTGATAGTGTGCCGTTCCATGGGAATCACTTCACCCTCAGGCTTCGCAACACCATTCTCGTCTCTTTCCATTTCTCCAGATGTAGCTGTGGAAGCAATCTTAGTCTCCGACTCGTTGGCCACAACCAAATTGCCCATCGTATCAATGTCGAACCTCTGCTCCCTCCTATACGCCGTCTCTGGGCAAACAAAGATCAGGAATGGGAGCATCATTCCCATGAAAATAGCCACAAAGTAAAATGTCCATACATAGCCGATGTCATCCGCAATCTTGCCCACAAGTACTGGGGTTAAGAAGGCACCACCAAACAGTGCCAAATTCGACAATGCCATGCGCACTCCCCGCTCATGCACATGGTACAAATCACCCACCGACGCATTAACCAGCGCCTCAAAGGGCGCGAGTCCAATGCCTTGGAATATCCTAGACCACAACAGACTTGCGTAATTCTTTCCATTGGCGCCGCCCCATGCGCTGCTGAATATGACGATTATGGCGCCGATAATGTAGCAGTGACGTTTGCCCCAGATACGTGCCGATGGCACGAACAGGAAGCCTGCAAAGGCTACGCCGAGGAGATGGTAACCGGTAAGCAGGGCCATGTCGGTAAATGTACGCTGAAAGTAGATGGCAAGTGAAGCCGTGTCCGCCGCGAGGAGGGGTGACAGTGTCGCGGCTATCACGGAGACGACGGAGAGCACGAAAATGACGAGGTCGCGGTACCATAATGGCCAGTTCTGTGCTTGAGTATCAGTATAGCGCCCCTGTAAGTATACCGGAGAGAAAAGTGACAGTGGTTGCGCAACTACGTACAAGAGGGTCATTAGGGTCGTCCGATGGCTGTGGCACCAGAAGAATGGTGCCCGTTTTATCGTACTTGAGATTGGTGTTGCGGGCAACAGCTTGCTCCTCTCTTCTCCGCGCATCGCCCTCGAGGACTGTAGCCGTCCCTGCAAGCCAAAATTAATATGCGGTGTTCGTTCCCTCGACGGCGCTTTCGCTGACGTGTATGCTTGACGTCGCGAAGGACCCACTTACCTGGGACATGCTCCAGCTTGTGGTCTTCCAAGACTCCGAGACCCATGTTATGCGATTAGATGTAGGTGTAGAGAAAGAAGGGCGTGTTAACTTCAAGGAATTCGCACGACGCCTGGTCACATAGTGCGCGAGAAGCAAAAGTGACGAGAGAGGTTGTATTAGAGCCGTAGGGGCAGGCAAGAGAGCGTGTAGCGGAGGGCACGGCACGGCCAGCTAAACCGCCGAAGGTTGTCAGTAGTCGGTTGTCGATCTGGGGGCGGAGCCGTGCACACCCAACAGCAATTATAACCCGGCCAATAGACGTGTCTGCACTACGACCTCATGCCCCCAGGCGCAGGAACCGTATCTGTAGAAACCAATAGGGGAACTTGCACCCTCTTTCCACTTGCCGACCTCCCTGCCCTATTGCAGTGCAGCGTCGTGTCTGTTGTGTCTGTCAACGCAACCTCCATCCCCCAAACCGCCGTAGATCCGCCTTCAATTGCCGCCGGATTCCCTCCGTCAGTCATGTGTAACCACTCATGTTAGCATCTCTAAGTGGTAGCTGGCACAAGGAGCATTTACATAACAATACGACATATTCAGTCTCGCTATAAACCTTGCAAATATGGTATTCCTTTCCCAGGTGCTGATCCACCATCCAAAATGCCTTTCTCCGCGAGGTTGCCATTCTATACCGCTGGTGACTCTCGTGATCCATTCCATACTCCCGCAACCCTCCTAGCAAACAATAATAACTATGCCTAATCCAATACACATGATATGATGAGCCATAGAAAAATCCACAGTAACGCCAATAGAGCCTCTCCAGCCCGTACAATCAATAAAAAAAAAGCAATGAGAAAGCTGTCCAAAGCCATCCGAAAGAGAAATCTTAGTCTGTGGGGAAAGTGTTCAGACGCCGTGAAAGAAGATGCGTTGAGTCTTGCTGCACCTCCACAGGCTACGCTGTAATCTGGTATCATGTGCGAATGCGTGCGCCAAATTCAACCCAGGCGCCTCTCAAAGTGGAAGCAGCATGAGACATGTACGAGTGATAAGAAAGGTAAACCAAAAACAAACAAGGACTGGTTCAAACCATACGAAAAAAAAAAGTAACACAACAATGTAGGAGGGGTGAGAGGTGTGGTTACCTGAACGCCCTCCTAGAAAAACGCCTATGAAATGCAATGCAGTGATCGCGCATGCTTATGCTATGAGGAATCATCCTCTGGGGACTGTTCTGATGGATCAAAGCCCTGGAGCTTTCTGACTCATCATGGTCCATTTTTGGGGAGAGCTAGGTAACCGCCAGTTACCTAGCAGTGCCCTGAGACGAAGGCGAGCTACGGCTGGGTGGATAAGGGGTTGGAGCACTGGTAATCGACGCTCTCTTCTGTTGTTTTTGTAGTTCTAGCTTCTTCTTGAGGGCTCGATGTCGTCCCTTCATTTGTTCGAGAACTTTACAAGTATTAGCACAGGTTGCAGGACAAAATCGATAGGGCCTACACTTACGCTTCTGGATAGACTGTCGATCTTCGGTCTCTAATCCGTTGATTTCTTCCGCTTCAAGTCGGCGGCTGGAAGATTCATCATCGTCTTCGAGAATCGCTTCGAGCATGAGGATAGCAGTCCAGTAATTGAGATCGCATCCAGGTAAATCGGCTCCCACGAGCTCGTTTACTGCGGCGGTCCTGCTCATCTCCAAAGCTCGCTCATACATCAGCTTCTCCGCTGTGACTCCAGTGGTGAGCAAGATATTTTCCGCAGACCCAACTGTTGTAGCTGAACCCGACGCAGTTGATCTGTTCTGCGGATGACTAGCATGGTCTGTAGGCAGCTGCAGCTGGGCCTGTTTCAATTTGCGAGCAACAATCTCTGACTTGATACAACATTCGTTGAACCGATCTCGGGTCCACGAAACGACTCGATTCAGGCGGTCAGTGTTGGCGGCTGCTCGAGGAGCCGACTCAGCAGAAGTATTGCGGCGATGACGGTTCCAGAAGTGGCCTGTTACATCCATGGCCTTGTTGAGCATGGATAGTGATTTGACATAGAGAACCAAGGCTTCCTCGGAAATGATGAGAATAGTTTCAGGTGTCAGATCTTCATCATCGTCATCCTCGTCCTCGTTCTCGTTGCCTGGCTTTCGCATCACTCCTGTGGGACCGATTCCCAATCCTTGGTCGCTAGGCGCTACTGGTACCAACTGTTTGTACTTGACCTCCGCAAAGCCATACACCACATGACTTAGTTGTGCCAGCTCTTCAATCTTCTTAACGACTGCAGCATCCTCGTCTTTCGTTGTTGGTTTTCCGCCATCCCCAACAAGTAGCAAGCTGCTCTGCGCGGTTGGATATGTTGGGAATGCAGCATATCCTTGTGGTGGAGACAACCCTTTGATCATTGGCGGTGAGAGACCGAGACCTCTGATATTGACCATATTCATGGCCTTTGAAAGAGCAGAGGTTGCACTTTCGAAACTTGGACGGTACTGCCGCCGACGCTCATAAGAGCCAGTTCGTTGGTGTACGGTGGTTTGCTTTTGCTGAATTTGTATAGCTCTAGAAGGAACCGTGGCACCCGTCGTAGAAGTCGGCGAGCCCTGGGTCGTTGCTCGTCGCTTCATACCATCCCGCGGTATCAATCGGTCTCGTGCCGCCTGTGGACTTGCCGCAATTTCGTCAGCCAAAGCGTCAATCTCAACTCTGCGTTTCTCCACAAAAACAAAACCCTCATCCATTGTCAGGTCCTGAGCCGCACGTTCTGCAGCTTCTCTCATTTGCCCTGCTTCGGCTCTCTGTGGAATGCGTTCACGGTCAAGATGCTCCTTGAGTCCGGTAGGTGGAGGTGTGGGATCTTCTCGGGAGAAGCGCCGCCTATGTCCAGTCGAGGTTTGATCCTGAGGACGTGCTGGAGCAGTTGCAGCATTGCTAAGGATGGGGCGCCGTTCTCGCTGGGCCGCATGCTCCTCAATTGGTTCAATCGGAGTAAGACTTGCGCGTCTGATCGATGAGGGGCGAGGTGGAGTTGAAGAGTAATGTCCAGACGTGGGCCGGGAACTTGACGGTGGAGTGGCTCCATAGGAAGTCCTATCTCTCGGTGATCGTGAATAGGGGCTATTTGAGGATCGTCTCTCCATATCTACAGACATTTTCTGAACTCGCTTTGGTTCGGGTATGGGCTCGGGCTCTGGCTCTAAAGGTTGCGGGGCATCTTCATCGACAAGACCAGGGATTTCCTCACGAATAACAGGATCAGAGAAGAAACTCTCGTATGACATTCGTTCTGTAGGTTTCCGTTTGAGTAGTGCTCGGATTAGATTTTTCATGGCTCTAGTAGCAACAATGCCTTCTGTGAATCTAATGTGGTCCTTACGATCTTCAATCTTGCGGAGGAGTTCGACATGGTTATTCGCCCTAAACGGCGGGCGCGCGCACATCATTTCGAAAAGGACTGTCCCAACCGACCATAGATCGGCCTTGGCATCATATTTCTCATAACGCAGGATTTCTGGGGCCATATACAGAGGAGATCCGCACAGAGTCTCAGCTAGAGATGTGGTGGGTAATATCCTAGCAAACCCGAAATCAGCGATCTTAAGCATAGGCAGCGATTCCACACCAGTAGAAGGGATTAACGAATTAGCGTCGGCGGCCAATGGCATACGTTCAAGGGTCCCGCTTTGCGAATAGTATAGGGAAGATGGGTTGAGGAGAAGGTTTTGAGGTTTTAGATCACGATGAATGTAATTCTTGGACCTCAAAAACTCTAGAGCGCTGGCCATTTGTTTCGCGAAATGCCTCACTATGACCTCATTTAATCCACCAACGGCCGGGTTGGGATATTTCTCGATCATCCGTTGAGTCTGCGGGTGATTTACAAGATCTGCACGCTTCTTGATGAAAGCGGATAGATCTCCTAGCTCACAAAACTCCATGATGATGTGCATCCGGGAAGGTGTTTCCTGGCAGTCGATGAGCGCAACTATGTGGGGGTGGTGTAGACTCCGGAGAATTGCGATCTCGGATACAAGGTTATCTTTGAGTTTCTTATTTAATTTATTCATGTTGACTGATTTGATTGCAACCGAAGCTTTCTTCTCCTGTGAGACTATACGTTAGCAGTTATTCATTTCAAATATTCTTCTCAGGTCCTAGCGAGGTATTGCAACGCATCCTGCCGCCAACGCAACGCAACGGATAGAAGGGACTATAAACGTACTACATGAATGCCTCGATAGACCTCTGCAAAGCTTCCCTTTCCAATATGATCCATGCGCTTAAATTTGCCGATGATTTGCTCCGGCTGGTTCGCGGAGGAGGAAGATGAGGCTGCCGACCTCCGCGGACTCAGAGCATTTGAAATAGGAGTTGCCATGATGGGCGGCGCTGGACGACCAGCCTGGTCCCAAGAGGTCCCTCTTAATTTACACCCAGCTGTTCAGCTACCACCGAAGATGCGGATAAAGGGTTGATGTGAGGACGTTGTACATGAGCTGTCGTGGGCGGTGAGGAGGGAAAGACGAGGATCGAGTGGCACGAAAGCTACGAGGTTGGAGGGTTGTGGTGGGCAGCGAGGACAGTCGAGGGTATTTGAGTGGCGAAGATGGGAGTGATGACTAGCAGGCTGTCTGGGTGGTGGGGTGAGTTGTGCTGTGCTTGACGGCGCGCTTGAGACGAAGGTCAACGAATGAATGGAGGGTGCCAGGCAGGCAAGGCGACAGGACTGGGCAAAGCGGAGATGGGAGGTACTAAACAACGGGGTAAGATTAACAGCGTGAGCGGGAGAAGAAGAATAGACAAGTGGTTGAAGCGCACTGGAGGTAGAAGAAGAAAGAGAAAGGGGGAGGAAAAGAAGTGGAGGGGATAGAAAGAGGAAGACGAAGACGAGCTGCGGGCGCGCGGTGTTGGGGTGTGTGAGAGACAGAGTCATGCTGCTGGAGCTCAAAAGCCGCTAAGAGCCCGATGCGGTTAGCGGGACGCTCCAGCCGTTATCGTGGCTCTTGATAAGACAGGCGCCCGCAACGCGCGCTCGAGCTTCAACAACACCAGGCAGGCTGTACAATGGCACATTGACACAATGGCAACGGCATCTATCATGCACTGTCTCAAGTCTTTCCTTCTGGTACTTTTGCCTTTTTGCTTTTGGCCGCGTTGACTCTAGCCACCAAGGCACACGGTACTGCTCGGGGCTTTCTACCAGTCTCGTGGCGTGCGCTGCTGGCCGGCCATGTCATGTGGCCCTGAGAATGACGAACGGTAACGACTTTGGGCACGCAATTCGTCGTAACTTGACGCCGTGTGTCACACACACTCTCTTTCTCTATCTATCTGTCTGTCTGTCTGTCTGCAAATTCAGGCCCTGCAGAATATCCTGCAGTCCTATTCACACTTTCCCTTCTTCCTGCTCCTCCAAACAGGCAACCGGCCAACCTGCCCGCGGCAGCAGCGTCCGATCGCTCGTCGCGGGTTACTGCTTGCAGACAGCAACCTGCAGAACACGCCTTCCTGCCTTGCATCTCCCCCATCCCATATACCCATCCATCCATCCATTTCCCTCTCTCATTCATTCATTCACCTTCCCCTCTCACTCTCACTCCCCCCCTCCAATCCGCGTTCGGATGAATGCTGCACACCAATCACACTCGTCGCCACGGCTGCATTGCCCTTCATCTCCAGATTGCTCCTCTTCGGCTCCCGCAAGCTTATCACGGGAATCATCCCACTGTTTCCTTTGATAGGAAGACCAAAGCGAGCAAATCACCCGTCAAGCACCCCCCCCCCCCCTCCATACCCATACCCATACCCAGACACAGACACAGACTCCAACAGTGAGCGGCATGGCCGAAGCCGGATCGCCATTCGCTACCCGTGCCACTGCCCTACAAGTACTAGGGACCGCAAACTATTTCTGAATGCCCTGCCAACCAAGGATAGGCGCTTCTGCCCAGGGATCATCCAGAATACACACGTTAGCTGACCCGAAATCTCGAAGCGTAGTGCTTGGAAATCTGCTCGAGTATTGCGTCATATCTTCGTCCTCGATGCTCAAGTTTGCTTTGAAACACTGCCTGTGGCAAACACCCAGCCTCAACGGCAGCAAGCCGCTGCCGACTGACTGACTAAACTGGGTGACTGGCTATCTGACTATCCGACTATTCAAACAAGCTGCCAAAATGACATTTTGATCGAACACTCAAGAAATGCAACACACTTGATCAAAGTGTGCCCGCCCATTTTCCTTGACAATTAAGCAAAATGACACCAAAATCTCCGATCCAACATGCCATTCTCCTGACCCCAGATCTCGATTGCGTTAGACCTCGCAACAGATTCCCATGGTCATGCATATGGCGCCTTTCTGCGGCAGTCCGGCAGACAGCCTCATCAGGCCCCAGCTGCCGTTCCTGCTTTTGACATGTCTCATAATGGCTACCAGGTGCCAGACGTGACATGTCCATGACTGTTGACCGCACCAAAGCTGCAAGTCACCATGGCCGCGCGGATGAGGCTTGGACCTGGCACCTGGCATGTGAGCCTCTATCGGCTTTACCAGCCTCTTCCGGGGGCAGTAACCAAGGTCAGGTCAGTCTAACCTCAGGTACACATTCAAGCCACGATGTCGTCAATTTCTTGAGACATGGCACTTTGGCGCGTTTAATTGCACCTGCTACCATCTCGACGGCTTGACCTCGTAGAAGCTTGTTCCCATTTCTTTGAAGGTTCCTGATCAAAACTTCAATAATGGATTGAATTGAGGGAGTCCTTTGAAGTGGTACCAATTCATGTGCCCCCAACGCGCGCGTGGAACTCCCCACATGTCACAAATCTCACAGCCGCAAGGCAAGGCCAAATATACCGCACAGGCATAAACACATGTATGACTCAATCGAATATTCATTTCTTGTTTTCTTCCTTTCCTTGATTCCTTGATTTCCTGAATCCTGATTTCCACCCGAAATGGGCTGTCTAAGAACCATAGCCAAACCTAATTCCGAGAAGCCAAAAGCCACAGCCTTCTCGCAACCAAAAAGAGGAACAAGCCCATGTTGTGATCCATCTGCGCCTCCTATGTTAAACAAAGAAACGAAACCGAACCATGTGATCGTACCAGCTTGTAATACATTTCAGACTGGCATCGCAAAGGTAAGACATGATTACTCCTTTATGCGTACCTGCATTAATCAGCGGGAGCATACATAGCCTTCTTCTTTCACGAGGCGTATGCGGCTCTGCTGGAGTGACTAGAGCGACGTTTGTGCGCCGCTGACCTCATGTCTGATTCTTTTATTTGGAGAAGGGTGAAAGACGCCGAAAGAATATGTGAGAATAGAATCAGGTCTGTAAACTTGAGTAGGTAGTGCCTGCACAACAAAAGAAGCTTGAAAAGCCTTGAAATAAAAGTATGCAACCAAACCAGCCTATTTTTCTCTCCTTCTAGAGCTGGACGCCCCGAACAAGCACCCACAGCACCACAGGCACAATAACATTATCGTTCCCACCCGTCAATACGGCTTCATTCAAGCTCGCTCCCGCCGCGCAGATAGACGCCTTAACCAGCGTAACAACTGCGTCTCTAACCCAAGTAAGCACACTCTTTGACGCGGCATGCTTCCACCCTACTACAAGCCATACCTTGCCGAACACAAGCCCAATTGTGACAGCGACGGCAAATGCAAAGGACCCCTCGAGCGACTTCCCGCCTGCCCACGGCCATTTTCTGCGGCCGTAGCGGCGGCCGATGAGCGAGGCGGCGGCATCGCCCATACCGACACAGACAACGCCGGCGACCATACTCACGTCTCTGGACGTGGCGTCCCAGTCCTGCCACGGTTCGTCGCCCGCGCGCTGCACGCCTGCTAGTGATAACCAAAGTGGTATTGCGCAGCCGATGAGGAGGAAAATGTGGGATACCACGACAGGGCCGCGCAAGTCTCTGCCGTCGACATAGGGCGTTAGGAAGGCTGCTATGGGGCGAGAGAGGGGTGGGAGTTGAGAAGCGCGAATAAGGTCGAGGAGCAGGAACACAGCTAATACGAGGCCGAGTGCGAGCGCAATGAAGCACGGGTCGATATAGATTGTTGGGAGGAGCATGGCAACCATGGTGCCATGGAAAACTTTGCGTCGTGTGTCAACTTCCACGACCGAGGAGAGCTGGAAGACTACTATTAGACCGATGAGAATGATGCTTGCGCAGAACAAGCAAAGGAAAAGCCTCGTGTTGGCTTCACCGAGGACCACGCGGCGAAGATGTTCTGCGCTCGGGAGTAAGTGTGCCCATTGCATGTCGTCGGTGTCACGCATGGCGGGGAGTGCTATCCACCAGTCCAAGTCCCAGTTGACGACTTCAAATCGAAGTTGCTGGATGTTTCCGAAAAGGTAGCCAATTGCCCAGCCAAAGGGCTCGTGGCCAAATAGAGCGTACTTGTCGATTACGTAGCGGATCGGCCCCAGAATCATGAGGACCACTGTTAAGTAAAAGTACCCAGCATACATCCATTTCCGAATGGCTGCTTGGGTGGGAGTAAGATCGAGGAATGACTGGGCGATCGACTTCGCCCTTTTTCGATGTGAGTGGTGACGTTGAATTATAGGTTGTTGTGAGGGCAAGGTGGGAAGTGTGTTCCGCCGCTTGGCCGGTGACACCTGATAATCCATCTTGCTATACTGGTGTTCAAGACTTGCTTTCTTCTCCTCCACTGCTGATTGTGCCACGTCTACATTCGCTTTAACTGATCCATTCTGCATTGAATCCGCAATATTCAGTCTTAAACTTTTTGGCTTTTGTAAAGGTTTCTTGATCAAGGGATTATCCTCGTCAGCATCGCTGTCGGACAAGTTCCCTCCTTTTGTAGCGCTTCTCGATCGATCTGGTCGCAAGCCCTCGTTCAGCACCTGCAAGAAAGATTGGCGTGCTCTGATGATCTGGCCTGCACGCCGAAATCTCCATCGCGGGATTCGCGCAAGAGCAACACCCCATTTGAGTACCTTGCCACAAAGAACAAACACACCAACTCCTCCCAGCCAAAGCAATGTCTTCAAAATCTCCATCTGCGGTGACTCCGCAAACAGAAAAAGGTTAATTAATGCAATTGAGAGCAGATGTAATTCTGCAGGGAGCAGACTCGTTGTGGTGAGATAGTGTAACGGTGGTAGCAAAGCATGATGGAGGGCGAAAAGGGTGGCCATTATTTCAGGATCTACGCCCTTTTCGGGAGGGGGAAGCTTCAGCTTGTAGGGGATCGGAGCGAGAATTTTAGATGGGATGTCCGTATACTCCGACGCAATTAGGGGCAGAATGGATATTAGCCAATGGGTAGAAGAATAGCCAAGCTGTGACGTTCCAAATGGGATAAGTTGAGGGGGTAATCCGGCTAGGCCAAGGAGGATGTTGGGGAGAAGAGGTTTCTCAAAAGCCGGGAAAAGTGATATGGATATTACAACAGGTATAATCGCGGGATAGAGTATTGGAGCAGGATCAAAAGAGGCGGGAATGTGTAATCGTTGCCTGATTTTGAGTTTCGAGGGCCCTCTCCTCCAGGAATAATATAGCAATCTCAGTGGATAGAGCGCTAATGTGCCAGCCATAACCAGAGCATGTGTAAGCAATTCTACTAGAAATTCAATTAGCTTTCCGCTCAGATGTCATTCACCTAAAAAGTACCGACCTCTACTCCATTGCAACAGTTTACCCCAACAGTCGCACCCAAGAACGGCAAACAGGCTAATTACTGCTAAAAGTGCGGTTTCTGTAGTCCTTCGAATCAGCTCATTACGCCGCCTCTTCAAATACTTTTGTCTTGCTGCCTTCGCTTCATCATCTGTTGGCGATGGTTCCCCTCTCCGCGAGCTAATCTTCTTGTTCTTGAAGTATTCATTCTGATATTTGCGCCCTTCTTCATCAAGCATGGAAGGGGTCAATAGTGGGCTGATGGATTCGTCATAGCCTGTTCCCCTGACATCTCTGAGGCCTTTACGTGGCCTTAGGGGAGGCGCAGGAAGAGCTTTAACGAAACCATAGCCCTCGTCATCCGCCTCGGTACCGCTCTCACTAGGTGATTGTGGAGCTTTCCTGTTCCCCCTATCATCTTCGTCATCTATTATGCAGTCGGAGGGCCGGAGTATGGTACGCGATAAATCGGTGTTTGAGGAAGACGAGGAGGCTTGCGTGCGTCGCAGGTCATCTTTGCGGCGGTGGTATGGGTGCGGGGAGCGACGGAAGAGCTCGAGTGTTTCGACTTCGGAGGGGGTGAGCGCATCTAGTTGCAGGTCTGGCGGTTCTGTCTCCTGTGTCATACCGAAAAATTCCAGCTCTTGAAGGGCACGTTGAAGCGCTGGCTCTTTAGTCTATATGTATCTAATCCTGTTGTATACGCAAGCTGCGCATGCGAATGGGCGCCGCGTGGACTCGTGTACTGACCGAGGGGTGTGATGCACGCCTGACGATGAATGTCGATTCTGTTGAGAGATGAACGAGCGAATTCCAAGGATCGTGTACTTTTCTTCAACGGGCGGTGGTATGCGACGGAGTCTTCAAGCGACACATGTCTTTTTTAGCTGCTGTTGTCGCACCGAACCATACGATGATTGACCCACAAACTCTCACATGCTTCGGAAAGCGGAAGCCTTGGGCGTGCGAGGCGGCTGACGTTGCGGTGGAGCGACTCAACAACAAGGGAAAGCGTAATGATCCCTGCTCGCATCCTCATCTCATCGCATTTTTCTAGGCGTCAACCCCAAGGTCTGTCCTGCGCGTCTTGCATGGAAAAGTCTGTATTTGTATCACTGTCGCACGGTTTTTCCACATTGATTCACCCATTGGACGCAGGGTTCTAGCCAAAAAGGTGATGACGCAACAATCCCAGCGCAATTTTGTCTCTTTGTTTCTTTCGATGCCTTATCGATAAGGCTTCAACATGCATCGTACCTGCCAGATGCGGCATCCAAGGTAAGTGGAACATTACGAGACTGTTTATTGTCTAATGAGATATTTGAACCAATCGGGTCATTTCATTCGCGGGTACTCGCTATATTTGCTCAATTCTTTTTTGTAAATTGCTATTCGTACATACATCTACATTTAATTATCCCCATATGGGAAGACCCAGAGGGCATCACTCCTCCTCAACCACCACCATCTATCAATTCTTGAGCAGAGAGATTTCATCTATTTTTCTCCTTACTGAAGATACTTGTGCTCCTTGAGCCAAACCTTGACATCTTCTGAGTCACGCTCAATCCAAGCTGCCTTTGCGCTAATTGCGTCAATGCTCTGGGCAAGCGCCTTGTCGAAGCCCTTGGTGCTCTTGCCCTCAAAGAAGGCTTCAATATCTTTGATATGCTCCCTGTGAGTGAAGCTGGAAGTGGTGATGGAGACAACAGAACTAAGCATGCTCAGGCTAGGAGGCAGCCTCTTCTCTAGTTCCTCCCAGTTATCCTTGACCCACTTCCAGAGCGCCTGAATGCCTTCGGGGTGAGTTCGCAAGGCGGAAATTGGCAAATAGATATCTTGTCCCTTGACATCCTCACTCAGGGACAGGGCAAGGGTACGTTGGATGAGTTCTGGTGATTTCGCGCGACCCAGTGCACGAAGAGCCGTATTGCGCTCGTCGCTTGTCTTTGCATGGACAGCTTCGTGGACAACAACATCATACTACACAAGGTTAGCCATGCCCTGTTTTCAATAACTAATTCGTAGCTTACCTCTTCTGTTCCGCCCTCGCTCAGCGCAATAGCATATACGCTGCTGCGCAAGTTGGGGTGAATAGCGGACTGGTCGCCAGCCTTGAATTTGTTGAACATATCAAAGGCTGCCTTGACGATCGCTTCGTCCTTCACAATACCAGCGGACCCAAACATCATTGCCTTGAATTGCTGTTCGATGTGGCCATCGTTGTCACCGAATTTCCATCCAAGCTCATGTGCTTTGTCCTTAGTTAGCTCCAATTGGAATTGCTTGAGGGCAGCCTTTACAGCTGGGTCTTCGAACGTCCATGCGCTGCGTAGGATGGCAATGCGGCTGGTGATCTCTTGCCAGACCACAAATTCGGGCTCATTCTTGAAGCTGTCAAGAAGCGAGAGGATGCCGGATGTTTTCTGGTAGCCAGAAGCAGCCAAAGCTCCAGCATCAGCAATCATGCCGGCTCTGTCTTCAACAGTGAGGAGCCCGTCCTTGGCGGCAATACCAAGCTTACGTAGTCTTTCAGGAGTATACGAAGTTCGATAAAGTCCTGAATGGTCGGCATTGAGCTTGAAGAAATCTAGGTCTTTAAGCTTGAAGTCGGCTTCACGAGTGGTGAGAGCCAGCTCTTCATTGACACCCTCCTTGGTGCGTAGACCAAGGAACACCGGGTACAGGGTCTGGTCCTCCTCAGGTTTCACATCAGCTGTGCGGAGGAAACGGTTCTGCTTAACATGAATAGAGTCGGAACCTTCGGAAACTGTGATTACCGGAAATCCGACTTTCTTGGTCCAGATGTCCATGACCTTTTCAACGTCTTTACCACTAGCATCGCTCAGGGCTGCCCAAAGGTCACCTGTTTGGGTATTGCCAAAAGCGTGCTTCTTGAGGTACCTTCGGATGCCCTCCATGAATACATCTTCGCCAAGATACTTGGAGATCATACGCAAAACGCAAGATCCCTTAGAATAGGAGATGGCATCAAAGATCTGGTTGATCTCATCTGCGCGTTTAACAGGCACCTCTATTGGGTGGCTGCTGCGGAGGGAATCGAGCGAGAGGGCACTGGCAAGATTGTCGGTAACATACCCTTCCCAAACCTTCCAGTCGGGATAGAATACGTTGCACGAGTACCAAGACATCCAGGTTGCAAAGCCTTCGTTAAGCCACAGGCCGTCCCAGAAGTCCATGGTGACAAGATTACCGAACCACTGATGTGCGAGCTCGTGTTGCACAGTTTCTGCAACACGCTGCTTGACGGACGCGCCACTGACTTTTTCGTCAATGAGCAAGTCAACGACACGGTACGTAACAAGACCCCAATTTTCCATAGCTCCAGCGCTGAAATCAGGAATAGCAATCATATCCATCTTTGGCAGAGGGAATTCGCTATCAAACGTCTTCTCATAGAATGCTAGCGTCTTCGCAGCAAGCTCAAGAGAGAATCGGCCGTGCTCGATATCTCTATCCTTGGGCGCATACACTCTGACAGGCACACGGAAGCTATTTGTCTCAATGTAGTTGAGCTCTCCAATAATAAAAGCCAAGAGATATGTCGACATAAGAGGGGTAGGGTTGAATGTAACCGCCTTCCTCTTGCCGCCCGTGATCTTGGAATCAACCGTCTTCTCTGAAGCTACATCCATATTGCTTAAGCAAGTCATCTTATCGTCAGCAACAAGCGTAACGGTAAACTTTGCTTTCAAGGCAGGCTCGTCGAAACAAGGAAATGCTCGTCGCGCATCGGTCGGTTCCATCTGTGTTGTGGCCAGATATGTGGTCGACCCGTCCTCTGCCTTGAAGGACGAGCGGTAGAAGCCTGCCATGTTGTCGTTCAAAACACCGGTGAAAGTCATGGTGAGCGCGGCCTTGCTGCTGGCAGGAATTGTCTGGTCGAAGCTGACCTTGGTGGTCTGGGTGTTGTCATTATGGGAGACGGTTGGGGAGGCGGAGATGGTCTGCTGGCCAGCGGTGACTTTAGCAGAATGAATTTTGAGGTCGTTTGCATTGAGGGAGATGGAGGTGGTGTCTTCGACTACATCCAGGCTAAAGGGAGAAGAGCTATTAGAATGCGGGGAGCCAAGGTAATGGGGGAGGGGCAATTGCATACTCAATGACCACGGTACCGTCGTAGGTGAACTTGTCAAAGTCTGGCTCAAGAGTGAGGTCGTAGTGGAGGGGCTTGACGTTTGTGGGGAGGACCTCGCGAGCCTGGGTGATGTCCATGGAGGACGATGGTCCATCGACGCCATAGTGTCTACACATGTTTCTTCGGTGGGAGCAGTGACGGACGGGGACGGTGGTGAGAGCTCTGGGGGGATTGAAAGCTCGTCGTGGGGCGGTGTTTGAGAGGAAGTGAGAAGGGATGGCGGGGCAAATAACCTTGGGGTTTGTCGTGCGTAGGCCGCGGGTGATTGACAAAGACCCCGAACTCAGCAGCTGCGATGGAGACTGGCGGCGCATGCCGAAAGCAGACGCGCTTGCCCTGCTTGCCCTGCTGAGGTAGGTGGCCCTGTCTGCACCTGCTGCATTGCGCAGGGCGCCATAGCCGTACTGGTACTGCCGGAAGCACATGTAGGAATCTAGGACATCTGGGACTGCAGCCTTTGGCGGTGAGGTCGAATCATTGGCAGCTTGTCCAGAATGATGCAGAGCAGAGAAAGTTTCTCGCAAGGGGACGACGAGCCATGGGGCCCATGGAGCGTGCAGCTGCAAGCCATCTCACCACGGACCAGCTCCTTCCCAGCGGCTGCTGCTGCAGACGCCCCAGTGGCTCCGTACTGGCGACTGCACACACACGACGCAGGACGCAGGACGCAGGACGCAGGGCGCAGAACACGGTCAGCGCACAAGCCAGCTCGTCTGCAAAACCTTTCGCCAATCCCCACAATGCCTTTTCTCTTCTCTTCTCAACCATCGCAAGGCGTCCTCCCAGCGATCTCCTCTCGCAGGCCCGCTGGCGTTTCTGTCGAGTCCTCTCGCCAGTCCTTGCCAGACCGAACTCTCCTGCATCCGTTTGAGCCCGTCCACGATTTCTGCATGAATGGCCGGGTATAGGTGTGGTGCTACAAATCATCCCCATGTCCCCTCCCTCTCTCTCTCTCTCACATTCCATCCCGTCTTTGCATCTTCCAAGTACCTTCGCCGTACTTTGCATGGCCATCACCGCCTAGTCGCGCCCTCCAATGCGGCCCAATCGAGCCAAGAGGCTTTGTTCCTCCCAATGGCAGCCGACTACGTCTGTCCGCATGACATTGGATAGACATCCAAGCTAAAGCGATGTCGCTTGCTATCACAGTGATACAGACCGCCACCCACTGCCTCGAGAAGCTCCATATTGCGGGTTTTCTATCCCCATTACTTTCTAACTGCGCTCATCTTTGTCCGCTGAGAGCTTATTGACCGTCATCATCAATACGGAGCACGCTGTTTGATCACGAGGCCCTCGTTTTGATTCCAATCCTCACCGATTCAGTGAGCTGAGATTACTAGGCTCGGCAGAGCATGTGGTTCCAAACGCCTCTTCAAGTTGCGATCGGCCAGATACATTTCTCACCGACTGCTGTGCTTCCTCCTTGCATGGTATAGACGCATAGGATTGCTATTATTCATCTACTCGACATCTGCATCCATCACTTTCTGCTCTTCGAATGGCGAGAATGTGAGACAATGGTCTCAGGTTGTACCCTACCGACCAGCTTTGCTGTCGTTTCTCTTCTAAGCGCCTGTATTTGGACTCATGTGAACTGTCAGACCTGGAAACCATTTTACGGCTAACGCGCAATGAATGAGTAATTACGATATCAAAGCCCATCGTCCATCGTAGTTCATCAGCAGCTTTGAAATGGTATCCCATTGTCAGGATCATACCATCAACCAGACTGAAACTGGTTCCAACGCTTGGACATGCTCTATTATCAAATAGAGTCAGCATAATATACGAAGTTTACCTCGCTGGGCCAAGGCGAGTTGTCCTGACGATGCCCCAAAAAGGCAAGGACAGAAGCAAGCGAACAGGGAAACAAATACCCTTCCCTGACCCGCCCCAGAGTATTTAACCCTCGTAGAATCATCATTCGGGGTGATCCGGGACTTCCACTCTATCCATCAACTGTGCGAGCCATACTGGCGCTGTCGCCACACATGACGCTGTGCAACCTGTGAAGCCAATTCGATGTTCATTATTCGCAGATCGACATTTGAGGAAACGACACTGTGACCGTACTCATATTGTACCACACAAATTTCCGGAAGCGGTAAACCACCCCACATGCAGTCTTCTGCATCGGCGAATCAAACTGAGGGATTTGTTAACCTGATCTACATTATAACCCCATAGAGCTAATACCCCATTTCTTCCTCTATCTTAAAATCCTCATAGCGGCATTATGTATCGCCTAGGCTAGATTGAGAGAGTTACATGGAGACGCGAAAACTAGATAAGCCAAAGCCCATAGAAGCCATCAGCAATTGGTAGGAATGAATATTTTGTTCCCGCCTGAGATGTCGTCCACGATCAACCGGAACTCTTCCAGCAAATAACAAGGACTCCTAGATCCAAAGCTTCCGATTGCGAGTTCCCAGGGGTACCTCCTTCTGCAGCAGGGTCTTTAATTTGGGAAGCAATGCGAGGTGGGAGACAAAAGTCCGTCACCAAGGGGGGCCCCTTCCCCATCTCCTCCGTAGTCAATGCCGGGATACATATTGGGGATGCGATCTTCAAATGTTAAAAGCTCGAGGGGAACTATTGTTTTTTTCCCCGCTAACAGACACCTAGTTACACAAAGCGTATTTACGAGATGTAAAGCCCGACGGTCTGGACCATGCAGGCGCATGCAGCACGCAAGATAGCAGAACATGAGCTAAAACATTGTTGTTCTCGTACTTATCAGCCGCTTATGAGATTCAAAGTCAAGGCTGCACTACAAAAGACGCTTTGTCTATTGAAGCGGACGCAGTAGTCGGATGACGATAATTAGATGTAAAATGAAGTCTGCCAAGTAAGACAGTGCTGTAAATGATTACTCTACCTATCACACTACTAAACAAGAAGGAACCTTATCAAATCAATATCCCGGACATGTCCCATATTTCTCTTGTTGTAGAACCAACACGACAGATACACGCCTGCTCAATCCTTTCCATCGACATGAGAAACGTGCTCAAATCAACCTTAGTGGAAAGCCATGTTCGGACTGCTAAATAACGCGTGCATAAAATCCCTCTTCTTTTTTCCTTCATCTTGAGAAATCAGCTAATGATGCCTCTATTACTATGCTCTAAAGGCGAAATGAAGTGGCCGGGGCGTGGCGTTGTCTCTGCTGAAGAAGGAGCTTAGTTGGAAGTAGTTGGTGGGTTATAGATGGTTGATGCTGGGTCAAATCCGTGTGTGTACAAAATATTAAACGGGCTTTTTATGTCGCATGTCATGAGTGATTTAGAGTTGGGTTTGGCTCCTGGTACTTCATTCCCGCGTGAAAATAGTCAAGGACGTGAACCGTCTGCCCAAAAAAAACAAAAACAAAAGGATACGTAAAGCCCGCATTACTTTCAAAAACTCTCAGAATAGCCGACGGATCTAAATTTAATTTTGGAACCCGCCACATGGTCATGTTTTCTATTTGTCTAATCTAAATCACCTCCTCCGTCTCCTCGATAATCTCCTCGACAATTTCTTCAATCTCCTCCGCCTCGCCTTCAACCTCCTTCTGCACCTGGCCACCGTGGAGCTCAATTTCCGCACCCTCTGCCTCGAGCTGCTCCCTGATTTCTGCGCGCCAGAGGTTCCATTCTTCGAGGAGCTTCCTGCGGGCCTCGATAACGGCCCGGTTGGCAGAGCTCTTCTTGGCGAGATCTTGTTCGTCAAAGATTTTGGAGTAGTTGCGGAGATTCTTGCGGATCTCAGATTGCTCTTCCTTTGAGAGGAGTGTTGGAGGCCGGGGACGCCACAGGAGTTGCTTGAAGCGGTCGATGTGCTCCTCACGGAGGAGGTTGCCCTTGAAGTCGTAGAGGTGGTAGCCATTTTCCATCTATGTGGTTGTTAGTACATAAAGTCATTGAAACTTGAGAAATAAGGTAACTTGCGTGATGTCGGAATGCACTGGCAACTGTAGCAACATAGCGGCCCGTGGGGTCCCACTCAATGTCAGTGACGCCATAATGCTCAGCAGTATTCATGAGCTGGAGGTTGGCAGCAAGCTCTTTCTCGCCCTTCTCAGCCTCGTCCTTGGGTTTCTCAAAGCTGAGATCCCAGAAGTCGAGGTCGAAGGATTGTTGGGACTGGAGGGTAGCAACGACAACGAAACGGCCCTTGGGAGACCAATAGATGGCATTGCTGTTCTTCTTATCGACGGTACGAATGTGGCGGAAATTACCAGGAGCACCACCCTTAAGCTTCTCCGGGGCAAAGAAGGAAACCGCTGTCTTAGGGGGCACGGCAGTCTGAGCTGGAATTTCGCCGGTGGTGATCAAGACGAAACGGTTACCCTTGGGTTCCCACGCAAAGTTGATGACAGTGTCCTTGATTGAGTCGACGACCTCAACCGGCACACCCTTCTCACGGACACGGAAAATTTCCAAGTTAGTAGCGAGGGACTTCTTCGACTTGGAGTGACGGTCGACTTTGACACAGACGTACGTAGCGTCTGATTGCCAGTGAAGCTTGGCATCAGAGACGTTGAAAAGATTCCTGGTACGGACGATCTCCTTGGAGGGGATTGACATGAGACCAACCTTGGCAGGGTTGCTACCGAGTTCCGGAGTCCAGTAACAGAAGAGCTGCTCGTAAGTCTTGACGCCATCCCGCCGAGGGGTAGCAGGAGCCCACTCAAAATCCATGACACCTTCAATCTTGATAGAAGCCTTGTCGAGTAAATTCATTCGGGGTAGCTCATAGACAGAGATGGATTGACCCTGGGTCATACGAGCAACGTACTTGTCGTCTGCAGACCACTTGAAGGTCGGCCACTGCATCTTCTTCTTTACAGGGTTGCCATCAGCATCGGTGGTGGTTGGTACGTCAATGGTAGCAAAGGAACGGAGGGGCTTTCCAGTAGCGATGTCCCAGATAATGTAGTTCTTGCCGTCATCGTCGATTGACAAGGATGGAACAGGGTGATTTTCGTCGACCTGGAGTGGGCGGTGCGACCATGTAGTGAAGTACTTCTCGTTGGGTGAAAAATCGACCAGGTTGACGCCGGGATGTGCGAAACGCTTTTGCCTACTCCAAGCCTTGCCACCCCATAGTTGCACACCCTGCTGGTGCATAGAAATGAGATATGTCCCCATAGGCGACCACTGAACGAACGACTCGGTCCAGTTGTCTCGGTCCACGACAATCTCTGGCGGCTCCTCCTTCTCGTTCCAGAACACGCCGACCTTGTCGCCGCGATACATGGCCATCTGATCACGGGAGTCTGGGTCTCCAAGCCATGATCGCAAATGCTCCTTCTGCTCAAAAGGCGCAATCTCGGGGGGGTGGTATTCCTCGTCAATGCGGCCCTCACGTCCATAACGGTCAATGTCAGTGAGCTTGTTCACGGCCATGGTATGTTTCCTGTCAAGCGGGGTACCGTGAAGCTGCTTTACGGCCGCAACAGCCTCCGCGGGTGCGCTGTACTCAACGAAAGCATATCTGATTTTCAAGGTCAGTCAATTTGCGCTGACAAGTCATAAAATGAAACTCTTACCCCTCGGTCTTTCCATCCTCACCAAGCGGCATATGTACACCATCATCCTTGACCCTTCCCACAGAGTTCAACTTCCTCAACACGAATTTCACCAGCTTCGCCTTGCTGTCCTCCGGCACAACGGGAAGCCCATCGATGACGACGAACGCATCAAGGCCCTCATCCAGACGCACTTGGTATTGTTCTTCAATATCAGTAAAGTCGACTTGAGACTCGTCGAATTCATCCTCTTCAAGAGGGAGACTGTCGTATGATGTGGCCATCTTGTGTGTTGCGTTTTGTCTGGGCACACGATGGAGGGGTGTGGGGTTCTCGCGATCTTTATTGTCAAAATTCGAAAGTGTTGTGGCACGGACCACTCGTCGTCGGGTATAGCTGTCACGTGAAATTTACAGTATGCCCCTACTGTCTTCGACTAGGCAAATGTACATTTCGTGGCTATGCTGCTTAAGCACGCAGTTCCTCGAATTGCTTTGGTGTATAAATTCATGTGTCAAGATATCATTGAGTCAATCATTGACTCGGTTGGAAAACTACAAAAACCGACCAATATCAACATGCCAAAAGAATCTGAGCCCCAGTACGAGTCGCATGTCACAGCGATAACCCAAGCCTCCATGCCCAAATACACTGCCATTACTCATTACCATTAGAAACCCTTGCCCTGTCACTATCAAATGAACAACAAGAACGGACCTCCATCCCTCGCCCGCGTCAAAACTGAGTCAGGCAGAAATGATGCTGCGATCCCATAGCAATGAAAGCTCGAGTCGAAAGGAGCTCATACTTTATTTGCGCAGCCACACATAATCGAGTGCTGTAAAACTCGTTTGCTCAATAGCCGTGCCATACCTTTAGGCAACCACATCGCGATCAAAAAATTGAGTATCCAAAGTAGTAAGAGATTCCAGTCAAAGCACTGCGCTCACTCCAAAACCAACCTGTAAGATGCGAAAAGCCATCCACTACCCGCAATCAACGCCGAGTGCTAAGTCGTCCCCGCTAGCTTGCTGATGCTGTTGAGTAAAAAAAATGCACGCTGCCCAAGGAAAGTATGCACTAGAAGAAAGAAAAGTGTAAGCGCAGTTAAAACGGAGAACCCCGTTTCCCTTCGCTGCCTTCTAAGTGGTTTCTCACCAACCTTCCGCCTGCACTCACACGCTTTTGGAGTCTTGCTTCTCGCTCACGCGCTCTTTCCGACGGAGTACTACCGTCACCGGCGGAAATGTGTGGCAGTGCAGTAAGGGTGTCACTACTTGTGTTGGACTGAGGCGTTCCATGACCAGCTACGACAGGCGATGGCCTCCTTCCAGCCCGTTGATCAGCTTTGTGCTCAAGAAACAGCCGTGCCGAAGAGCTGAGAGGGATAGGAGCGGGCTGTGTGGGAAGTTCAGCACCATTCTGCAAGAGCAGTTCAGCGACAGGGAAGGGTTTGCGAGTCGGTTGCGGAGTGGTAGGTCGAGCACCGGGGCCAGGTGAAGTTGCGGGAGAGGCAGATGCTGAAGGGGAAGCAGGGTCAGCTGCAGCAAGGGCCAAAAACACGGAATGAGTTCCACGAGATCGGTCCCTGGCATTGGGATCTGCCTTTAATGATAGGGCGTAGAGGACGTTTTGGATGTCATTCTTCTTGATCGAGGCAAGCAATGTCTCCTCAGGAGTGGCGTAATGAGAGAGGGTAGGCGAGATGGGGGCGACAAAGGCGCGGTCGGCGTACTTTGCGGTGATGAAGCGTAACCTCATCTCGCGAGTCGATGTGGGAGCCGGCTTCAAAGCCCTGTCAAGCCTAGCTTCCCAGATTATGTTGCTGATTCTGTTCCCAACCTTCAGGAGAATCTCGACAATATCGGGAGTAAATGAGGTTGTATCGAGCGTTAGAGACCGCACTTTTGAAATATGTGTACCAAGCGAGCGGTGTATGCCGCTACACTCTATACAAATGACAATTCCAAGGTTGATTGAGACCCAGTCGACCTTGCTCTCAGAACCACAGTCGGCGCAAATCTTATTGGCGGGATCGGTATCGCGGACTTGCTTTAGAAGTTTCCCATCATCTCCGGTGCTCTCCTCTCTCCTGTAACCAGGCCGGTCGCCTACTGTGGCATGTCGAGCGGGGGTCTTGGAGCTGTAGTTGTTTCGATGGCTCGAGAGCGACGGGCTCTTGCCCGTCAGAACAGACGCAATGTCCCGCCGTGTTTGTCCTGGGAGAGAGTCTGTTGAAGGTCGGTCATTCTTACCAACTGACTCTACAGCGGTTTGTAGTGCGTTATTGACTGCCGCAATCCAGGACTTCATATCATCTTCGTTCGTAGCCTGATACACTCGAGTGAAGTGGGGTGTGATGACCTCAAAACAAAAACGCCGTTCTGCACTGCGAGCCTCTCGAACGGAAGCCATACGAAGATCAATAGGGTCCATATGCAATTCAAGACTCTGCTTCCAATTTGTGTATTCTGAAAGCTTGCCTTGATCAAGGACGATCCAAAATCTAAACGAGTGTTAGAGGATGTGAATATAGACAAGGAATGTAAATTGGTAATGCGAGGAAAAGCAACTTACTTATGCCAGGCCTGTTTGTTCAGGCCTTTGGGATCCACATGACTTCCTGGTCGACTCAACGCCCATAAAAGGCCTTCTTTTCGATGTGTCCCTGACCCTGGTTCCGGCCCGCCAGTGAAACTATGGTCTTTGTCCTCTAGATCTCGGAATCCCTTGAACTTGTTCGGGTTCGGGCTTCCCACTGGCAGGGTGACTTGGCTTACTTCTGGACTCTGTGGAGAAGCTACTCCGGGAACGCTAGTCGTTGACGTGGCGGTAGTAGCTGGGGGACTGACTGTACTCTGGAAGACAGGAGCAATGCTAGCCTTCCGCCCGGGTAGGTCAGAGTCTGATGTTTGTGGAACCTTTGGCAGACTCCCATTGGATGTGGTCGGGAGCGCTGCCTGGGAAGATGGCGGTTCATCAAAAGGCTTCTTGCTTTTCTCGAGTGCACGTCGCTTCTCCTCTCTCTCGGTCCTCTGCAATTGGAATTCCTTGTCGGCCTCCTTAACCTCAAAGCTAAGCGCATCCAGCTGCGGGATCATGGTCTCTATCTTTTTCGCCGTGTCGAGGTAGTTCTTGGCTTGCGCGTCCGCGTATCTAGTCAGATGAGACAAGACTTCCTGATCTTTCCGTCCACCATGAAGATCCTGCATGAAAGACGAGTAGTCGAACCGCTTGAGCTCAAAGTTTCGGCGCTTTGCCTGGTATTTGGAGTCCGTTTCTGCACGCTTTTTCTCCTTCAAAGAGTCCTGTCGCTGACCGAGATACCGAGATAGATATTGATAGTACTCTTTACTCTCCTCTTCAAAGTCTTTCCTCTTCGTCTCCGCCTTCTTGATATCGATATTGTAAAGCTTGTAGATGGGATCAATGATAAGCTTCTGGATATTGGTAGAGTTGGATCGCTCGTAGACTAATATTTCCTTTCCGATCTTGTCAAAATAATGGTCCATGGCTGGTTGGACGGCATTTGCATTCGATGCGGATGCCTCTTTAAGCGCTTCCATAAGATCTGACATGGCGTTGTTACATTGAACCTGCGCTTCGAGAGCGGATTCGGCTCGCTTGAGGACCTTCTTCCACTTTGCGCGCATATTACCAGTCTTCTGCTCCAGCGACTTGATAGTCGCTCGGAATAGGGGGCCATCCTCGGTTTGACTCAAGTCTTCGCCGGGTCGCGAGCAGTTTACGTCGAGCTTGACCGGGGTAGTTGTGTTATTCGTGAGGGTGGTTGTCTGGCTCGGGACGATTCCTAGTTCATCCTCGGGTATAGACTCAAAAACAGGGGACTTGGGAGGAGCAGGTTCAGCGTCCTTGTAGTCTTCGTTGTCGCTCACTCGTGACTCTATCGATTGCGCAGAGGGTACTCGATGTCGATGGGGAGGTACACCGAGCTCTAACCGGGGAGAGGGTGACTTGGGGCTCTGGAGGAGGCGTGAAGTGTCTGCCTGTTGTTTTAGTCGGGTGCGCCTTGTGAGGGGAATGGCATAAAATCATAGTCTTACTCTGAATCCAAAACGCGAAGCTCGCTAACGTATCTAGCTTGTGCGCTCGCTGGTCGTATTCAACAAACTTCATAATGTCAGTAGGCGATTCGTAGTAAGTGAGAAAAAGAAAAAGAAAAGGCATACGCTGCAACTTGTACGCCAGCCTCCACCGCGGTCTTCACTTGTCTTGGGAGGCGTCCATTTCCAAGACCACTGAAACTGCACTGAGGGACTTCCACCTGTGGAGTAGTCCCCGACCAGTTCGACTTGAGGGTTTTTATGCAGATTGGGGTTGGCGTGAAACTCCCTGGTCACGAGGTTGTCTAGTTCCTTGGAGCTCGAGGCAAAGACAAAAGTCAGGCCGTTGATAATGGTGTCGACTAAGCTGTTAGCCGAAGTTATGGTGGAAGTATTGTTAACGGTGTATATACTTTGGGGCGCTTGGGCCTGGCGAATGATAAAAGTGAAATTGAAGGTTAACTCTTCTTCGTTGGTTAAGCGTATGAGGAAGGATGGTGGACCAGCGGTTTGCGGCGATTCGGGGTCCTAACATGAAATGTTTAGCATTTTGCGTTTCCTCCAGCGGCGATATGAAACGGTACCTGAATATACTCAATCACGCTGTCGTCCCCAAGCTCCCTCTTGGCTGTATATCTCGTAGCAGGAAATGCATTTGGTGCTATGTTCAGAAGGGTGCGGTTGCGGGCGTTGGTGATGCTGAGCGCAGCAATGGAGACTGGGTTGGGAGGTTAGCGGTTGCATTGGCGGGTGAGGATGGGGTAGGATAAGGAGAGTAACGAGGAAAAGTGCCAGGCATACATCTATTTTGGTCCCGCAAAAAGAGGGGACCTCCTTCGCCGCCAGCTTTGCTGTTAATGGCCCCCATGCTGGAGGAGAGAGGAGCTGCTATGTAGCCAGCTTGAGAGGCAGGATGCGGGACTGCTCGACGTGATTCAAATGGCGGGCGTCGGCGTGGACAGGCGCAGGAACATGCCTGTTCCCTGAAAAGGGAGAAGAGGTTCGGAAATGTGAAGCGGGCGTCTTTCGGGCCCCAGGGTGCGGTGGATTAGTTAATTAATATCGCGCGCGGGAAGTGGGTTGTCGAGACGGGGGGCAGCGATGAACTTGGAGCGAGGCAGCGAGGCAGCGAGGCAGCGCAGTTGACAGCAATGCGGGCAGCGCAGTTGAGCAGCGGCCAAGGCCCGAGAAATGGAGGAGTAAGAGCGTAGAGGTAAGCGATAACGGTGGAGGAGTGCTGGAGGCTGTGTGGAGTCGAGAGCAGTGTTGAGGGGAGGAGAGGAG